>JASPKZ010008419.1:0-320777 GCA_030220185.1 Diploptera punctata
CCCAAGACCAACACAAATATTTAAGCAAGATGCACAATTCACTCACCTTTCATACTAAAACTGCACATATGATTGATGTCACAAGATTGTTTAGGCCTTAAAGTTTCCTAACATTTGTCGTACGGGTTCAGAGAAACCATCAATAAAACCATCATCCAGGAAATCTGTCATGACTGGGGATCAAACTCAGGCCCTCTGCACACAACAAACAGTGATTGCTAGCCCGAGACCATTAGCCGTGGTGTATATTACAAATAAAACTTTAAATAAACACTTTCTTTGCAGATGTATAAATACATTTCAGATAATTTATATTCATTATGTCCACCGCTGTGGTCTCGAGGTAGCATGCTGCCTTGTCCACGCAGCGGGCCCGGGTTCGATCCCCAGTCGGGGCCGTTTTTCTGGGTGAGGTTTTTTATTGGGGTTTTTCCTCACCTGTAAGACAAATGTCAGGAAAACTTTAAGGTCCAAACGGTCCCCGAAATCATATAGCCATCATCATCATCCTTGTCATTACCATCATCATCACCATCATCCTTCACTGGTGTGGAAAGACACGGGAAGCTACCACACCTACACCAATCCCTAGTTAAAGCTGCAAGCATAGCATGAAATGCTATGATTGCAGTGAAGGACCTGCCTTTGGGCAGAATACTATAGATGGATATTCATTATAGGTGAATGAATGAATCTTTGGATTTCTGACTACAACAAGTAAGTCATGGCATAATAGTGGCTAGAAGGGAGGGTGCAGCACAGGCATGTGAAATTTATAATGCATTTACAATATTTCTATCTGTACAGTAAAACTACACATAATTTGACCAATATCATGAGACAAATATTTAATATAGAATTACAACCTGCCTATTAGGATTGCATTTGTGAATATTATTAATGGCAGTTACCTGGAACATATTTACTTATTTTCTCACAAGGAAATTTAATTTGCAGTCATCTTATTTTTTTTTGTGACAGAAAGCTTAAAAAAAATTGAAGAGAAAAACATAAACTACTGAATTCTGCTTATATGATTCTAACAAAATGATTATAAAAAGTATATATCTCAATATCCGGCTTGTGATCTGGGGATTAAGTTGCTCGTCCCAAGAGTCAAGGGTTAAAATCTGGCTTGGGGTCGATATATTATTAGGATGGATGAATCCTAGAAAACAAAAAGTTTTCTGGGAGAAACTTAGAGTCATGGATTCCGAGTCTGAAGATTTCAGGCTCGTAACATAATCTCAGCCTACATTGGAGCAAAATTGAATGGCCTTTCCCATCCAAGTAAAGGCTTTGTAAAGGACTTAATGAAAATTAGCAGCAGAAAACTATTACAGTAATTAAGACATTTTGTCTGTACATTCTTACCTCTTTGGGTTGTATTTGTTGAACATATGTTTTCGAACCTAAGGCATTCTGATTACAGATCCTGTAAATTGCTGACGATGGGGCTCCAAGAAGCCTTGAAAACATATATTTGACAAAAACAACCCTCAGTGAGGTAAAGAATGTACAGACAAAATGTCTTAATTAGGAACAAACTTCTTAATGATGACTTCCTATTGCCTTTTAAAATACTATTACAAAGCTTCAAAAAACAGCTGTCTCAATTGGTGAAAAACTTTAATTTTGCTGATATACAAGATAATATATTAAATCAATGGTTTATGTACAGTTTATAAAACAATAATAAGAAACCTTTATATGGGTTGGGGAATCAAAATTGGACGTATATAATCAGGTGATCCTGGCTTCTTATGGACCATAAGTACCTGGTAATGATGATGCTTATGATTGACTCTCTACTCCATTGTATACTAAAGAAACATTTTCTCCTTTTCAAACTGAGTCTTACAATGCACAAATGTTAAATATTGTCTAGTCCTGTGTTAGATTCTTCCACTCTTTCCGTAAAAACCAACAAAAATGAAAAGACTTAAGACTGGGTACGTCAAACAATCGGAATTTATATCCATCCAATTAATTTGTAAAGATTGTGAAAAGATAACTACATACGGATACACAGACGAAGGAATCTAAATACAAGATTACACGGAACACCTCAGAAAATCGTTTAAACATCTGGAGACAAAACAGAAAAATCTTGCAATAGCTGTAGATGCCCAGGATTCAGAAAAAACACAGAATAAGAAACCAAAACAAAAATTACTTAAACAATTGGAAAAACCGAAGGAACTCACCATATTTCTGGAAAAAAATTATATATGCAAGCATACAAACCCAACTATATAATTTGAAATACCCGGTGATAAGGAGAGGGGATTGATTTGGAAGTTCGTCGGTCAGAGACCATCATAAATGGCGCGGTAGGTCAATCTGTGCCTGCAGGATGGAAGGCCAGTGGACATCAGTTGTGAAATGTAATACACCATTGAAGAATATCCACAAATGAAGTGAAGAAACTCGAGTCCTGCTTGGGAGTTAAGAAGTAATGAGGTGAGTGAAGAACACAACTAAACAATCATCATCTAAAATTTTTAACTGCACATCCATACACTTTTATTCCTTTGTATGTTCCCTCAATATTGTACCCTATCCTGGATACCTTGTCTTTATGTGCATGCAGTCCAAGTCTTCGGTGACATTCGGGAATGAAGCGATGTAATATCCCAGCAAGCCTTCTAGAAAAAAAAAAAAGAATGTTTATGATTTTATCAGATAATCAAAAGTGACTAATATTTATTCACCATCAAATATAGACTATAGAACAAATGCATAATATTTTTAGTGGATTCTACTACTTTAATAACATTGTAATTTCTCAGACGTCATAAGCTAAGGGGCAAAATTATTTTCTGCTATATTAAAAAAAGAATGTTCCAAGAAAAACATAATGTGTAGCAACAATTGATATGTTACATTACTTTATGCATTGTAATTTGATTCCCTTTCAGTTACTGGTACACATTATTTTATTCATGATTACTGTATTAACAAGTTTCATTATTCTCATTATGGATGTATTGGATTACAACTCACCTCTAATTCTCATATAATGTTTTCACAGTTCATACCAGAACATGTTATACAAATACAACATTTTGGGCAATTGCATACAAACGTTAAGTTGGCTATATTTATGGCATTTCTTATTAACTCGCTTTTAATTAAATTAGAGGTTTCTTTATGGGAAGCCATATTATCTAATAAACTAATTGGTGTACGCAAACTTGCAGTGCACCATAAGGCAAAGTTGGCTATTCTGTTTGAACAGTGACTAATGCAGGTGGACTAGAGGCATAGAATCTCCAAAACTGACTTATGCTGTAATAAAGGTCACCATTTATCAAATATACAATGAAAGTTGCTTAAATCTATGATGGCTGAACTATAGTTTATGACCCACTATGCTATACCATACAACATTAATATGACACTGTTACACTATTTACTTTTTCCATTTCTACTAACATTTCCTACTGTTTTAACATTTTGTAACGATTCTTAAAACATTTTTTTATATTTCTTATATATTTATCTATGTATATAAAATCTCTCACTCATTTCTTCTAAGTTCTACAGAGCTGTAGTGCATATGTGCATGCAAAAGGTTTTGTCAATATATGGCAAGACTAACTGTGCTATTGTATGACAATCTTTCACAATATAACTACTATTTTATTTTGTTTGGTTAAGAAGGAAAAGTTATTGTACACCAAATTAGATTATCAAATAATAAATTATTCCTTTCTTTAAAAGCATGCTTGGGAACTTATTGTGAAGATTGATTATTCCAATAGCACAGATACTCGTCATCTATCGAGTAAGTTCATAAGCTTTGAGCATCCACACAACTGTTATGTAGGAAAAATGGAAAAAACTGCACTTAAACTAGCGTGAAATATTTTCAAAGTCCTATAGAACAACAGAGCGCATGCGCCAGAGTTTATAGAGAGCCAGCGATAACCCACAATCAAACTACATATCGATTATCATCCTCGGTTACTATCCGTCGCAATGAAATTTAAATGACCAATATTTGCAATAAATCTCCAAATCTATGTTTAAAAAATATATTAATAATATTAAAATTACCAAACGTTTATTAAAAATGGGTGTTACACTCACTTATCACTCCTCATATTGATCAACCAGCGATAACCCAAAACAGCAATAGAAAAATTAGAGACTAGGTAATATACTCTGTGGAGAAAATAGCAGCATTACAATATTGAATAACAGTATCATAATATTGTGATTTGTATATTTAAATATATACTTCAAAATTGTCTAATAATGTTATAAAAATTGTTTGAAAAAGTTTAAAATATTAAGTAATGTTAGTAAATATAGAGGAAGAGCTATAGTTTACAATATAACTGAAAATCAAATGCTTGTAGAAGTGCAGTTGAGCCGGAAAAACTTTAGTTTACCTTCCCTTAATTTTTGTGTCCTACAGTGAAACATGTGCATGAGCATAAGTTTATAGAGTTGTCACTAGATGGAATCACAAAGAAGTTCTACAGAAAATTTAAAGAATTGACACTAGATGGAAGAATGTAGCTGCGACCAAACTTCAATACATCCCCAAACATTTGTTAGAAATGGATATACACCAACTTTCTCCTTCCTAACTTAAAATAAATTATTTGCATATTATTTAATGAAGCATATACTAATCTGATATACACTAACCTGTCCCATCAGAACCTACAAAATGAACTGAGTGAACATCTTTTTCTGAGAATATACTTTTGAATGTTGGTCATTCCAATTTTCACAGATATCTTCACCATCTAGTATAAGTTCTTCTAGCGTTCACACATGTGCACAATGATTCTGCATACTTCAAAGAAATAATTGTGTATGGAGATAAATATTTAATAATTGTAAAAAAAATGTTATAAGTATTGTTGCAAAATGTTAGATAGATGGAAAGCTCTGTGGCCATCACTTAAGTGTTGGCGGTGAGCAATCCATTTTGATCCTCCTTAATAGGTAGAACCCCTGGTTCCTGTAAAATACAGTAGCACCAGTTTAAATTTTGAATTCAAATTTGAAGTTAATTAGCAGAGTGAAGTCGGAAGCGAAAATGTTTAAAAAAGTACAAAAGTTAGTAAAGACAGAAGGAGTACGTAAGTCCCAGGCAGACACCACACGCATGCACGACAAACGCGAAGCAGTTTACTCTATGGAATATCGCGATGCAGCCAACGTTATACATGCTATTTAACAAACCTAAAAGCTAACGTAATGCAATTTAAGTACTCTAACTTATGAAAGACCAACCTAAAAGCTAACCCAACATAATTTAAGCACTCTAACCTGTGAAAGAATGCAACACCCAAAAATAAATAGTAAGTTCTCAAATTCTGAAGTACATAACCTATGTTGGCTGCACTGTTGTTGCATAGAATATTCCTTAAAATCAATATGGTTGCCACGTCTTCATGTTACGTATATAGTTAAATATCATAGAAAAATGTGTTCAAGTAATCGTTAGAAAAAATGTAAAATTTGTTGTAAATGGTGGGAAATAATTTGAAAATAAAACCTTGTTGGCGCATGCGCGTTGTGTCTGTCTCGGGCTTAGGAAAAATTCTCACTGCACTTAATGGAAACTTGAGCCAAAATAAGTATACGTGGTCTCTTGGCATACAATAGCCAGTGCATTTTAATAATAATGTGTCAATGTAATAACAGCTTGAAAAATTGGAAATTAAGTATAAGTTTAGAGGTCCATGGTAGTACAACATAATCAACCTTGCATATTGAACATGCATACCATAATCACTACTGTAACTTAAGTTTTAAGGTTATGGCACTGTAATATAATCTCAAAATTAACACTTCAATGTTCTTTTGTTACATTTTTGTGGGTATGTAACATATAGCCTAAGAAATTACACTTGGATAGAAGACTATTTTTTATTAATTTTTTTACTAAATATAAAATATTTTACCTTTCTGTTGTAATCGATGTATGATCAGATCCACATTGAACGTAATTGCTTCGTTTCAAAAGCGAAACCAGACGAAACAATCTTCCATACCTTCTTCAAGATGAACTGGTCTCCTTGAGATTTTTCTGTAGAATGTTGAAAAAATTATGGTTATGTTACTGATAATATCCTGATTAATAATAATAATAATAATAATAATAATAATAATAACAATTTATCAATTTTATGATAGTTTAGAAAAAAGGTTATGGCACACGACATAATACACATTTTTTATTTAAAGTCAATGGCATAACCAACGTTGTAATTAAGATTTTAATTTAATGGCATTATAATATAACCTCAAAATTTGCACTTCAATGTTTTGTTAAATTATAGTGTGTAAAATAAAAGCAATTATACTTTGAAAAGCACACTTTCATAGAAGATTATTTTTTAAACTCCTACCCCTATTATAAAATGCATTGTATTATACAGTATTATCTAATGAAGCTACAGGTTCAAGTACGAGTATTAATGCTAATTCATGCTCATACCTCTTTAAATAAAAATGTTTAAATAATCACCTACAAATATTAAACAATGATTGTGGAAATAATAAAATACAAACGAAAAATGTTAAAATCTTACCTTTTCGTTTTATGTTCTAATCGATGTCTGATGAGATCAAGGCGAAAGCGGACGAAAAATTCTTCATCATTGTAATTTTCAATATGATCCGGTCTTCCCCTGATTTGTCTGAGTTTCCGGGTCTTTAGAAACATATCGTATAATACTTCGTCGTCACTATCAGAATCCAGAAATAAATTTCTAGACATGTTTCTGGCTGCCATTTTGGAAAGTTAACTCGAGTATTTCACAATAATCGGCTTCGAATGACCGTAGAAAGTCTACCGAGTTTATGCTCCGGCTAAGGTGCAATACTGTCGTGGTACAACGCAATTTTGGCTGAATACTTGAGATAGCATGTATTCAGAACTTATACTGAGTTGGTACAACCGGCCCTAAGCGTAACAACTGGAATGTTAGCATGGGAGACCTAGTGTTGCTAAGGGAAATAACTTACCTCCCTTAGTTTGGAAAGCAGGTATCATTGTTGGATTGCACCCTGATGCCGATGGTATTTGCAGAGTGGTCTCTGTCAAAACAAATATCGCGATAATGAAGAGGGCAGTTTGAAGTTGTGCCCAATTCCAAATTGAACTCTTGATACATTATATAGAGCCATTTGTAACTTTATTATGTATTGTTATTGAGTTTATTGTGTTTTTTGGTTGTTCATTTTGTTTTGTTTTTCAGGAGGGTTTATTTTTGTAAATTGTTTTCATTGGTAATGTTTTTTTTTGTTGTAAAATTGTGTAAGTTTTGATCTGGTCAGATCAACGGGGGCAGTATGTTGCGACAAGAGTCGCTCTCTCTGTCGGTAATAGCAGACACCTGCCGTCTGTTATTATGCTAATTATGTAGTTCATCTGACTGCCACTTGTAGGCGCCTGAATACAGTAACGCTGAATTGTGTTGGTAGCATTTTGTTGAATAATGTTGCCAACTTCTGCGTATCACTCAGGTCTGTAGATGACTACAACACTCTCTCTCAGTGTGTGTTCGACTATCGCAGTATGCGTTAAGTAGCATCAGTGCCTGTTAGGCTTGTGTGTGCGGTGGGCACACTTACGTGGTTATTGAGGACCACGTGCTGCCTGTTCTGAAGTTAATACACTTCGAGGCCCCTCTAGTCCTAGGAATGGACTTTGATTGCAACATTTGATCCTGTTTTACTTGTATCCACGTAGTAAGTCAGCACAATGAATAAACTTGACTTTCACCGATTACATGTGTTGTAATTATTAAATTACCTTTATAAAAATCCAGCACCCCAGAGGAATATTAGGAAAAGGATTCAAAATTGGACCGTGTTGGCATGCAACCCTTTCTTTGAATGTAGTTGAGACGTCAAGAGTCTCTGTAATGAATAATAACACGCATTTCCATAATTGAGCATACGTTTAATTTCTTTGTGCATGTCATTACTGTTCATTTCCATTATATAATATATTTTTATGTGTTACCATATATTTAGTTTTATTGATATTTACCTCCAGTCACAATTTCTTAGTGTTACTCAGTTGTGTGTGCGTGTTGGCCTTTATTATCTCCTCGCTATCGGCCAATAGTACTACATAATCAGCATAAACCAACTGCTTATTAATATCATTGAGTTGTAGGCCTTCTTCATCCTCTAAAGATTTGATGGTATGCTCTATTATAAAATTCAATAGTAGAGGGTATAGTGCATCTCCTTGCTTCAACCCATTCTGGATTTCAAAAGTATCCGTAAACTGTTTGTCTACACGCTCCATACTCTTTGTGCCATTTAGACACATTCGTATAAGTCTAAGTAACTTTTTAGGAATTTCGAACTCTAGCAGGATACTATATAACTTCTCCCTCTTAAATGAATCGTATGCCCTTTTGAAGTCTACGTGTAGTTGATGTACAGTATCATTATATTCCCAATTATTTTCTAAAATCTGTCTTTAGCTAAAAATCTGATCTGTTGTAGACCTGTCTCTTCAAAATCCACATTGATGATCTCCTAGAATCTCATCAATATATGGAGTAAGTCTGCTTACTAATATACTTGTTAGAATTTTGTACGTAGTTGAGAGTAATGTGATGCCCCTATAGTTGCAATCGGTCTTATCTCCTTAATTATAAATTGGTATGATAATCGATTCTTTCCATTCATCTGGAAGAGTTTGTTTATCCCAAATTATATTAAGCAACTGGCGTATCTTGTCTATCAATTGTTATCCCCCTGATTTTATTAGTTCTGCTGGGATCTCATCTGAATCTGATGCTTTATACAGCTTCAATTTTTCTATCGCCATTTCTACCTCTAATGTAGTTGGTTCTAGGATTAGCATTTCTGCTGTCCGTAAATTAACCTCTTCAATATTCTGTTCTGTATGTACATTTAATAATTGATTAAAGTAACTTTTCCTTCTATATAAATACACTTCTGGAATCTGCAATCATATCCCCATTTTGATTTCTAATTATGTTTCTTCTAGCTTGAAACCCTTTCTACATCCTAGTTATATTAAATAATCTAAAATTGAATACTACATCTCAGAATAGTAATCTGTATGCCGATATGAGGCTAAATGTTAGCCCTCTCATATTTTTTTTAAGTACAGTATGTTAATATTTTAGGAAGTAATACTATGAGGTTTTAGTTAATGACTGTTTATTAATTTGTTTCTTATTTAGATTCGATTAGATTAGATTGTTTCTTACCTAGTAGAAAGATTGATAAGAGCTCTTTTCATGAAGTTCTGTTATTTCACAATTTATTGAAAACTTGTTGTGCAAACACTTAACGTTACCATATCTTACACTAAAATCGAACAAGAAAGACGTCAAAATACACAATTGTATATAATACCGTACTAATATCAATAATTGATCACTATAAATTAGTTACATAGCACATAAAAGCGCGCGAGTGCGAGACTGATTTCCGTTCGAGATAAACATTTCATGAACACAATCCGTCCTTGAAAAATAAAAACATAGGCATACAAGCTTCAAATCGAATATAGTTCCAGTCCAAGCATGTTATACTACAATATCTTAAACTTGAGCTAAGATAAGACGACGAAACACTCTTGTAACTACAGTAAAAGTCTTGAATATCACATTGCTCTTTGCAAATCGTGGCGGGAAACTGTTTAAATGTAAGACAACCTGTTATTCTAAGCTGAAAAATGTAACAAATTATTCCATATTGCATTATGTATTGTATGTAAATAGTGTTAGAAAATCGTAGATCCTGTCCCTGGTGATGAATGACAGGAAATTTATCATAATATAATGCCACGAGTGATTTCCAAATTATCTACAGGATTTGGAAATGAAGAGCGGCATTTGATAGGACTACTTAACGAATAAATTTAAGCAGTTTACTCGAAAGTAATTATTTAAATATAGTTACCGGTATTTTGAAATTTTTGTATATTTAACGGCGATGTTTAAAAACACATCAGAAGTATGAGGTTATGTAAATTCACTGCAACTTGATCATGTTACTTAATGCCAAATAGGATCGCAATATTGTAAGAATGCACCCCAGTGAAGATTTAATGAAACACATCAAACTGAATATTATAATCAACATTACAGGTTATTTTTTAGTAAACAACTCAGTAAAATCAAGGAATACATTCACTATTTGCTATATTCAATGTATTTGTTGGAGAAAAATAATGCTCTGTGCTGTTCAGAATATTAAAAAGTAGGAGCGTTCTTTATCACAAAAGCAGGAGCTGATAAAGATAAATCGATAAAGATCGAGGTGAAACACGACTGCCATTGGTTTTAAAACAAAATTTATTGAAACGTGATTGGTCATTGACTACCATTTGGGGCATGAGTTAAATAGTCTGTATAAGTGTTTACCCAAGACCACTGAAAAAGTGTCATCCTGGTGGACAAGTGATTAACATTCTCGACTCTTGTTCTGTTGTTCGCGGTCAAACCCGTGAAGGATCCATAAATTTTGAGATTATAAGAAGTATTTTGTCCTTCAGGAGGGATTTACAGACAACATTCCCCTATCATAAATAGGCAAGTGAAGAAACTGATGACTAAACTAAGAGGCCTCGATGCATTTTATTCGGTCCTCACAAGCAAGATTTAAATCGCGATAGGGTTATTAATGAATCTCGTTATAGGAAGTCAGGATTTATATGTTGGTAGTTTTTGAGTACACTTATTCGTTTTAGAAATTGTATTCACAAAATTGTTTAGGCCTTTTCAAGTCGAGATTTGAATTCGGCAATGAGCTGTATTTTATTCATGGATACGAAATATTCACTCGCACTGTAAGGATGAAAAAAATTACCATTATTTCAGAATAAAGTGCTTAGGAAAAATTTTTGGACCAAAGAGGTGAACAGACAGGCGAACGGAGAAGACTACATACATGTGAACTACATGGTCCATATGGGACACCACATGTAATAAGAACGGTTAAGTCTCGTAGACTACGATCATATAAAGGGCATTTGTTCAATTTAGCTGGCCATAAGACCAATTCTCAGAATTACACTCAGGAAATAAAACCAGGTTCGTAGAAGAGCCAGATAGTAGGCGCGACCCAACTCCATTGTTTGAATTTCATCCATCCCAACTTACGGAGTAGAGTCAGTGGGAACTCAGTTATTGCTGGCATTCTCTGTACGGAGTATCCGAACGTTAAAACTCAATATTTAATTATGTTCTGTTGTGAAAAAGTAAATTTTTGTTATGGATTCTCAAACAGCTGGTAAGTGACTTTTGTTCTACAGTTCAAATTTTATAATTTTACACACCATTTATTTTGTTTTGCACTTTTAAAAGAGGCATTTAAATTCCGTTATTTCTATCGAAACAATCATAGTTTGGGAGCCTTTTTGCTATAGTGCCAGACATTGCCCGGCAATGATGCTTATGTATTCTTAAAACATAATAATTATACTTTTTAAAAATGTATAAATTGGTTCCACCTAATTCCTATTCCTCCCTGTAGAGCGATTTCAAATTTGTAACATGAAAATATTTTAATTGTCGATAAATTGTACTTTTCTATTTCATGACCGTCTGGAAGTAGTAGGATAACTCGTAAGGAAATATTTGACCTGATGAGATCACAAAATGATCTCGATTTTAACGGTCCATTTGAATACATCGAAGATTACTTGATTTCACATAAACCTTATACCGAAGAACATGTAACGGAAATAAAGCGTAATTTTTCAAGATTGAGATCATAAATTATAACATCGCTGGGTAGCATCAAAATACAGAAGATATTTGCTTGTGAAAACAATGAAAAGTAGTGGGGGGGAGTGTTTGAATCACCCTAATTAGTGACAAGACTGGGTAGACCAACGAAATGTTTTCAAGATGTTAGTGAGTGAAGCAAAAGACGCAAGACTGTGAGTATACGTTTGTTTGATAACCCTGAGAAAATTATCTATGCAGCTGAAATGGAATTGAGAGCCCAAGAAATTATATGTGCGTTAAATATACTGAAAGAGATTTCATAATATAAGGATCGGGCTATGGAGTACAGGAGTATGGCCCTTGCTAAGCTAGCTTGTCCGGAGGATGCACTAGCAATGTTTGTAGATGCAGATTTCTCAAAGGCACAGAATCAGACAAACAGCAGGAAATCTCCCCGCTACTCAGTTTTGCAGTAATATAAAAAACAATGTTATTCTCCCAATGAACTTCCTTCAACATAACCGAAACCTGTACCGAAGTGAATTTAAAAGGTGTCATGAACCACACAGGCGAAAGATTACTTTTACATTTAGAAGAAGTTTTTAAAACCTTAAAGATGATGAACATGCTCTCCAAATGATTTGTAAATGGGTATGTAATGGCTCACAACATGCTCAGTTCAAGCAAAAGTTTGAAAATGATAGCGGATTCGACTCACACATTTTTCAAAGTTCGTTTGTGCCTCTGCGTATAGTATATGGAACGGAAAACCAAATATTGTGGCAGAACGCAACTCTATCATCACCCCGCTACTGTAGATCTATCCGTATGGTTGACATAACGGAAGAAGAAATCAGTTACATGGAGAGTGCGACAAGTAAATTGGAACTAACATCAGTAACAATTGGTGAAAGATCATATATTGTAGAGAACACGATGGTGCTGATAATGATAGATGCAAAGGTATTCAATGCGGTAACAGGCACAAAATCTACAATGAGACGTTACTTATGTGGAGCTACATCTAAACATTTCAACGATTTGAATAAAACAAGTGAGATTAATGCAGATTCAAAAAAATTCGGGTTGTCTATTTTACACGCCAGGATTCGGCTATTTGAAAGTTTATTGCATATTGCTTACAATCTCGGCATGCAAGATTTTCCCGCTAAATCTGAAACAGACAAACGTTTTACAAAGAAACAAAGAATCCAAGACGAATTTAAAAGCAAGCTGTTCTCCGTGTATATTTCCCCAAAGCTGGATTCGGGAACACTAATAACGGAAATACAAGCCGAAGATTTCTTGAAGATCCTGAGTTGGCAGCTGAAATAACAGGCCCCTATGTTACTTTCATTAAAATATCAAAACGATTCTTGAATGCATTTCAAGCGGGTACAAAATATATTTATAACGATTTCAGAAATTTGCCAGAGAAACTGCAGAACTTCTTGTTTCACTGTATGGTAGGCATAATATGACGTCTACCATGCAGAAAACTTAACACATGGTTCTATAATAATAAGGAATGGTCTTTTGCCAATAGGACAATTGTCTGAAGGAGCGGCACAAGCCAGGAATAAACATTACATTTTATATAGACAAAATATCACTCGGAAATATAATAGAGTAGACTGTAATACAGGTATTTTAAATAGGATGTTATTAACATCAGATTCCCTTCTTTCATTAAGGAGAATGATGATCAAGAAGAAACTAAATTATTTTATAAAGAAACATTGGAAATGTTAATATGTAAAGAAAGTTAAGACTATTTCCTCATTTATTTTTATATTTATAGTTTTAAAATATAATTATGATAATCATTTATTTTTTAGTTAGCATGTATTATATATTTAACAGCTGTAATTATTAAATAAATATTACTTACAAGAACTATGAATTTCTTTCGCTTTCATGTTTGCTACATTGCTGGATATTAGAAGCAAAGAAACGTCTGCATACAAGTTTTGATGAGTTACAGATTATTTTCAAAACGATTAGGAATAATTTTTTTTTCCCGCTAGATTAGTCCCCTATGTGAGATGGGTAGGACATGTGACACGAGTGGGGAATCAAAGAGTGGCATGAGAAATCCTTTTAGGAAAACCAGAGGGAAAGCGTTCAGTAGGTATGCCAAGAATGAGGCGGGAGAATAATATCAACCATAATTTATGGGAAGTAAATTACTTCAGTATAGGAATGTACGGAGAGCTTATATCTATACGATCACAAACTTACAGGATCGATAGTGCCAGTAAGTTAGTTAACGATCCATGTTTTTAAAGATTATCGATTAATTAATAGAAATGAACTGAAGAAGGTAGTATTTATATTGTGTTAAATATTTGGCTGCTATATGTTGTATACTTTAGAAATACTATGGCATTTGCTGAACTTTTGATTTTATATAATAATAGCGAATATAAGATAACTGTAAGATATATTTTGAAAAGCAAAATAAACTCTGGTCTGTGGAAAATAGCATTGGTTGCAGGTTGTATTAAAAGGTCATAAGGCTAGGACCCCTGAAATATGGTGCGCTAGATTCTGAACAATGTAAAACGTTTGTGGCTCCACCAAATTTAACCCGGTTGATAAATTGAATCCCCCTCTTCCCACCGTCCCTCAGGAAGTAGCCGTGGACGCGTGAAACAAAGGCCGGTGTGTAGTTTGCAGACCCGCGTGCAAATGGATGAACAGTATACGGTAGTACATGTTTTATAATCAGGCTTCCCTCAACGAACAACACAAATATAATTTGTATATTATATAAACCACGCGATATCTCTCTTTTCGAATTGTGTCATCCATGAGTATGACTTCCAGCCTCGCTAATAATGCCGGGTTTTAATTTCGCATTTAATTTATCACTTTCAAGATATTCAATGTTTATTTTTAATACAGTAGTACTAGCAGCTTATGTCACTAAGAGTTTAGTACTCGCTGTCACATCAGATGCACATGTCTATAGAAGATCACAAAATAATTATGTGAGTTTACCATTTTCTCTTACTTTAATAGTGATTCGTACCAAGTTTTTACGTAATTAAATTGTGAGTAAATGTCTTCTTCCTTCCAAGTATTAGGCCAAGGCCTGTTACCATCCTATAGAAAATTTTCCCTCCAGCGTTTCATAGGACGGCCCAGTGATCTTCGTCCTCTTGGTATATAATTATAAACAGCTTTGGGGATCCGATTTGAACTCATTCTTTCAAGATGGTGTTTCCAATTTAGTTGGTACAGTTTAATATATTCCAAAATTGGCGTAGTCTTCAATTCTTTTAAGATATCGGTGTTCCTTTTCCGATCCCATCTGGTGTAACCCGCTGTTCTGCGCATGAATCTCATAAATGTCATGTATAAAATACACACATATTCTGTTTTCAACATCACATATATTACTCGTATGTAGTAATTTAATCTTCATTTATCTAAATTTAACTTCCCCACCATAATGAATTTGGATGTGCCTAAAGTTAAAAACCACACAAAATACATCTGAATATATATTTGAATTCACATTGGTTGACTTACTCCCTATATTGATGACATTCTAGGAGATCTTCAATGTGCATTTAGAAGAAACATGTCTACAACAGATCAGATTTTTAGTATAAGACAGATTTTAGAAAATAAATGGGAATATAATGGTACTGTACATCAACTATATGTAGACTTCAAAAAAGCATATGATTCAATTAAGAGGGAGAAGTTACCGCTTTCTCAGGCCGTAACAGTTCTTCTAGGACAAATACCTGGCAGGAGGATGATGATGATGATGATGAATAATTTAAAAAATATATATACTTATATTCGTGCCTATACACTAAAAATATCGTAAGCAATTAAATTTTCATGGGATTCCGGTTTATGACAATCAATTAAACTAAAAATTAAAATAATAAATAATAGTAGAGTAAATATCAATAATACTAAATATATGGTCACATGTAGAAATTCATTATATAATGGAAATGGACAGCTAATGACAAATGAGGGAAATGTTGAGGAAGTGGCTGAATTCAAATACCTAGGAACAATAATCACAAATAGGAATGAGATGCATAAAGAAATTAAACATAGGCTCAATTCTGGAAATGCGTGCTATTATGCATTGCAGAGACTCTTGATTTCCCAACTCCTTTCAAAAAACGTTAAACTCAAAATATATAAAACTATTATTCTACCAGTTATGTTATATGGGTGCGAAACATGGACTCTTACTTTAAGGGAGGAAAGGTGATTACAAGTATTTGAGAATAAAGTACTTAGGAAAATTTTTGGACCAAAGAGAGATGAACAGACAGGTGAATGGAGAAGACTAAATAACAATGAACTACATGGTCTTTATAGGAAGCCAGAAATAATAAGAACAGTTAAGTCTCGTAGACTGCGATGGGCAGGACATGTTGCACGTATGGGGAATGAAAGACTTGCATGGAAGCTTCTTGTGGAAAGCCAGAGGGAAAACGCCCAGTTGGTAGACCAAGAATGAGGTGGGAGAATAACATTAACTATGATTTGAGGGAAGTAGATTATACAAGGAATTATTGGAAAGTATTAGCTCAGGATAGGGATGTATGGAGAGCTTATGTCCGCGCAGCTATGAACATACGGGTTCGATAGTGCCAGTGAGTAAGTAAGTAAGAGTTATCTACAAAAAAATAATTTTACCATTAAAAAGCGTGAAGTACTATTTATGGTTTTTACATTTTCTTCTTAGAGACTTTACTTTTACCAATATCTGTTTACAATCAAATATATTAATTGATATATAGCACCCCACGCTTTTGATGGTAAAATTACTTTTTTGTAGATAACTCTAGTTTTATTCTAGATGTGTTGGAGATGATTTTTTTGTTGACCACTCTAATGTTATCCCAAGAGTGTTGGAAATTAAAATTATTTTTCATTATTTAGTTCGGTTTTCTAATAAAGTGTGTTGTTTTAGTTTTTTTTAAATTAGTGTTTATTTTTTACTACTTTTATATCAAGTAACTTTAACATTAATTTCATTTTACTTTAATTCACGCAAGAACACTGTGTATATATAAATAAAATCAAGATTTAGTTTGTAGCGAACGCTGTTTTTGTTTTATTCCTTTGGTGTCGAAAAATCGCCCGCGCCACTTCTGATGTATGTCGATAAGGCGCCACATCTCCCGGGTTAATTTTTCATCAGTTTCCCGGCAAATAATACACAGCTGATTCATTAATAAGTGAAATCACACGCTTACCAACTTTGACAAATAATGAATTCCATGGTTACCAACAATGGTTGTAAAAAAGTTCCCAAGTCATTGACTCAAGTACCTTTTTACAATAAAGTGAAATTTCAAGTACGTGTTTCTCCCCAGTAGGATGGTTGAGTCAGGACCTATTTAACACTAAACATTTATATACCCTTACAGATCTTGAAATCACTGTTAACTCAAAAATCATGAAATACTGACTCAGGTCCCTTTTTACAATAGCGCATCCAAATAATAATAATAATAATAATAATAATAATAATAATAATAATAATAATAATAATAATAATAATAATAATAATAATAATAATAGTAATAATAGTAATAATAATAATAATAATAATAACAGTAATTAGCTCACTGGCACTGTTGAACCCCGACTATCATAGACTTACGGACATAAGCTCTTCATATATATATTTCAATCCCGAGTTAATATTTTCCAAACATTCACTCTATGATTCACCTCTCTCAATTAATTGTTAATATTATTCTTATATATATATATGTCCTTTATTGTATACACTAAACATAATAATAATAATAATAATAATAATAATAATAATAATAATAATAATAATAATAATAATGACAATAATCTTCTTCTTCTTCTTCTTCTTCCGAACGCAGTATTGGGTGATGATGCCCGTTCTGCGACTACAAAAACTGATCTTTCCATCGGTTGAAGGGTCTTCCGAGGTCTCTTTTGCCTTTAAGGTTGAGATGGTAAATCATCCTTGGTAAACGGGAATTTGACATTCTCTGGACGTGTTGGAACCATTTAATCTGATAATTTTGTATATGTTCAACCATTTGCCTACTATTCCACTGCATCCATATCTCATCACTTTTCATTCTATCCCTTAATGTTACTCCAGTTAGTGATCGGAGGAATCTCATTTGTGAACAATTTATGCGGGATTTATCTTTTGCTCGAAGTGTCCAGCATTCACTTCCGTATAGAAGAGCAGGTTTGGCTATGGCATTATGAAATCTCAATTGGATTTCTTTCCTCATTTGTTTTCCAAAATTTCTCCTAATTATACCATTTAATCTGTTATATTTTTCTAAATTTGTTTCCACATCTTTTTGATTATGAAACTGTGATATATTATTACCTAAATAATTAAAGTATGTTACTTGTTCTATTGGTTTATTATTTATTATTATTTTTACTCTCGAAAGTCCCTTTCCAGTGTTTGCCATGGATTTGGTTTTACTTTCAGATATTTTCATGTTGAATAACAATAATAATAGTAATAATAATAATAACATATTAGACAACCTCCTATTAATAATAAACATTATATAAATAATCATCTAGATAATGCTTAAACCAATACTTACTTACTTACTCACTGGCACTATCGAACCCGTAGGTTCATGGCCGCACGGACATAAGCTCTCCACACATCCCTATCCTGAGCTAATGTTTTCCAATCATTCCCTGTATAATCTACTTCCCTGAAATCGTAGTTAATGTTATTCTCCCACCTCATTCTTGGTCTACCAACTGGGCGTATTCCCTCTGGCCTTCCTACAATAAGCTTCCATGCAAATCTTTCATTCGCCATACGTGCAGCATGTCCTGCCCATCGCAGTCTACGAGACTTAACTGTTCTTATTATTTCTGGCTTCCTATAAAGACCATGTAGTTCATTGTTATGTAGTCTTCTCCATTCACCTGTCTGTTCATCTCTCTTTGGTCCAAAAATTTTCCTAAGTACTTTATTCTCAAATACTTGTAATCTCCTTTCCTCTCTTAAAGTAAGAGTCCATTCGCACCCATATAATATAACTGGTAGAATAATAGTTTTATATATTTTCAGTTTAACGTTTTTTGAAAGCAGTTGGGACATCAAGAGTATCTGCAATGCATAATAGCATGCATTTCCAGAATTGAGCCTATGTTTAATTTCTTTGTGCATCTCATTCCTATTTGTGATTATTGTTCCTAGGTATTTGAATTCAGCCACTTCCTCAACATTTCCCTCATTTGTCATTAGCTGTCCATTTCCATTATATAATGAATTTCTACATGTGACCATATATTTAGTGTTATTGATATTTACTCTACTATTATTTATTATTTTAATTTTTAGTTTAATTGATTGTCATAAACCGGAATCCCATGAAAATTTAATTGCTTACGATATTTTTAGTGTATAGGCACGAATATAAGTATATATATTTTTTAAATTATTCATCATCATCATCATCATCCTCCTGCCAGGTATTTGTCCTAGAAGAACTGTTACGGCCTGAGAAAGCGGTATTCGTGCCTTCTTTTCATAGTTAGACCAAGTGACCGTTTCCCATTTGGACAGTAGTTCATTATTGCCTTGGGGATCCTGGATCTAGCCATTCTTGAGACATGTTCCTTCCACTTTAGCTGATATCTGGAGATGTAGTCCAGTATTGGTGACACATTAAGTTCTTGAAAGGTTTCTGCATTTTTCTTTCGATCCCATTTGGTGTAGCCAGCTGTTCAGCGCATAAATTTCATATCACAAGCTGTTAGTCTGCTTTCATCTCTCGTCCTTATAGTCCACGCTTCACTCCCGTAACATAGGGCTGGTCGAGCCATTATTTGATAAAGACGAGTACGAGTTGATTTTTGCACTAGTGAAGGTTTTGGAACTCTATTAATGATTCCCATTGATTTGTTGAATTTCACAATTTTCTCTGATAAATCCAAATTTTCAACAAAAGAGTTTATATCCAAAATAAGTAAACTCATTAAATCTCTCTACAATTTTATTATTTAAACAAATTTTCCTTGGTATTGGGGATTTTCCACAAAAGGCCATTATTTTAGTTTTATTGGTAGATATTTCCATTGAATATTTCTGGGCTATCAAATTTAAATTATGTACTGACCATTATTATCTAATATTATTATAATACTTTTGAATATTTTAATATAGATAAATAGTTACAGTTAATCGTATCCTTCTCATATTTTTGGGATAAATTACAATGTGGTAAGTTTACAAAATTGTCATTAATATTTTACAGAATAAGATAAAAATGTAAATGTCTTTATATTCGATACTATTGTAGTATGAGCTGAAAGTAATACTCTTCTAAAAAATTATCCGGGCCGGATTTGAACCAGCGACCTATGGATTTCTGAAATTATGTACCACTACAGTCCACCGCTCTATCAACTGAGCTACCAGAAGATATGACATTTTTTTCTTACAACGATGGATTAAAATTTCGATAAGTTCGCAATTTATTATACCTGTCTTTATTTTTTTGATGTCCTGATGATCCTGATCAGGATCTTAGAAAAAAATATGAAATTATTGTATTGTCATTGGTCCTTTACAAGTATACAAAGTTTCATGTCTATCCCATGTTTTTAAGTGGGTGTAAATCGTGTTGAAAGATTCCGTTACATAGATAGACAGATACAGGTCAAGCTAATATAAAGTGTGTAATAACACAAATAGGAGGCCTTCCAAAATATTTGTGTAATTTTCAACAGATTATTTACCAAATTACGATACCGAAAATAAAGTATTTATTATAGATACTGATTTAAAAATGTATCAAATTGAATTCTGGCCGTAAATGGATACTAAAATTATTTTATTAAATGTTTCATTTGATATACGATGATAATAGCTGTCTCGAAACAATATTAGCGTGTAAATAATTATTTTATAAATATTGTTACTAAATAGAATTGAATTTTAAACTGTATGGTCATATATTAATAATAATAAGAGCTATAATAATAATAATAATATTAATAATAATTAGTATTATCACTATTTTTTATTATAAAAATATAATATATCAATGCGATAATTCTATTTTGTTATGGTGGACGTTATTGTTATTACTATTACTGTATTATTATTATTATTATTATTATTATTATTATTATTATTATTATTATTATTATTATTATTATTATTATTATTATTGTTATTATAATTATTATTGTTAGCATATATTGTCATTATTGTACTGTCCTGCTGTTTAGACTTGCATATTTACATGTTCGAATCTATATCGTCCGTCAGTGGTTACATTATTGTGACAATCACATTTTTAGTACAAAAACTCTTTTCTTTAGGAACTGACAATTTTACACAAATTATTCTGCACTTATAAAATACAGTTTTTTCAACAACTTCACTATAAAATATTGTATAGTGTATATCTATATTTGTCAAATATGTATTTGTATTTGTGCTGGTTGAGTTGAAGGGAAGGCCTTATGGCCTTAACTCTGCCACAATAAATAAATCATTATTACTGTTAATATTATTATTATTATTATTATTATTATTATTATTATTATTATTATTATTATTATTATTATTATTATTATTATTACAAACTTAACGGTTGACTTGGGGGAGAAGAGATCCTGTCACCGCACCACTGGACATTTTTAGTTATATCTTTAGAAATTGTGCTTCAAGGTTGAGGTTGAGATTATTGACATCAAACAAAAGGGGAAGAACGCAGTGATAGGTATGTGGACACAGAATGACATTCCAAGAATTAATACAAATTCTTAGAACTTAAAATCATGTGGAGTCGGAAAATACCCCGCGCCACCATTCCTGGATTAACAATTAGTATTAATCTATGAGAATATTTGTGATAAATCTAGTATAATATTGGCGAATGAAGAGTGGTAGTGAACTTGAAGTGACCCTAGAAAGCGGAAGAGAGGAAATGTTAAACCAGAAACATATAGAAGGAACATTATTAAAAATGCCATAGTTAAAGATTCCGAATGTATTGATCGTATAGATCATGTAGATAGGAGGTGAGCTCCATCTACTCGTTCACCCTACAATGTAAGGGTAATAAAATGAATGCAATTTTATGTTTTCAATGATTGATATATTACTTACATATTCATATTGTTTTGAGAGTCTTGAAAATTAAGATTTGGCATACTGCATACTTTGTTTAAATTTTAAAAGTACAGTTTATTTTTTCTTTCTTTGTAGATGTCCTAAACAGTGTTTTAATCAGTTTGATGACATTGACAAAGTTACCATTTATGATATACTTTATCAAATAGAACGAAAGTATGAACATGAAGTACAACATCACCTTCAAAGAATGATTGAGGCAAGCGATGTGAATCGACATGGAAAAAGGAAAGAATGCAGCAAGGGGAAAGAAGTCATTTAAATATCACATTCTTCTTTACGACCACAAAATCCAGGTTTGTCGTGAGGCATTTTTCAGGTTGTACAGATGAGCGAGTAAGGCGGATCTGAAAGTTGCTTCTAAAAGGTAAAAGTCCGCAAGAGAGGCGTAGTAATCATCCCTGTGCCTTCAAGAAATCTGGATGATCTACTGACAATTCATAAGCACATTAGCTCATCTCCAGTAAGAGGCATGGTTAAGTATCTGTCTCCTGAACTTTCTAGGACTGAAATGTACATTTAATTTAATCCTATGTACCCAGACACAACAATTACCTACACTTTTAATGCAATGTCCTTTAAATAAAATTTCAGACTCTTATTTGAAAGACTACAGGTCGACACTTATTTTTTTGCGAAGAAGTAAAAAATAAATAAAAAAGCAAAACTCTTTGTGACAGAAGCAAGAAAGCATTTTCTGCCGAATTGATGGTCCACCAAAGGATATGAAAAAAGTTCCAGAAGGCAATGGATGAATCTAAAAACTCTCTAAACAATCTCGTAAAGTCCTATGCTTGGTCTTTAATTTTATGCAGAACTTGGAGCTGCCTAAAATTACGGTCTACGAAATATTCTATTTAAGGCAGCTAAATATCAATGTATTTTGTATTTACAGCATGAGAACTGAACTAGCACATTTTTACACGTACCATGAATGAAAGGAACATAAAATACCGAATGAAGTTGCTTAATTTTTATTTCACTATATCACCTGACACTTAAGAGCTTCATTAATTCGCCCAGGCCAAAATAAAAACCATACATTGTGCCGATTCTGCCTTCTGCTTACCGATTCCGAGAGATTTAAGGAAGTAATTAAGTTTTTCCCGATTAGAGGCCATTCATTGCTTCCATGCGACAGAAAACTGCAGTAATAAAACGTCCGGTGAGAAGACGTGATCGCATATATACCCTTAAAAAGCAATGTGAACTTATTTGCAACTCTTCAAGAAAATCACCTAAGAGTGTTACACTCATTGATGAACAGAGTTGTACAGAAATTATCGACTACAAAATTGGTGGTCCCTTAACTATAAGAGGGACATATTTTCTTTAGAGACAAGTATAAATTCTCGAGAAAAGAGGGAAGCATTTACTATTTCAAAATTCAATTTTTTGAGTAACTGTCACAGGATAAGGATATACAGTAAAAGCAAGTGAATGGATTGGTGGAATTGTGTCTCCTCAAACTTTTGTGTTAAAGTAAAACGAAGATATTACGATTTCACAGAGACTTGCTTATCCCTTAAAGAAAGTTTCAATCAAGAAAGCAAAAATTGACGACAGAAGAACACATTCATTTTTACAATAATGTAATTTTGTGACTCATGACACAGGACAAACATTGTGACAGTTAGATGTAACCAGTTGTGTAAAAGTGTTAAGTTTATGTGCATTAATATGCAAATTGCAAAATTTTGTACAAAAATTTGTGACTACAACGCTTTTCAAATATTTACAAAATTAACCAAGCATTACTTTTCTTGTGCATTCAATATATTATTGATAATATATATCTTATTTTGTTTCAATTCAATCAAAATAAATGAGATATATAAACAAGTGTCCTTAGTCGTCGATTTTCATTAGTTTTCTCATTAACTGCTAAGCAGTATTACATTATTGAAACCACTCGTAAAATTTACAAATATATGGAAGGATATGCCTAGAAAATATTGTAACCGTTTTATTGATAAGAAGTTTATCTCGTTTTTCTGGAAACTTGCAAAAAGTGACTCAGATCCCTTTTTAAAATATCACATTCATTTATATTATTATTATTATTATTATTATTATTATTATTAATATCAATATGATGAATATTATTATTAATATTAATATGATGAATATTATTATTATTATTATTATTATTATTATTATTATTATTATTATTATCATCATCATCATCATTAACACCAGTCTATAAAAATATACAAAAAGTAAAGCATTATTATATCCTTTGGTGAAAATTAAGAACTATATCATAATTATACGTCGTGCAGCTTCTCTGTATTGATAAAATATTCGGGATATACAGAACATTTTCTATATGCATGTCAGAAGAACACAGTAATCACAGATAATACATGTCCTATACTTTTCGGCCTGCATGTAAGGTTTGCCTGAGGAAAGAGTATAATCCACAGACGAAGATAAAGAAAGAATATGACGAAGAGGAGCACGGGGAATTGCAAGCGATACAATTGCATACTACCTGAGAATATAGGAACAGCCATGATGCCACTCACATCTGTAGTTTATTTCAGGCGTATTCAATTTTATGTTTTATATTTTTGTGTTTTACGGTAATTAAATTTGCTCTTCTTATTTATTTAGTTACTTTATATGTTAATGTTTCGTAGTTCACTGTGAGGTAAGTGTGATGATTAAAATTTTGAAGAGTGGTTGATTTCAAATACCTAGGAACAATAGTTACAAATAGGAAGGAGATGCAGAAAGAAATTAACCACAGGCTCAAAATATAGAAATGCATGTCATTATGCATTACTGGAACTCATTGTCCCATCTTTTTTATAAAATAAAACATTAAACTGAAAAAATATATAAAACTATTATTCTCAACGTTGTACTATATGGATACGGAAATTGACTTGAGAAATTGTGAAAAAATTCCTTGGGAAGTTTTTTGACCAAAGAGAGGACATGCGAATGAAGAAAACTACATAACAGTGAGCTACATGATATTCATGGAAAACCAGTTGTAACAAGAAATGTTAAGTCTCGTAAACTGCGATGGGCAGGACATATGGCACGAATGGGAAATGAAAGAGGAATATGGAAACTCCCTTGTAGGAAAACCAGAGGGAAAGCTTCCAGTTAGTAGACCAAGAATGAGGCGAGAGAATAGCATTAAGCATGATATGAGAGAAGTAGATTATATAGGGGAATTGGAAATATTAGCTCAGGATAACTTATGTCCGCGCAGCCATGAACCTGTGGGTTCGAATGGTGTCATTGAGTTAGTTTCAAAATGTGTGATGAGGAATGGTGATCAGGAGAATTGAAGTATTTAATTACTCAAAAATAAATAAATAAACGTGTTGTTAATTATTGTGGTGTACCAGAACACAGTGTACTTAAAATATGAGAGGAAGGCGTTGAGGTTGGTGAAAATCTTTGTGCAGAAAGAGACCTCGGGCTATGAAACATAAATATCACTTGGCGACTTTGATAGGAGCGTTATTCGGGATTAATTAGGGACTTTTATAAAAAAAAGTAGTTCCTACAGCTACTATACTCCACGAGGAATTAAAAAAATAGTTTTTCCCTGGCACATAGACACATTAAGGAAGTTTCTTGGAATGTAAGATGCGATGGACAGTTTGTGATGTTAGTAGAGAAGTGAGGATTGTCCGTCACACTCGGAACTAACACGCCCTCTCAGAGTCAGAATGAAGGTAAGTTATAGTACAATCCTTCATGATATAATGCGCAGAGTATGAAATACCTACTGCTTTCATTCACTTAGTCTGCGGACTAAACCGGATCAGTAACTTTATATTAACTGTCTACCACAGAACGTTCTTATGTATCTCAGAACATTAACTTCGAGATTCAAACTTGGGAACTCAACCTACAAAAAAGTTGTTAATAGGCCTCTAATTTCGGATATGATGTCATTATATCCTTTTATAGGATTTCATAAATAATTCTAAAGGGTAGGCGACATTCGTTTCTAATAGTAAATGTGCATGGTCATACAGAAGATAACGATGAGTTCTATAAAGAATTAAAATGCTTATTTGATAGTGTTTCATGATACCACAATATGGAAATCTCACTAAGAGATCTTAATACAAAATTAGGACGTGAAGATGCATTCATGCAAACAATAGGAAAATGTAGTCTCCACGAAGATAGTACCGACAAAAGGGTTAGGTTAGTCATCTTTATAACATCAAATAAACTTATTGCTAAGAGCACAAAATTCCAACAAAAAATATTCATAACTACATCTAGACGACTCCAGATTTTGAATCTCGAAGTAAGATAGATCATGTATTATCAATACTAGTAAAATTCGTATCAAATTCCGTTGAGGTGAAGTCCTCACTTCTTAATGAGAACGCACCCCAGTCAAACCCATTATACGAGATCGTAAAAAACAAGTCAGTTGCTGCTACAAACAGTTGGAGTATACATCACCGTACACAACAACAACGAGTAGCGGAAGCTCAACCTGCAGAAGATGGAAGATAACTTCCGAAGGCTCACCAGTTAATTTTATATATATTATTTTAACAAAGTTGAGGACGACGGCACCTACCAACCGGTACAATTTAATTTTTAACTTTAATCACAGATCATGTATTAGTAAATAAATGCTGGCACAGTAGCATCATCGACATTAGATATGTTAGAGGGACAGACTGCAATTCCCATCACCATCTTGTCAGTGTCAAATCACAAAACGGTTATCGCTTATGAGAGGAACGTACGTAAAAATGATTATGAAAAAACTGAATTAAAAATTTTGAGAAATGATGAACTACGACAAGAATAACAAATTAAAATTCATAACAGATTTAATTTACTGAAAGATTCAGATGAATATGTGCAACTGAAGAAGTAACTGATACGAATAATGAATGGAAGACTGTAAGAGATTATATCAAATTGTCTGCATCAAAAAGCGTAGATCATTTTAAATAGAAAAAAATCAACGAATGGTTTAACGAGGAATGTGTCGACGTTGTAAATAAAAGAAAACTGTCAAACATTGATTGGTTTCACGAGCCAAATAAAATAAATTTTGAACAATGTGGGTGATATCAGACAGGAATTCACTAGTTCATTAAAAAATAAACAGAGAGGATATTTATGACAAAACATTATTGATCTAGAAATTAATGTAAGAAATAGGAACATCAGAGAATTGTGTAAGGGAGCTAGAATAGAGAGAAAAGGTTTTCAGGCTACATGAAACTTAATTAGGAATGAAAATGGTGATATGATTACATATTTTAGGAGTATAATTAATCGATGGAAAAATTACTGTAATCAGCTATTTTATGTACATGCAGTACAGGATACTAAAAAGGATGACTTTCAGACAGCAGAAATATTAATCACAGAACGAATTGCATTAGAGGTTGTAAAGGAGGGAGAAAAAGTCGAAATGCATAAAACTCCAGGTGTGGACTAGATCCCAGCAGAGCTGAAAAATACGGAGTGGAAAAATTGACCGAGAAAGTACATCAGTTGCTCAGTATGATTTGGGAGGAAAAATGCTCTTTCAAATGAATTGAAAATTAATCGAAAGAATCAATTACCGTATCAATCTGCAAGAAAGTAGATAAAACAGATTACAACACAGTAAGTTCTCATTACTTTCAGATTCGTACAAAATTCTAACAAATATATTTATATCCAGACTTACTCCCTCTATTGACCACATAAAAGGTGATCATCAATATGGATTTAGAAGAAATAGCACTAATATATATATATATATATATATATATATATATATATATATATATATTAAATAAAACGATATTATAAAATGAATTCTAATATAATGCCGTAGATCATTCAATATATGTAGTATTCTAAAAGACACACGATTTAGTTAAGATAGAGAAGTTGTAATATCCTGCTGGAATTCGGAATTCCTAAAAGTTTGTGAGACTTATACGAACGTGTCTAAATGGTAAAAAGTGTAGTGTGGGGGAAGGAATAGAGTTTTCAGATATTCCTGAAATTCTCAATGTGTTAAAGAAAGGAAATACACTTTCTCCTCTGCTATTCAGTTCTGTACTAGTGCATGCTGTCAAATCATTAGAGGATGAAAAATGCCTACAACTCAATGGTTTTAATAAGCTGTTAGTATATGCTGATGACATAGATTTATTATTAGGCGATAGAGAGGAGATATTAAAGGCCAACACCTACACTATATTGTATAACTAAGAAATTGGGACTGAGAACAAACATCAATAAAGCTAAATATATCGTCACACATAAAAACATTGAATAATGGAATTAGAAATTTAATGACAAATGAGATTACTGTTGAAGAAAATCTGAATTGAAAAACCTGTGAACCATAATTACAAATAGAAATGAGGTGCAGAAAGAAATGAAACGTAGCCTCAATTCTCGAAATACATGCTATCATGTATTATAGAGATTTTGTCGTCCCAACATCTGTAAAAGTACATTAAACTGAAACTTAGTAAAACTTTTATTCTCGCAGTTATAATATAAGAATGGTAAATATGGTCTCTTACTTTAAGGAACGAGAAAACATTACGCGAATTGAGAATTAAAATCTTAGGAACATTTTCGGACCAAAGATAGGTTAATGGACAAAATTTCAATACGGTACTTTACTCGAAATATGCGTCTGGAATACATTTATAGGAAAACGTAGAATACCTAGTTAGTATAATCCTGATGATAGATTAATTATTGTATATACACTACTCAAAAAAAATAGAGGAACACATGTTTAAACCAAAGCAACTAAATAAATATTGTAACAATTTAATTTTTGATAGTCAGATGTTTTGAGTTCACGTACTCTTTAAAATCAGATCCAAGATATTCTGGGCTTTATTAATTTTTCTCTGAAAATGTTAGTGAAATTCCAAGAGTTGCTGAAACCAAAGTGAGTTCGTATTGATTTATTTTTTTAAAAACAGGTTTGAAGAATAATCTGTGGTAGGGAATTGTTATTATTGTGTTCTCTGAAGCTATTACAGAGCAATGAGACATTTGAATGAAACATCAGTTGCACGAGCAGTTGCATTAATTGAAGATGGTCGTTCCATTCGCCATGTCTCTAGGATTCTTGATGTCAGCTCTTCCGTCATCCATAGGCTGTGGAGGCGATATAGAGAGACACATGTATGCACGAGGAGACCCGGGGAAGGTCGTAAGAAGAAGACTACCGACGTACAGGTTAGATTTCATGTATTATGAGTTTTGCGCAGACGAAAATCTACAGCCAGAGATATACAAAATAATTTACTCACAGCAACTGGGACGGTAAATTCTGATCAGATTGTAAGAAATAGACCGAAAAATGCAAGGTTGAGGTCTAGAATCCCTTTTAAAGTCCATCGTTTAACACGTCAAAGAATACCCGACTGCGATTTGCTCAGAGTCATGTCAACTGGCAGCTCCGCCAATGGAAGGGTGTTTTATTCACGGACGAATCAAGATTTTGTCTAACAGGTTCTGATGGTCGTACACGTGTATGGAGACGTCCTGGTGAACGTTTTGATCCAGGCACAATTATTGAACGTGACAGATTTGGAGGAGGTTCGGTTATGGTTTGGGCTGGGATTACTATTGAGTCTCGGACAGAGCTTGTCGTTGTCACAAAGCGCATGAATGCTGATATTTACATTAATGACATTATCCTCCAACATGTTTTATCCTTAACTTACGGTATGGACCCTAATTTTCTTCTAATGTAAGATAATAATAGATGTCATACAGCACAGGCTACCACATATGTCCTGCAAGGATGCCTAATTCGGTTGATGGACTGGCCTGCATGCAGTCCAGACCTTAATCCGATGGAGCATATGTGGGATAAGTTGGAAATACTTGTCCCTAAGCGTCCTGCTGTACCTCGGAACCTTGAAGAACTTTCACATGCACTCACTGAAGAATGGGAGAGAATCTCAAAAGTTTCTGTGAGAAGGCTTCAACGAAGCATGCCTCGTAGGTTTAATGCGGTCATTCATGTTCACGGAGGACACACTAAGTACTGAGTGTTGAAATAACCATGGAAACATTGATTCCAAATATTGTAAATCTCAAATTTCCACTTTGTTTTCTGTTACAAATGATAACGTATTCGTATTGCTAATACTGTACAAGAAAATGTTGTTTGAATGTCTATTCTATTTTTACATAAATCTTCAATTTATAATTACAAAAGATCAAATATTAAATTGTTTCAATAATCATTCTCGTTTTGGTTTAAACATGTGTTCCTCTAATTTTTTAGTTGTATAGGCCTATATTTATTTTTTTGTCTTTTTTGGCACATTTTTGAGGTTTGGTCTTCACGTAGTTTCAGCATAAACAATTCACACATATGTCGTGTAATATTTTCGCAACCACTTTATTTAATTCTACAAAATATCGGTAACAGTTTGTTCACAATTTCCACTCAAAATTATTATTGATTCAATGTTTACCTCACTCACAATTATTTCACAAACTCACTTGTGTTCACTCACTACAATTTGTCTTACACTTCATCTTCGCTTCACGCTGTCAAAAACTGACTCGCTTCCGACTCTAGCGGCAGATTATATAGCGAGGCGGATGTAAATTTCTCGATCTCTAATTGAGTCTGTGCTCGTGTAGAAATCTCTGGTAATCGAACTTTCCCGTTGTAGGGGGTAGAGATGTCTGGAATGACAGCCCAGATATTTCGGTGATCTGCGCAGGTATTTCGACTTGTGAGTTGGAGATTCGCGATTCTATTCCAACCAATTCGTGATCAATATTCTCGCCTTTGTCCGCGAAATTTAAACGTTGTTGTTACGACGCGCCACAATATATATTATTGACTAATCTGACAACTGATCAATATAACAGACTACAGGGTGCTCATAATGAATGTAATCGATTTGTTTTCAATCTCCGTCGTTATGGCCAAGTGTCTCCTTCATTTCAATCCTTATCGTGGCTACGTCTAAATGACAGAATCATTTTACATTCACTTGTTTTACTATTCCAAATTATGCACACATATTTACCATGTTATTTATCAACGCTCATCACAATTTACGTATAAGATCACAAGAGTCTTATTTACTTTCTATACCACAGCACAGGACATGTCTATACTCTCAAACTCAAACAATATCTGTGACTAGAACATGGAACTCACTTCCCAGTCATGCCAGGGACTGTCAATCACTATCCTTATTTAAATCCGAATTAACTGATATAAGTTCCACACAATGAAAGTATTAACTGCATAACAACTATACTCATTATTTTGTGTATACCTGTAAATATTAATCTAAAAATTTTTACTTAATTAATTTTATTTAATATTATTATAATTTTATTTCATTATATGTTTTGTTAGTTTTAGACAATATGATACCTCATCCCCATTGTACTTTATTTAGTATATAATTTAAAAAAAAAAAAGAAGTGTATAAATTTGTATAATTTTACTATTTACTGGTTGAGTGGAAGAGTAGGACTTATGGTCTTAACACTGCCAGCAAAAATAGAGGAATATATGTATAAAGTGTGTGTGTGTGTATCTGTATGTATAGGGCAGACAGAAGAAACATGTTGGTAGCTCAAAATTATGTACACTATTTTCAATATTATGTTAACTGCTGTTAGTTTATCGAGATTATTTGAAGCTCGTTTTCAATATTATTGAACCTAAATAGAAATATATTATTTTTCCACTTCATATTTTCGTCGAAATTATAGAGCATCATTCTACTCTTACTTGCATCTTTTCCCTAACAAAATAAATATTAAAAGCCCATATATTTAATACTGTTACAAACTATTCTTCGAGTAGCCAATATTTATTTACTAAGCAAGTATATTGTGCACAAGGGCACACCGTAGCGTAGTTGGTTAAGACAATACTCTACAAGTCAGAAGTTCGAAGGTTCGAGTCCCGATGGGGTTCGGACCTATAAACTGACCTAAACTCGTCAGTACAATGGCCCTGAGTCATCTTAGACTCTAACGGAAATAAGTACGTTACCAGACTATGTTCTGGAGATATAGGCAACCTTCACGCGAGGACTTAAAATCAGGGTGATATCTCATGCCGATTGCCTAAAAAGTGGGAGCTTTATTCTTCTAATATCCCTATGGACTTGAGTGGGGTCAATTCGCTCTATTATAGTCCTACTGTGTATAACTTATTTTATCTTACATAGGGGATTTTATTCTCTTCTATTATACTTGGATTATAATCACAATATTTTAATTTCATTTTTAATTTTGTTTAAATCCTACGTTAAAAATACTGCAGAACTCTTAAAAATTGAAGGGCAGAATAAGTACACATGTATATGTATTGTACTGTGCAGGAAGAGCGGCATTTTGTATTCTATCCTAAGATTTGCAGTGGATAAAAAAATATCAAACACAGCTTTAAACTGAGTCAAATGCTTACCGTAGTTTGAATACGTATTTATTATTGTCAGTAATTCTGCTAAAAGCAAAATTAAGCCGGTTTTATATAATTTCAAAACATAACTACCACTGTCTTACACAATTTTGAAAGTGTATTTACCTACAATTAACTTAACTATAATTGCACTATTATTCAAATAACATTTTTAATTTAAAACAAAAATCAAATGAATAAGCACGTAATGCACATTCTATTCATGTAATGCTAGGCCATTTTGCAACAAGGAGAAAATTATGCTAATATATCGTGATTTCACTTTCTCATCGATTTTTACATTAATTAAATATATACATGGCTTATGGTATACATGCATTCATAGCCTTATTTACGATGATCCTCCACTGTTTCCTCTCTTCAGCTGGAGTTCTCAAGACGAAATGAATATCCTACGAAATTTTAACTATGTGGAATACAGGAAGCGTCCATTGTTCCCACAAAGTATCTAAATTGTAATCATGATATACATTAATGGTAAACCCGGAAAATTGAATAAACGTTGGCAGATGTCCAGACAAAATCCGGATTCATTTCTAAATATTTATGTTTTGTACTAATTTTACTCCAATGAAATCCTACTAGTACTACTGCTGCTACTACTGCTAATACCTTCAACCAACTGAACCCAACTCCCGTATCCGATATAGAGTTTCCCAGGATTAAAAATCTCAATTGCGTGACAGGCCTAAAAGACCCTTAGTCTACCATACGGCTGTTGGCTTCACATCCACATTTGTTGATCGAATACGTGGACGATCATCCAGACAGTATAAGGAAGTTATTTGGTCATTTTATAGGGTACTCTAGCTGTTAGAACTCAGTATCTCGCCACGGAGCCGCTATGTATTGTAAATATCAAAATATCTTTAGATGCTAGGTGAGCATCGATCCCACACTGGCCGAAATTCCATGAGAAAATTTATTTCCTCATGGGTTCTCGAACCAGTTTAAATCCCGTAGGTCTCCACGAAAGAATGATGCATTAATTCGCTGAGTTAAGGCGCTCGAGGAGTTCCACAAGATCAAATTTAATACTGTCATTTTACGTTTGCCTAGCTCATTTTCTATTTTGAATCTTTCTCTTAAATACGTATTTTTGTTTTGTTTTGTTTTTCTTTTCTAGTTAAACAAAAACCTTATAATATATATTCTCCGTATGTGTTAAATTAAGTAACAGAACTGCGCCGAGCATAAGAACTTGTTCATTCAGGTGTAAAACATTTTAATCTGAATAAGATATATAATTATTATTGTTATTGTTATTATTATTCATTATTGTGGTCTGCAACCGGCCAAAGAAAGATTCGCCAGTTAAAAATGATAATAAGGTGTAAGTGTTTTAAAACATAAAGTGCTTTAAAACGGTATAATTTCTCAATGCGTCCTACTCATATCAATCTCCTAGACGTATTGTGTCTATTTCGCGCCCTCAACAGTTTTTATATTCTCGATATATACTGTCTTGTGCGCGTGTACATTATGCAGGTTTTTTATATCTAGTCCAAATTTTTTTATTACTTACATCGTAAAATGACGGTATAATGGAGTTCATAATCCAAGGATGAAGACTAAGCTGTAAATACCATTAACATCGTCAGTGGCGAAACAATAATGTTGTATTTCGTGCTTTGTGGAGAACTTATTTCGCATATATCATAACATGGTGTTGTCGGAAAAGCTGGTCATAAAGTGCCAGTGTAATACGTGCATTCTGAGGGATTAGTAACGAAGGAATATATACTGTGAACCGCGGCCCATCTTCTTCTCTCCCCCCCCCCCAAACTTGCGTATTTCATTCCTCCCACAAACTTAATGGCATGCAGAGCCTTCCCCGAAATGGGCCCTGGAAACTATTAAGTCCGTGTTTTATGACATCAGGATTATATCTATTCTGCATTAAAGATGGTCTCGTTAAATTGATTTGAGCAAATGGGTGTGAACGGATGTCAATAATAATTATTATGCAACATTGAAGCATTTTGTATATCTTCTCTGATGATGGAAGGGAAGCACACGGAGTATCCTGCCATTTTTTTAAAATATCCTTGATAGCATGATTCTTGAGACCTATTTACTTTATAAAGTACCAGATGCCCGAGAGAACATGCTGCTTGCGTGGTTAGAAGGGAAGAAAAATAACTACAATATTACACGATTGAGTGAAAGTCCTGTTAAATTTTAAAGAATAAAAAATGATAGAAGTGAATTAAAAATGTACTCCTATATCTTGATACATATATAGGCCTATAGTTCACATTTATTACAAACGGTTATTTTTTAGCTCCATCATCACTAAGAAGATAAAAGTAGTTATAAAATAATCAGTGCATTCATTTGTTTGCTTACAAACATTAAGTAAAAACTGTATTATATTGCCTTAAATGGCCATCTTCTGGTAGAACTTATGAATGAGCATTTAGCTCACATAACCGGGCATAAGCAGTTTTTACAGCTCTGTTGCACATGATCAGTTGTACACTCAGTTTCCAGTCATTCGGTCGCTCCTTCACCATCACATTCAACTACTAGCATCAGACCCTAAGCAGTCATTATGCAAAGTTGGTGAATAAACTTCTATTGGTTACAAAATCGAATATAGAAACGCTTATACTTACTTTGCAATTTGATGAGTAAATTGAAGTTTCATTAAGTAACAAAACCAGAAGAAAAATAATAAGCTAATTGATATTATCTGTACATACTTATGATAATTTATTTTCATACTATATATTACTTGTTTTTTAGTATGAACATAAATTAACAATGTGTGTTTAATATATATAAGTTTTACGCATAATATGATTTTGTTTATGATTTTGTCTTCTGGCTTAGTTACTTAGTTAAACTTCAATTTACTAATGAAATTGTATAAATAACTCACTGACACTATCGAACCCGAATATTCATGGCCGCGCGATCATAAGCCCTCAATACTTCCCTATCCTGAGCGAATGTTTTCCAATCATCCCCTGTATATATCTACTTCCCTCAAATCATAATAAATATTACTCTCCCACCTCATTCTTGGTCTACCAACTTTATGGTTTTCCTACAAGAAGCTTCCATGCACCTCTTTCATTCCCCATTCGTGCCATATTTCTTGCCGATCGCAGTCTACGAGACTTAACTCTCCTCATTATATCTGGCTTCCAATAAAGACCATGTGGTTCACTGTTACGTAATCTTCTCCATTCAACTATATGTTCATCTCTCTTTGGTCCAAAAAATTACCTAAGAACTTTATTCTCAAATACTCGTAATCTCCTTTCCTCCCTTAAATAAGAATCCATGTTTCGCATCCATATAATATAACTGGTTGAACAATAGTTTTATATATTTTGAGTTTAACGTTTTTTGAAAGGAGTTGGTACGTCAAGAGTCTCTGTAATGCACAATAACACGTATTTCTAAAATTGAGCCTATGGTTAATTTCTTTGTGCACCTCATTCCTATTTCTGATTATTATTCCTAGTTATCTGAAGTCTGCCACCACCTCAAAATTTCCCTCATTTGTAATTAGTTCTCCGTTTCCATTATATTTCTATATGTGGAAATATATTTAGTTTTATTGATATTTACGTCCAGTCCCAATTTCTTAGTGTTACTCAATATAGTGGGTGTGTGTGTGTGTGTTGGCCTTTAGTATCTCCTCGCTATCGACCAATAGTACTACATCATCGGCATAAACCTAACATTCCATGTTCCTATGGACATGTCCCTGTATTTGAGCCTTTGGCATATGTTTCCTGAAGTAGTCCCCGCACGGAGAACCGTATGGGAGATATCCGAAAAATTTTACCCCAGTTGAACCCATGTCCGCATTTCTTGACGGTCGTATTTTTACGGTGAAAGATCGTCACTCTTTCGACCAAGGTACTTTTTTTCGTCTGGCGTATGATCTTCGACCAGTTCGGCATGGGTAACCTTATCGGCAGCAATGCTACCGCCGACATAGCTGTCTGGATCATTTATGCACGCAAGCCTCTCCACCACGACAAGGTTAAGATATCATGGAGGGCATGAAATTCTATACGTTTCTATATTAGATTGTGCACCAATAGTAGTTTATTTGTTTGCAGTTGTTAAATTGTTAAAATTTAATTTATTTTATATTATCATTTTATATTGTATCTTAAATCTAAATTTTGTATGCATTGTAACAGCCAATTTTGTAAATTTTCTTTTCTATATAATATTAAGTAAATACAAAATAATTGTGAAGGAACAATTTTTTATAACTGCAATTTGAGGCGTAAATTCGTAATTTCCCTTTTCCTTCAAATACTGCCTTTGTTCATATATTTGTTCTATTCACTCATTCTGTTTCCCAATTGGGTTGGCGACCCTACCTTCCGCCCATAGGAGGCTTTGTATTCTACTTGGCTCGAACCCCTACAGAAAAGCCTCTGAAAGTGTAAGGATCAAACAAATTCCCTAACAAGTCCAACCCGTAACCTCGATAGAATTAATGGTCCATTAGATATATGTAGAGTGTCTCTAGTCTTACTTTCAGAGGATTCTATTCAGAATTAGTCGAAAATTCTTATATAAAGCGCAAAGAGAATATGTTCTGAAAAGAGACTGGTCATTCTTCCATGGTATATTTGCCTTGTCTGTCTGTTGGCAGCGCGTAGCGCTTCTCAGTGTGCCGCGTTTGGAACCAGTTGTATCTCCCTGGCGGCTAATACGGCAGTGGCTACCGTTTTGTGGTTTCATCATTTGGCGCTAGTTAGCGGCATCAGTGTTCAGTAAGATTTATTTTTGTTTTATTTTTGTATTTATTTAAGAAACCGAGGTTGAAATAAGGTGTTTCCCCTCTTGAGCAGGGCGTCGGAAACCACTGGTCGGACAAGCAGAGAGTCCGAAAACCGACCAAGTGGAATGAGCCACGCTACTCTAGCTGTAGCACAGCACTGATTTCTTTTGTCTGGACCATCTCAGGGCCTTTATGGGCGTCTGGGAATATGTTTTTGTGTATAGCACGCCGCTGTAGCATATGTCCTATATTGCGAGCTATTGGGTTCGTGTGATTTAGTATTTTATGGTACATATTGTCCACGTAATTTTCTATTTGGTTCGCAATATATGGCATATTTGCAATATCGTGCAGCTCTGTGATCCTCGTGTATAGCGGGGACAAAAATATAATTTTGAGACATTTGTTTTGAATAATTTAAACTTTCTTTTGTGGCAAGCAGCGAGGATGCTCCAGGTTTCACAACCATATAGAAGCATGCTGCGGATCACCGCTTTATACAGAGCTAGCTTGAACCTAGCTGGCAGGTTTGTCGACCTGAAAAATGGATATAGTAGGGCAATTGCCGCATTAGATTGATGGAGAAGATGTCGAATGTAAATTTTGAAATTAAGATTGGAATCTAAATGGAGTCCAAGATACTTGACTGAAGTCTCTAGGTGGAGTTGATGGGCTCCCCAAGGTGAGTTGGACTGGACATGGTCTGTTGGATTTATTGAATAAAATAGTTTTAGATTTATTCACATTAAGTTTGATGTTCCAAGGACGGAACCAGGAATGGATGGTGTTTAGTGCCGATTGTAGCAGTAGGACACGTCTATGGAGTAACCGGAAAGGTGCCTGATGATACACACAGATATCGTCAGCAAAGCATGCTAAATGGATTCGGTTTGGAGTTGGGAATGTCTAATACATATAGTGTGAACAGGATAGGTGAAAGGATTGCACCTTGGGGAACTCCTGCCAAGAGGGGCTTGCAGTCAGAGTTTAACCCACTGTCTTTACCTTGTCGTGGTCGAGTGGCTTGCGTGCCTAAATGATCCCGAGAGCTATGCCGGCGGTAGCATTGCTGCCGATAGGGTTGCCCATACCGGACTCGTCGAAGGTGATAAGCCAGACGAAGAAAGTACCTTGGTCGAAAGAGTGACGATCTTTCTCCGTAAAAATACTACCGTCCAGAAATGTGGACATGGGTTCCACTGGGGTGACATTTTACGGAGGTCAAATAATTACCCATTCGGTTCTCCGGGCGGGGATTACTTCAGGAGACCCAATATAAAGTCTCAAACACAGGGACATGTTCCTAGGAACATGGAATGTTAGGACATTATACAATAGCGGGACACTAGATATATTAACGCGGGAAATGGATAAATCACCCTTAGATATAGTCGCTTTACAAAAGTTAGATGGCCAGGAGAAGGTAGTCAGGAATCAGGAAGCTTTGCATTATAGCACGGGTGTGCAGAAGACCTGAATTTGGAACGGGTTTTTTAGTCAGAAGGAGGATCCTGTACGCTATCAGAGATATTACGTTTGTCAGTGATGGGATATCATACTTAATTCTAACATGTTCCCACAGAAGATAAAGATGACAAGATCAAGAATGAATTCTATGAAGATTTAGAATCCGTATTTGATAGTATTTCACGATATCATATGAAAATTGTCTTAGGAGATTTTCATGCAAAAGTGAGACGGAAAGATACATTCAAACCAACAATAGGCAAATTCAGTCTTCATGAAGATAGTAACGACAATGGCGTTAGATTAGTCACCTTTGCCAGATCAAAGAATCTCATTGTTAAGAGCACAACATTTCAGAATAAGGATATTCATAAATACACCTGGAAGTCTCCAGATGGACAAACTCGGAACCAGATAAATCATGTATTAGTGGACAAAGGCTGGCACAGTATCATCATCGATGTTAGATTAGTTAGAGGTACAGATTGCAAATCGTATCATCATCTGGTTAGGGTGAAAATCAGACAACGGCTTTCGCTTATGAGAGGAACACACGCTAAAAAAGATTCTGAAAAATTTGAATTAAAAATTTGAAAATTTATGAAATGCGGCAAGACAACCAAATTAAAATTGGTAATAGATTTGAAGTACTGGAACCTTCAAATGACAATATGGCAAACGAAGAAGAATCTGTTAAAATAAAGAATGGGAAGCTATAAGAGATACTATTAAATTGTCAGCATCAGAAAGCATTGGCTATTTAAAGAAGAGGCAAAACAAGCAAAGGTTTGATGAGGAATGTGCCGACATTTTAAAGAAAATAAAGCTAGCAAAAATGAAATGGTTACACGAGCCAAATGAGGTAAATTTGCAGCAATTATCTAGTACTACGGGAAAACACCAGGTTACCAAAGATTAAAAAGAGAGAATATTTGAAAGAGAACATTTATGATATTGAAATGAATGCAAAAAATACAAACATTACAGAATTTTATCAGGGAATTAAGATAGACAAAAAATGGTTTCAGGTTAGAACAAACATTATTGGGAATGAAAATGGGGATAGGATTGCAGATTCTATGAGTATATCAAATAAATGGAAAAGTTACTTTAATCAGTGATTAAATGCACATACAGAACAGCACATTGAGTATAATTTACAGAGAGCAGAAATGATAGTCACATAAACTAGTGCATTAGAGGTTGAAATAACAATAGAAAAATTGAAGATGTATAAAGCATAAGGTTCAGACGAGATCCCAGCAGAACTGATAAAATCAGGTGAGAAAAATTAATGGACAAGATACGCCGGTTACTTAGTATGATTTGGGAAAAAGAAGCTCCTCCGGATGAATAGAAAGAATCGATTATCATACTAATTTATCAGAAACGGGATAAAACCGATTGCAACAACTATAGGAGCATCTCGTTATTTTCAACTTCGAAAAAAATTCTAACAAATATATTAGTAAGCGGACTTACACCCTATATTGATTATATTCTAGTAGATCATCGATGTGCATTTAGAAGAAACAGGTCTATAACAGAACAGATTTTCAGTATAAGACAGATTGTAGAAAAGAAATGGGAATATGCAGGAACTGTACATGAACTATACGTAGACTTCAAAAAGGCATACGATTCAATTAAGAGGGAGAAGCTATGCAGTATCCTGTTGGATATCGGAATTCCTAAAACGTTAGTTAGGCAAATGCAGTCTTCATGAAGATAGTAACGACAACGGGGTTAGATTAATCACCTTCGCCACATAAAAGAATCTCATTGCTAAGAGCACAACATTTCACCATAAAGATATTCATAAATACACATGGACGTCCCCAGATGGAGAAACTCGGAACCAGATAGATCATGTATTAGTGGATAAACGCTGGCATAGTAGCATCATCGATATTAAATCAGTAAGAGGGAAAGACTGCCATTCGTATCATCATCTGGTCAGAATGAAAATCAGAAAACGGCTATCGCTTATGAGAGGAACAAACGCTAAAGATGATTCTGTAGAATTTGAATTAAAATACTCGAAGAATGATGAAATGCGGCAAGAATACCAAATCAAAATTGCTAATAGATTTGAAATACTGGAATCTTCAGATGACAATGTAGCAAACGAAGAAGAAACTGATATAAATAAAGAATGGGAGGCTATAAGATATACTATTAAATTGTCAGCATCAGAAAATATTGGTAGTTTAAAAAAGAGGCCAAACAAGAAATGGTTTGATGAGGAATGTGCCGACATTGTAAAGAAAAGAAAGATAGCAAAAATGAAATGGTTACAAGAGCCTAATGAGGTAAATTTTGAGCAAGTGGGTAGTATCAGACGGGAAATCACCAAGCTACTAAAGAGTAAAATGAGGGAATACTTGAGAGAGAAGATTAATGATTTTGAAATGAATGCAAAAAATAGGAACATTAGAGAATTATATCAGGGAATTAGTATAGAGAAGAAAGGGTTTCAGGCTAGAACAAACATAAGTCGGAATGAAAATGGGGATTTGACTGCAGATTCCAGGAGTATATTACATAGATGGGAAAGTTACTTAAATCAGCTATTAAATGTACATACAGAACAGGACATTGAGGAGGATAATTTACAGACAACAGAAATGCTAGTCGCAGAGCCAAGTGTATTAGAGGTTGAAATGGCGATTGAAAAATTGAAGATGAGATCCCAGCAGAACTGATAAAATCAGGGGGAGAAAAATTGATGGACAAGATACGCTGGTTGCTTAGTATGATTTGGGAAGAAGAAGCTCTTCCAGACGAATGGAAAGAATCAATGATTGTACCAATTAATAAGAAAGGAGATAAAACTGATTGCAACTACTACAGGGGCATCTCATTACTTTCAACTACGTACAAAATTCTAACAAATATATTAGTAAACAGACTTACTGCCTATATTGATGACATTCTAGGAGATCATCAATGTGCATTTAGAAGAAACAGGTCTACAACAGATCAGATTTTTAGTATAAGACAGATTTTAGAAAAGAAATGTTACTGTACATCAACTGTATGTATACTTAAAAAAAGCGTATGAAGGGAGACGTTATATAGCATCCTGCTGTAGTTCGGAATTCCCAAAAAGTTAGACTTATACGAATGTGTCTAAATGGCACAAAGAGAAGGGTGCGTGTAGGCAAACAGTTTTCGGACACTTTGAAATCCAGAATGGGTTGTAGCAAGGAGATGAACTATCTCCTATACTAATGAATTTTGTACTAGAGCAAGCCATTCAATCTTTAGAGAATGAGGAAAGCTTACAAATGAATGGTATTAATAAGCTGTTAGTTTATGCTGATGATGTAGTATTGTTGGCTGGTAGCGAGGAGGTACTAAAGGCAACACGCACACACTATTGAGTAACACTAAAAAATTAGAACTGGAAGTAAATATCAACCAAACTAAATGTATGATCACACGCAGAAATTCATCATATAATGGAAATGAACAGCTAATGACAAATGAGAGAAATTTTGAGGAAGTGGCTGAATTCAAATACATATGAACAGTAATCACAAATAGGAATGAGATGCACAAAGAAATCGAACATAGGTTCAGTTCTGGAAATGCATGCTTTTATGCATTACAGAAACTCTTGATGTCCCAACTCCTTTCAAAAAACTTTTAAACTGAAAATACATAAAACTATTATTCTACCAGTTATATTATATGGGTGCGAAACATGGACTCTTACTTTAAGAGAGGAAAGGAGATTACAAGTATTTGAGAATAGAGCACTTAGGAAAATATTTGGACAAAAGAGAGATGAACAGACAGGTGAATAGAGAAGACTACATAACAATGAACTACATGGTCTTTATAGGAAGCCAGATATAATAAGAACAGTTAAGTCTCATAGATTGCGATGGGCAGGACAAGTTGCACTAATGGGAATGAAAGACTTGCATGGAGGCTTCTTGTAGGAAAGCCATAGGGAAAACCCCCAGTTGGTAGACCAAGAATGAGGTGGGAGAATAACATTAAATGTGACTTGAGGGAATTACATTATACAGGGAATTATTGGAAAGCATTAGCTCAGGATAGAGATGTATGGAAAGCTTTTGTCCGTGCGGTCATGAACCTACGGGTTCGATAGTGCCAGTGAGTATGTAAGTAAGTAAGCAAGACTTATACGAATGTGTCTAAATGGCACAAAAACTAGTGTGCGTGTAGGCAAACTGATTTTGGACACTTTTGAAATCCAGAATGGGTTGAAGCAAGGAGAAGCAATATTTAAGTTTGTACTAGAGCATGCCGTGATATCTCTAGAGGATAAAGGAGGCCTACAATCCATGGTATTAACAAACTCTTAGTTTACGCTGATGATGTACTCGTAGTACTATTGGCCTATAGCGAGGAGATTCTAAAGGACAATACGCACATACTATTGAGTAACACTAAGAAATTAGGACTGGAAGTAAATATCAATAAAACTAGATGTTTGGTCACACGTAGAGATACATTATATTATAGAAAAGGACAGCTAATGTCAAATGGGGGAAATTTTGAGGAAGTGGCTGAATTCAAATACTTAGGGATAGTAATCACAATCTGGGATGAGATGCAAAAGTAAATTAAACATTGGCTTAATTCTGGAAATGCGTGCTATTTTCCATTGCAGAGACTTTTGATGTCCCAACTCCTTCAAAAAAGTCGTTAAACTCAAAATATATAAAACTATTATTCTACCAGTTACAATATACAGATCCGAAACATGGACTCTTACTTTAAGGGAGTGAAATGAGATTACGAGTAATTGAGAATACAGTACTTAGGAAATTTTTTGGACCAATGAAAGATGAACAGGCAGGTGAATGGAGAATACTACATATCAATGAACTACATGGTCTTTATAGGAAACCAGACATATTGAGAACAGTCACATCTCGTAGACTGCGTTGGACAGGACATGTGCACGATTCGGGAATAAAAGACGTGCATGGAAGCTTCTTGTAGGAAAGCCAGAGGGAAAACGCCATTCGGTAGACCAAGAATGAGGTGAGAGAATAACATTAACTATGATTTGAGGGAAGTAGATTATACAGGGGATGATTGGAAAATATTCGCTGAGGATAGGAATGTGTGGAGAGATTATGTCCGCGCGGCCATGAACCTACGGTTTCGATAGTGCCAGTGAGTAAGTTAGTAAGTAAGTAAGTAAGTAAATAAGTAAGTAAGTAAGTAAGTAAGTAAGTAAGTAAGTAAGTAAGTAAGTAAGTAAGTAAGTAAGTAAGTAAGAGACTGGTCATTCATGTACAGAGAGTTGACTAGGATGGTAGAAAAGTAGTGGAAGTATATCAGACTTTGAAGCGATCTTGTGGCACCTGTGAGCGAGTTAGTAAAGACAGATTTCCAGTGATAGTTTGTGAAGATTATTTAGATTACACCCGACTTATCTACTACGGTTACATACACCGATTCCAAAAAAATATGAAAATGTAGTTCAGTTTAGGCAAAGTCCTACAGTAGATAAATTGCTTAACTGTGTATTGATAACGGGTAGAATCAAATTATCAACAGTTATATAACACGAGGTTGTGTTTTTCTCAAAAAATCACGAGCTACAAAGTTGCGAGTGATTTTGTCTAATGAAAAAGTCAACCTCGCGTTGGATTTGGAGTGACTATTTAGCGAATAATAGAACTTCAGAAACGAAATATAATTATAATATTTACCCAATGTGAGTTTATGTATTCCTATCTAACATCCGGTCGATTTCTTAGACCGGTGTATACTGTAGTTATAAATAGCACATTTTCACTATTAAATCTCTTAAGGCTTGGGAAAAATCAATAACAGATGTTTGTATGAGAAATAACAATTAACAATAATGCAGATTATTACACAACATTTAATAAATTTCTTAGAGCAACACAACTAACTTTTTTTTTGTAATTTTTGAAGTTGTTTTCTTTTGGCATTTCTTGCTGTACCATATCGATCGTACATTGTTTAATCGATATCCTTGTTAAAGAAATTAATTTGCCGAGATATCTCTCATTACAAACAGGAAGAGGCAATTTATCAACAGCAAGAGGCAAAATTATCGGTCTATGAGGTAAATAGTTCAGTCTGACACTGTGCTAAAGTAGATAAATTCCTACACTGTGTGTTGATTTACAGGAAGAAGCAAGTTATAAACAAAGTTCAGTTGATAATATGCTAAAGTAGATAAATTCCTACACTGTGTTTTGTTAACGGGATGAAGCAAATTATAAACTGAGTTAATTTCTGACATCATGCTACAACATATATATTCCTACACTGTGCGTTGGTAACAGGATGAAGAAAATTTTAAACAAATTTCAGTTCTGCCAACATTCTAGAATAGACAAATTCCTGCACTGTGTTGATAACGTGATGAAGTCAATTTCTCGTAAGGATTGAAAAGAATATAACAAGGTGCCAGATGTTTCAAATGTGTTACAAGGCGGAATTTGAACGATGGTCTGTATTGCCTTTTTACCAATGAACGTTGGTACTCGTCAGCTAATATTAATACATTTTATCATAATTAATAATCATCGCATGATCTACTCAATTCCACTACAAGGCAAACGCATGTTTTAATTATATCATTATTTTATTAGAAGGAAATAGTTAATCTGGTTTATTTACCGGAACATCTAATTTCCTACTCTGAGCATAACGAAGGCGATCTCTTCTGTTAATGACTTCATCACATACACTGCTTTAGAGCATTATTGAATGACGTTCATTATTTTCGTGACAGCATTATATTAGCTTAAGTTGCGGTTCTGCGGATGGAGCTTAAGTACTATTTAATTGATACGCCCATACATGGTTCTTTTAGATAAGGTGCACTTTTACGGGAAACTTATAGCAAGATATTGGAAGAAATTGCTTATATACTATACATTACTCGAATATTCTCTTAATAAAACCAGGGACTCATTTCGTATGCCATTTACTTAATACAGCGAGTACGTCGACACCGCTCAACCATTTCCTTGCCCTCTCTTCCAATTCTCTATGTATCTTTCTATTTAAAGCAATTTCTTTCGTCTTTCTGGGCTGTAGCTGGGTTACCGTCAGGCTGATTCCCATAAATTTACCGTAATTAGCGTGGTCAGTCACACAATCATTATATTTAGTACTTTCATTATCAAGTCAATATTGAGTAAAATCAACTTCAAAAGATTATTTTATTATTATTTTTTTATTTTTATTATTTTTATTATTACTTAATTATTAATGGTCTATAATGTTTCACCGTTATGATCTGGGAATAGCGTCTCTGCCTCATAAGCAGCTGGCCAGGGCTCGATCCCCAGTCGGATCAAGATTTCTGGATGATTTTTTTCGGGGTTTTACTTCTTCTTTCAGACATATGTAAAGAAGATTTAAGACCTAAATTGTCTGCAACATCATCTGGCCATTATTACAGCCTAATATTTGCCATGTTTAATATGAATGTGTGAGTGAATGGAGTGTTCTGTCTCAAATGTTCTTATTGTCCCGTAGAAGGCCCTAGATTCAGCTGATTACTCCTTCGAGGAGACCCATCATGTCCTGGTGTGGTCATAAATGTATGTGTATGATCCATAATTAAAATTCCTCTACCGACTGATCATGCCACTGTAAGGCCCGGGTATGGGGTCATGTAAAGGTACCCATAAGGTGAGATATTAAAATTATTATGGAGGAAAGTAATAGTTTATAATTCATATAATAATAATAATAATAATACTTTATTTTATTCTGGCAGAGTTAAGGCCATAAGGCCCTCTCTTCCACTCAACCAGCACAAAATACAAATAAATATTCGACAAATATAGATATACACTATACTAATTATAAACAGTTAAAGATACAATAAATGTAACAATGTAAATGTCATGTACAAACAACATTTTATAGGGTAATAACAATAATGATACGATAATAATAATAATAATAATAATAATAATAATAATAATAATATAAATATGATACATTATACGGGAAACACCAATTAATATATATATATATATATATATATATCTTACACTGGATAATAATGAAGTCGAGTTTAGAGCAAATATAAATTTAGATTTCTTTTAAAAGATGCCAATGTACCGGCAGCCCCTTATTTCTTGTGGTAGGGAATTCCAGTTGTGAGAAGTGGAGATGGTATATGACATGGAGTGATGTGATATCCTATGTTGCGGTATATTAAGTAAGAGACTATGTTGTGATCTTGTGTTTAAGTTATGGTTTGAGGATAGATACTGGAAACGGGATGATAAATAATTGGGAATCGAGGTATGTAGGATCTTAAATAGGAGAATTAGACAGTGCGATTTTCTTCTCTCTTTTAGATGTAGCCATGACAATTCGTGGAATAATGGAGAAATGTGATCGTATTTTCGAACATTAAATATGAATCTGATACACATATTATGGACACGCTGCAGTTTGTCCGACAATCCGTCACTTATGTCAGTTATTATAATAATACTCTGTAATAAATACCTATACGTTACGAAATGTACGGGAAAGGCTCCAAGAGACAGTCTCACTTTGTGTGTAGCACTTTAAGCATTGAAAATCGCTGTAGTCAATTGAAAGCTTCATTGCAGACACCAATTCGAACACTGTACCAATGAAGGGCCAATTTTAAAAGTTTAACATGTAACATTGTTTAGACTAAATACCATGCGATATAACCATAGGGTAAAACACAAGTGGTAAGAATTTGTTCCAATAAAATAAGTACTTCTGAACTTCACTCTAATTATATAGTGTATTTATGCAGGTAGTACAGAAGAGACGATCTTAGAGATTTAAATATTACATAGTCTAATAAAAGTAATGACGGTATTAATAGTAATTATAAAAACATTATTGTTGTCTTTATTATTATTATTATTGTCATTACATAATTCAATATTGCGAAGTACTATCAGATATGGAGGTAAATAATGAAAAATAAACAAAAACGTATCTCGATAGAAATAGATATCTTGAGGAGAGTAGCTAGACGTTCAAAATTGGAAAAAAAAAAATCTTTTATTATTCCGGCTTTTACAATGAATATACATTTTTCCGGTACTCATGTTCACAGTTAACTACACATTTGTTTCAACACATTTTTCCATTCTTGTCTGTTCATCCGTATATCTTCTTCTATTTCTCATTTCCTCTTAGTTTCATTGATTCCCTGAATCCACGTAATATTTGGTCTACCCTTCTTTTTCCTTCCCTGTGGTTCACAGTCCATGATTATCTTAGGTAGTCTTCCTTCTCCCATCCTTCTAATGTGTCCGTACCAATTTAATTGTTGTTTCTTTATAAAATCTAATATTGAATATTGTACCTGCATTTTTTCTTTTATATATGAATTTCTGATTTTATCCTTCCTGGATATTCTTGCAGCACGTCTTCAGTAGTCAATTTCAGTGGCGAGTATTTTTTTTCTCACTTGTGCAATTAAAGCTCACACATCAGCTGCATAGGTAATAATGCTTCTGATTATTGTATTAAAATAGTTTTTTTGTTTCTTTTTTTAAATAATAATAAAAATAATAATGATAATAATAATAATAATAACAATGACATACGAGAAAAATAATATTGAATAGTCAATATTAGATTATATAAGATGAAATTGATTTGGCGTGGAAATGGATGACGAATGCAAGAAGGAACGCTACTCAGAAAAAACATTGGAATGGTGTCCACCTGGAAGAAGGAAGATAAACTCATGGAATCAATAAATAAGAACAAGAATGGGAACAAGAGGACTGGAGGACATGGAGTGGATGGATATTGACGAGTGGAGAAGAAGAATAAAATTTTAAATACAGAAAGATAATGTAAACATCGAAAATCTGTATAGGCTTTTAAATAAAAATAATAATAATTATTATTAATAATATATCATTAAACACAAACAATTAAAATTATATTTTAATGTATAAACAAAGACAGAAAATAGTATCTCGAAGTAAATAGTATAATGGGTTAAACCAGGTAGAAGAAGAAATGGAGGTCAAAAAATATCTTGGATTGATGAAGTTTCATTAGGGAGAGGGGAAAAAGGGTTGGTAGATGGAGATTGGAATGAAAGAAAAAAATTGGAGGATAATTACAGTATATTAAATGGGCGCAGGGAGTTGATTGAAACTTTGTGAAACCTGTAAAACAAATAAATAAATAATAATAATAATAATAATAATAATAATAATAATAATAATAATAATAATAATAATATAATAATAGTAATAATAATAATAATAATAATAATAATAGTAATAATAATAATAATTATTATTATTATTAGTATTATTATTGGGGGCACGCCGTAGCGTAGTGGTTAAGGCACTGAGCTACAAGCCGGAGGGTCGAGGGTTCAAGTCCCGTTGGGGTGAGGATTTTTAAAACTGACCTAAACCCTCTGGCGGCACTATGGCCCTGGGGTCGACTCAGCCTCTAACTGAAATGAGTACCAGACGCTTGTTCTGGGGTAAAGGCGGCCGTCACGCAGGGCTGACAACCCGGCTGACATAAAGTGCCGATTGTCTAGAAAAAGTGGGAGCCTTAACCTCCTACTACCCCAAGGGCCTCCTGAGGCCTGTTGTGGGATCACTTTACTTTATTAGTATTATTATTATTATTATTATTATTATTATTATTATTATTATTATTATTATAACTATTATCATTAACATTATTATCATTATTATTGTCAACATTATTATTATTATTATTATTATTATTACTATTATTTATTAATAATATTTGCATATGTATTCCAGGTCCATCGCTGTGGTCTCGGGATAACGTCGCTGACTCACACGCAGCGGGCCCGTGTTCGATCCCCGTTCGGGAGAAGTTTACTGGGTGACTTTTTTATGGGGTTTTTCCTCACCTGTAAGACAAAAGTCTGGATATTTTAAAACCGAACATACATCATGAGCCGTCACAGTCATCAAGCAAGTATCATATTTTCTGTCTTGTATCAGCTATAAATTTATTAATGATGCAATTGTGATTCGCCTAGTCTTGAACGCTTCGCTGTCTGTCTAGGCCGGTATAGAGTCCTACGCTATTATTGAGCTCATCTAACTCATCCAGAGAGTCACTCCATCTTAACTGTGTGCCGATCTCAATGTAGGGTCTAGGCTTATAATCCAGAGTATAAAATCCTTCTCCGCGATATTGGTTGATGTTCCTGTAAGGAAACGAGTGACCTAGAGCATTGAAAACTAGTCATCAACGTGGAAAGACTGAACTAAGGATAAGGAGAGAGATTGCTTAGTCCTTCTATATATTTACGGACTTTATCTCAACCCATGTATGAGGTATTCGAATTCATAGCAAACATTTGGACTGTTGTCATATATTTTGAAAGAACTGTACAAGTAAAAATCCTCCCTCCAAAAGCTAGGAAATAAAACAATATTAGTATTACATTAAAATAAATTTTAAAAGCAAACCGTTCAATATCTTGCTAGTATATTACGGGTAGTAATTTATATAATGAGCCTATAATGAATAGCCCAATCTTATAAAACGCGAGTCTATTATGCCCAACAAGAAAACGGCGACCTCAATTCATTTTTCCACGAACCTTATATTAGCCGGCACCAGTAACTATCTATCTATCTATCTATCTATCGATAGATCTATCTTATCTGATACCTATCTATCATAGCACTATCTATCTATGTAACGAATACATATTCAACGCCGATTTTCACCCACAGTAAAGATCATTGGAGATCCGACATGAAACTTAGCCCTAATATACTTGTAACGGACCCGCTGTGCACAATACAATAATTTCGTATTTGTTTTCTAAAATCATGGCCAAAATCATCAGAAAATCAAAAAAGGGTTTTGGTATCTATGTAACGGAATCTTTGAACACGATTTTCACCCACTTAGAAACATTGGATCGACTTGAAACATTGTATACTTGTAAAGGGCCCGTGACAATTCAATATTTTCGTATTTGTTTCTAACATCCTGCCCAGAATCATCAGAAAATAAAAAAATAAAACTGATATAATAGATAGCGGACTTGTCGACTTCTTAGTCACTCGTTGTAAGAGTTCTGTTGGTAGAGCGGTGAACTGTAGTGATATTAATTTCAGTAATCCATAGGTTGCTGGTTCAAATTCGGCTGGGAGGATTTTTTTAGAGGGGTATTACTTTTAGCTCATACTACAATAGTATCGAATTTAAATATATTTACATTTTTATCGTATTCTGTAAAATATTAAAACTAAAAACTAAAAAATAAATAATAGTTTTAAAAAACTAAAACAACACGCTTTATTAGAAAACCGAACTAAAAATGAAAAATAATTTTAATTTCCTACACGTTTGGGATAAAATTAAAGTGGCCAACAAAACAATCATCTCCAACACATATGGAATAAAACTAGAGTTATAAACAAAAAGAAAATCATTTTACCTTCAAATGATTGGGGTGCTTTTTATGATTTTTACATTTTCTTCTTAGTGACTTTACTTTTACCAATATTTGTTTATTTTCAAATATATCAATTGATATAGAGCACCCCACGCTTTTGATGGTAAAATTATTTTCCTTTTGTTCTTCCAACTTATCTCACATATACTCAATTGGATTGAGTTCCGGATTACATGCAGGCCAGTCCATCATCCGAATTTGGCATTTTTTCAGGACATCTCAGGTCTGGTATGACATCTGCTCACATCTGCTGTATAAAATCTAGCATTATCATACATTAGAAGAAGATTACGGTCCATAACATAAGCAAACATTACGATACCTCCAATATGTCACGTTCAATAACTGTGGCTGGATAGGAACGTTCACCAGGACGTCTCCATACACGTGTACGACCATCAAAACACGTTAAACGAAATCTTCATTCGTCCGTGAATAGAACACCCTTCCATTTGAGGAGCTGCCAGTTAACATTATTCTCAGCATATTGTAGCCGGGCTTCTTTGTGCTGATGTGTTAAACGGGGGATTTTAAAGGGGTTCTAGACCTCAATCTTGGATCTCTCAGTCTGTATATTACAGCCTGATCAGAAATTACCGTCTCAATTGCTGTTCGTAAATCCTTTTGTAGATCTCTGGCTATAGATTTTCGTCTGCGCAAAGTTGATAGGACATGAAATTTATTCTGTACCTCTATATTCTTCTTCTTATGGCCTTGCCCTGGCCGCCTATTGTATCCATGTATCTCTCTATATCATCTCCACAGCCTATGGATGACGGAAGTTCTGACATCAAGAATCCTTGTGACATGGCGAATGGAACGGTCATCTTCAAGCAAGAATCTGCTCGTGCAAGTAATGTTTCATTTAGATGTCTCATTGCTCTGTATTAGTTCCAGAGATAAACTAACTAACTAACTAATTCACTGGCACTATCGAACCCATAGGCTCATGGCCGTGCGGACATAAGCTCTCCATACATCCCTATCCTGAGATAATGCTTTCCAATAATTCCCTGTATAATCTACTTCCCTCAAATCATAGTTAATGTTATTCTCCAAACTCATTCTTGGTCTACCAACTGGGCGTTTTCCCTCTGGTTTTCCTACAAGAGGCTTCCATGCAAGTCTTTCATTCCCCATACGTGCAAAATATCCTGCCCATCGCAGTATACGGGACTTAACTGTTCTTATTATATCTGGCTTCCTATAAAGACCATGTAGTTCATTGTTATGAAGTCTTCTCCATTCACTTGTCTGTTCACCTCTCTTTGATCAAAAAATTTTCCTAAGTACTTTATTCTCAAATACTTTTAATCTACTGTCCTCCCTTAAAGTAAGAGTCCATGTTTCGCACCCATATAATATAACTGGTAGAATAATAGTTTTATAAATTTTCAGTTTAACGTTTTTTGAAAGGAGTTGGGACATCGAGAGTCTCTGCAATGCATAAGAGCACGCATTTCCAGAATTGAGCCTATGTTCGATTTCTTTGTGCATCTCATTCCTATTTGTGATTATTGTTCGTAGGTATTTGAATTCAGCCACTTTCTCAAAATTGCCCTCATTTGTTATTAGCTGTTCATTTCCATTATATAATGTATTCCTACGTGTAACCATATATTTAGTTTTATTGATAATTACTTCCAGTCATAATTTCTTAGTGTTACTCAATAGTGTTTGCGTGTTGTCCTTTAGTATCTCCTCGCTATCGGCCAATAATACTACATCGTCAGCATAAACTAACAGCTTATTAACACCATTCAATTGTAAACCTTCCTCATTCTCTAAAGATTTAATGGCATGTTCTAGTACAAAATTAAATAGTAGAGGAGATAGTGCATCTCCTTGCTTCAACCCATTCTGGATTTCAAAAGTGTCCGAAAACTGTTTGCTTACACGCACCCTACTCTTTGTGCCATTTAGACACATTCGTATAAGTCTAACTAACTTTTTAGGAATTCCGAACCCCAGCAGGATACAATATAAATTCTCCCTCTTAATTGAGCCTTTGGCATGGGTTCCCTGAAGTAGTCCCCGCCCGGAGAACGAAATGGGGGACTATTTGACCTCCGGAAAATTTTACCCCAGTTGAAATTTCTTGACAGTTGTATTTTTACAGTGAAAGATCGTCACTTTTTCGACCAAGGTACTTTTTTCGTCTGGCTTATCACCTTCGACCAGTCCGGCATGGGTAACCCTATTGGCAGCAATGCTACCGCCGGCATAGCTCTCAGGATCATTTAAGCACACAGGCCACTCCACAACGACAAGGTAAAGATACCATGGAGAGAGATAAACAAAATAACAATTTCCTACCACCGATTATTCTTGAAACCTGTTTTAAAATTAATTTATGAACACTCACTTTGGTTTCAGCAACTCCTGGAGCATCAGTAACGTATTCACAGAAAAATCAATGTAACTCAGAAGATCTTCAATCTGGTTTTAAACAATACTTCGAAACAAAACGTCTGACTCTCGAAAATTAAACTCTTTCATTATTCACTTCTTGGCTTTGGTTTAAAAATGTGTTCCTCTAATTCTCTGAGTATTGTATTACGTATAATTTAAAATTTTACCTTACTGATACTTAGCTGGTTAATTATATTTTATAGAGTATGTTACACCAAAATGTCTAAATTCAAATACTTAGTTTCTCTGTATCCTTTAATACAAGAGAATTAATGTTTCCTCTGTCTATAAACAAACAGAGATCAATCTGATTGAATCACAATGATGTTACGTAACTTCGCTTCATGCTCGAATTTTAAATTTATTTCCATCTATTAAGGTTAGATGGCAATACTGTGCAAATCGCAAAATCTTAATCAAACCTACTGTATCAAAAATGATATATACATATACACTCAACGGAAACAATATTTCCCCTAATTTATTTGAACATAAATAATTTTGCTTCTTAACACACATGTAACAAAAATAAAATTCTAAATATACTAATACATTTTGAGTTCACATAAATAACACTGATTTTGGAGCCTATGAACAATTTTTTGGTTACAAGATTTCTTTGAGATTACATTTAGTGATATTCAAAGTAAATTATGTTAAAATAGCCTCCGTAGGTTCGTGGTTAGAGCATGCAGCTGCCCCGACTGGAATTCCAGGTTCGAGTCCTGTAGCTTCCAGAAGGGTGTTGTTGGTGGTCCAACAGACAATTTTTCTCTTTCCCGAATTCCATCCCACAACACTCTCTATTCCCACTTCCCTCCCCTTCATATTGTTTCATTTCTCATTAATTCATTTCGTATCATCCTTCACCTCATCTTATGTTCGGGAAGAAATAGTTTGGTTGGCAATCTTCATGTAGCTGCTGGGATATAGTGGACGCTCATCGGGGTGCTGCTTCATGACTCCGAGCCTGAGCAATAAAAAAGGCTATAAGGGGCCAATGGGAGGGTTGTAGTTCCCTTGCAGCTAAAAAGGGGGTATGTTTCACGGAAGTGGAACCTGGGATGCCGGACCTAGAAGACCTTACAACTTACGTAACGCCGTAGAATTTCATTTCACCAATCTCCAAAATACTTGGATAACGCAAGAGATATTTCAGGTCGCGGTGCTCAAGGCCATCTCTCGTCCCAGTCTGAAGATAGAACTGAAACTTAATGCTGTTAAATATATTCTACTCCAAGTTAAAAAAAAAACTCGGCGAAAAAGTATGTGTTGACATCTTCCATCGAACGCATCAACTAGTATTTTGAGCTCAAGAAGTGCATTTAACTCATAAATAAAATTCTATTTGTCATAATTCCACTTAAAGTCTGTTCATATATTTATTTATTTGTTTAATATAAATTATCAGAAATACACAAATGTTGCGTTCCCTGGAAGAATATATAATCTTAATCAAATGACACCGTTGGCTAACTCAGCAATCTTATCGAATTCGGAGGTTCATGACCATGTGGACTTATGCTCTCCTATCGTGAGTTAATTTTTTTCCAATTGTTCCCTGTCAGAAACCCTTTTTTTTCCCTGGCGTGACAGGCCTAGAAGGCCCTTAGCCTACCAGCTGGCCGCTGGCCTCACATCCACATGTGTTTATCACAGAGGTAGATGATTAGCAACATTAAATAATTAAGTGTTTTTTTTAGAATCAGTCAAATGATTAGTTAATTGCATTGGCTGAATATCAAAAAGATAATTCAAAAATGCTTAACTAACGATTTGTTGTGGTTGTTATTGCATAGGACAGTATAGGAAGAGCAAGTACTTCTACGTAGCTTCATAGTTGATCTGTGGGATCACCTACCGCAGTTTCACAAAATGATCTCTTCGCAATATACAAATGCACACATTAGTCTGGTGGGAATTTTGAAATTAATTTATTACACATTAGTTTAATACCAACCAAGCATCATATTCATAATTAAAACTCACATCCATACGTGAAGACCAAAGAGATTTTTTCATAGTAAATCGTGCCAGCCCGTTAAACACAGGAGCTGTATGTGATAAGGACCCTCTCTTCAGACGCTTTGCTCTTTCCTCACAAACACACCCGCACAGGAGTCTAATGATTGCACCACAAACCAACAATCACTGAACATACATATATAAGCTGGTCACTGGAGAAATAATCCAACAATCATCTGTTCACAACATACCTGACTGAACAATATCTAGAATAGGAATTTAGGGTAATTCATTCAGTAGCTGAATTTACCGAATAAGAAAATTGCATGACAAATATCTTATCAAAATCTTTACTTGGTAATAAAAGATTCCGGGCTATGTGGCCGTGGTCCATAACTGGCGTTTCTTCCAGACGTTTCTCCCTCCCGCAGTTGAGGGAGAAACGTCTGGAAGAAACGCCAGTTATAGACCACGGCCACATAGCCCGGAATCTTTTATTACCATGATTACCGGCCGTGAAAGCCTGCATTCCAAAATCTTTACTTGCTAAGGAAAACTCTGAAGATTACATATTATAGATAGATCATCGGTTGATTAATGTCTTTGGCATCGTCTGATTCCCAACAGCCAATTTTGTTGATCCATCCAATCTCCTGGTTTTAGATGTTTCTCCTTCATGTAGGAATATATTCCCTGACTACAGGTGGTTTTAGGTCTTCCTATGCCTCGTCTTCCCTCAGGTTTCCATTCCAAAACAGATTTTGGTAGCCGATTGTCCTCCATTCGCTGGACATGTCCGTACCATCTTAATTGCTGATTTTTAACATAATCTAAAACAGTGTCTTCAATCTTCATTTTTTCCCTTATAACTGAGTTACTAATTTTTTTGTCTTCTTGAAATTCTTGCTTCCCTTCGTAGAAAATCCATTTCCGTTGCCAAAAGATACTTATTTGTTTTTGTTGTTAATGGCCAAAGTTCTGCTCATTAAGTAATGATGCTTTTAACAATTGTATGATATATATTCATTTTATTTGTATTACTTATATTTTCATCCCACAATATTCCATTGAGGCAAGCAATTGCAAATTTTCCTTTATTATTTCTATACCTTATATCCTCTTCATAACTTCCATTTTTATTTATTTTTATTCCTAAATATGTAATCTCACTACAAGATGTTATTGTTTCTCCAGTCTCCAAAATTAAATTTTGTTCTGGTTCACCAAGTGACAAATATTTTGTTTTCATCATGTTCAAAATTAATCCCCATTTTTCATATTCATCTATTAATTTTCTAGTCATATATTCTAAATCTTCATAATCGTGTGCAATTAACAATAGATCATCCTCAAAATGTAAGTTGTATAAAGTTTAGTTTTGTGAAATAGGAATTTACATACTTGAACATTTTCTCATCCAATTCATTAATATTCCATGTAGGCCTATATATATTTTTAACAGAGTTGGTGATAGAGCCAATCTTGACGAAGACCTTTATTTATCGTAAAATCATATGGCAATTAATGACAATTTTAATTTTAGATATGCAATTGTCCTATAAATTTTGTATAGCTTTAATTATTATAGTCTTAATTCCGATACATTTTAAAGCAATCCATAGTTTCTCTGTAGGGACATTGTCGTATGCTTTCTCAAGATCTACAAATAGTAGGTGCAAAAGTTGTGCATATTGCATTTTTTTTCTATTACCTGAGTAATGCAAAATAAATTGTCGGTTGTGGAACGACCTGCTCTAAATCCTGACTGTTCCTCTAAGTCCATATCACTATAGTATTTTTCCAAATAATATTTTAGTATATGTCCAGTGTGTCTACTCATAGTATTTGTTAGGTGTCATACGTCTAAAATTTTCACATTGGCTTTTTTTTTTCTTTTTTATGGATTTTCAAAATTTATCCTAGTTTCCATTCTTCAGGAACTATTCCACCATACATGAATTTTGTAAATAATTTTCTCAGTCGTCAAATAAATTGTCGGATCTATGATTTAATAGTTTCGCTGGTATTCCTCCTGAACCACTAGTACTTTTGTTGTTTAATTATTGAATAATATCCTCTATGTCCAATTGTATATGTTCATGTTCATTTATTTCTGGAATATTTTGAACGTTATCTAATTTAAATACCCTGTTTTCTGATAGTAATGATTTAAAATATATTTCCAATTCAGTCATAGGTATTGTTTTCATTTATTTTTCCCACTTCTTTTATTTCTCAGATTCTTTAAAATTCTCCAAGCTTCGGAACTTCGTTTTCCTCCAATACATGTTTCAATTTTTAAACAATTTTGTTCCTAGCTCAGATTTTTAGCTTCGGTAATTTCCTTTCTAACTCTTTCTTGAGCTTCTTTACATTGCATTTTTTTCTTTCAGATCTTTGGTATTCCACCACATTAAATATATATCTTTCTTTTTTGTTTCTATTTCTTTTGCTAAGTCCTCATTCCAAAAATATTTGAATTTATATATTTCTTTATTCGCTTTTACTAAAGCGTCTTTTTCTGCCTGATGAATACTTTTTACTGTATAGTTGTATTCTTCCTGAGCATTGTAAAACGTAGAGATTAGTAACTGATCATCTAACCTTTTTCTTATACAGATATGATGTGCTCTCTTTCTCCAAAGTATCCAAGTTGTATTGAGTTGTTGACAAGTCACAAAAACTGTCGTCTTAATTTTTAGTTTTATTTAGCCTATCATTTTTACTTTGGACCGGAAATATAACTTTTGCATTTAATAAATAATGATCATTTCCCTATGATAATCTTCTGCATGCCCTTATATCCTGCCTCTTTAAAATTCAATGTTTCTTAATTATTACAAAATCTATTATCGACTGTAGATTAAGAATATCTTGGTGCCAAGTATATTTATGAATAACTCTGTGTTGGTAAAATCCATTTTGGATATTAAGTGAATATTGTTCACAAAATTCTATAAATCTTCTACTATTGTCATTTTTCTCCAATTGTCCATATGGTCCGACTACATCATCATCTATCTCCTTGCCGATTCTGCTGTTAAAATCGCCAGCTAATACAATTTCTCTAAGGTCTCTATCTCATCCATAATATAATTTAATGTACTATAAAATTTATATTTTATTAAATAATTTTCGTCCTCACTAATTCCATATATTCCTAATATAGAGCAACTTATACCAAAAAAGATATATTAATTTTAATCATGTTTTCATTTATTGCTTCCCAGGTTGTGATATATCTCTTATATTTATTTTTGATAAGTACTGAAACCCCTCTATTAGCCCTTTCATTCATTTAACACCACTGTAAATATGAGCATGTGATCCTAAAGTTTCTATCCTTCTCCTTTCTTCTTTGTTTCTGTCAGTGTAATGAAGTCCTGTTTCAAATTTTCTATCTGTTTAAGAATTTCCCCCATTTTATTCCTTACGCCTTATACCTTCCAGATTCTAATTAATGAGATATTAGAACAAAAAAGAACGTAGATATATGAGAACTAGTAGTAGATGAATTAAGTGTAAAAATTGGGCAGCACAGAACAAATTGAATACAACATGTATGAATAACAAAAGTTTACCTTTTATATTTTATAGTAAATCGCACTTAACTAAACTAAGGACCTCACAGGCATGATCTAATCTGCAGGTCAATGGCCGTGTTGACATAAAGTCTCCACACATCTCCATTCTGAGCTAATATTTTCCAATCATTCCCTGAATAATTTCCTTTCCACAAATCATGGCTAATATCATTCTTCCACATCATTCTTGGCACACGTATTGAGCGCTTTCCCTCTGGTCTATCCTACAAGACGTTTCCATGCCCTATTTCATTCTCCATTCCTCACACGTGTCCAACCCAATGCAGTCAACGACATTTAACTATTCTTATTATGTCTACGTTTCCTTAAATATTATGTATCTCGCCCTTATGTAGTTTCATCCTTTCAATTCTCTGCTCGTCCCACCTAGGCTCAAAGTATGTTTTAAGCTCTTTATTCTCAAATACACTAATAGTTTTTTCTCCCCTTAAAGTAAAATACAGTTTTTCTCACCTATTCAGTGTATAACGTGAAGAATAAAATTTCGTATGTGTTTAGTTCAACATTTTATTAGAGGACTTAGTATGACAAGAGTTCTCGCAATGCACAAGAGCAAGCTCAGCATACCTCTTGGCGAGAAACATTTGGAAAGGCCTGAAAAATATGTACAAAACCAGATAACAATCCATTAGAACTCACAAGGGAACTGTCAACCATTTCTTGCTGAAACCTACCTTCAAATTTCTTCCAGAGAGGCGTTATGATGTACAATGAGAGTGTCCGAAACATTATTATCAGCCGTATTCAAAAGCAAGGGAATAACATTCAGCGCCAATTCTCTCATTTAAGTTATTGGGAAATAACATAACTCTAGAATTGATATTGGATAACTATCACTATCTGCCATCCACGCCGAGTTCCGCCACACTCCAGCCCGCTATTATATTAATGCAGAGAGTCCAACTGATCCCCACAGTGGGTTGCCATTGCTAGATTCTGCACATTGTAGTTTCAAAAAAACAGATATTTTTTGACACAGCCTTGGTACATCACAATGTTTCTCTGGGAGAACTTTCAAGGTAGGTTTCGGCATGAAATGGTTAACAGTTCTGTTATCAGAAGGAATCCGGAAAAACCAATCCTTTCTATTGGTTATGACGATGACGATTAACAAAAATTGGTACAACGCAGTAGTGGAGTCCATAGAGTCCATAACTTACATTCCGCCAGCCCAGAATTGATATCCTTCGTGGTAGATAAATTAAATCCTCGCTATATTTCTAGAGGTGTGTCATTTTTACAGTACTGCCTCCGGTGGTGGTCTTGAATCCGGCTAACCATATATCCAGGGAGGTACGTTATCATTAGAGCTAGGAATTTTAGGTGCAAAATTTTGGTGAAAAAGGTGCAAGAAAGGTGCTTTAATTTAGCAGAAACAGGTGCAATTTTTTAAAATGGAAGGTGCAAATTTCCCATGTGAATTATCATTAAAGAGTACCAAAACCAATTACATCAAGTAACTCGCGACACAAAATTCAGTCATGTTGTCATATATTAAAAAGTCTGAGTAAGACAAGTCCCAGAATATTATGTTATTGAAATCACAAGTCCAGAAAACTGTTAAAACAGATATTATTCGACAACTCAAATGTTTAGAACATATCTAAAAAAGTTCAATATTTCAACTGTCTATCAGTGGTTTCGTCTAATGTAAAATATATTGGTTTTCACCTTCTACTTGACTACTCTGTTTTAATTTTTCTTCATACAGAGGTTGAAGGTATGGTTTTCATCTGGGATAGACTTCCCAGTATATTTCTCCAAATATGCTTTCATAATAGGTTTGTAAGTTTGGAAAGGGGGAATACCACATGCCACAAATGTCTTTGCTGTATCATTAAACATTTTTTATTTATTAAACTAGAAGAAGGTAGCGCTTCGCCAATAAACTATTGTCACAATACACATTTACTGTTTTGTAGTTTCTTATTTTTCGTGTTTTGCACTACCTATATGCTGCATAACACGATTGTGTTGGTGTATTTCATCAATTGTTATTGAAATATCACAAACAATGCACCTCATAACACATCTGTCAGTCTGAATTCCAAATTCCACTATACTGTTTTACAAAATCATGTAGTTTGTAGGAGTTCACATTCGGTTTTGGCATACTGTATTCTGGTCACTCTGGAAAATAGCAGACCGCACAATTCAACTATTATTTTGAACTCAAACATTTGATTATGCACTCAACAATCTCCCTTGCTTAAACAATGGCTTTCGCATAACTGTGGTGCAAGAAGGTGCAAACTAATTTAAAAGGAACAGCCTAATAGGACCTGCACTAAAGTGGAAGTAATGTGATGTGAACTGATACCATGATACCACACATCGTTACCAACCCTTGAAAGTGTATTTGAAGAAATGTAAAAAAATATATACACATTATTTTGGGAATACAATGCTGCTAAGAGACAAAAAACGTTTAAAAAGGTGCAAAATGTGTTTGCATTGATAACAAGGTGCACCAAAGTGCCAGCATTGAAAAAAGTGCACCTAAAACACATTTAGTGGTATTTATTTAATGTTTTCTTTGCCAGACAAGCTAATTTGAGCATTATAGTAACAAAATAAAATTAAGGTGCTCTAGTTATCATGTACCTATTTCATTTGTTATTTATGGTTCCTTTTTTCTTGCCTATATGCGTAAGTGATCTCCCTTGGGCATTGACTTGTGTGTTCTGAATGGGGAGTGTGTCCTACAAAAGGAGGGAAAGAATAATAATGAATAAGTATAACTAATTGGATGATAATAAAGGATCCGAAATAAAGTAATTAGAGAGAATTGATGAATCTAAAAACTCTGACCGAGAAATAGCCTACAGTGAATTAAAATAAACAATAATGAATGCCTTCACAAATAATGGATAAATCCTTAATGTATTAGACTAGCGACAAAAGAATAATCGCCAGAATTTCGGTCCAGCACTGAACAGGACTAAAAGTGAAATGCCACAGGAATTTACGTGTAGAATATATTACACTATGAGGACATAGACAAGAATCACGTGATAAGATATCCAACGTTATCTCAAATTCACGGATATTGTGACTAATAGTATTGTAAAAACTTCTGCTAAATTGAAATAAGTAAATACAAATAAAGGAGTTGAAACAAATTCCAATTTCAAGGAGGAACATGTAAGAATATTTGAAGAAGTGGAATTCTAAAGAAATCAAAATATTGAAATATTTGTGAGGCCAACGCTTTGAAGAACGGAGTGTAGAACGCCTAACACATTCATGCAAGGTGAAATACAATTATGTAGGTTATGCAGACATTCTCGTCATCCCTGCGTGAGGGTTTGCTCATTAGGAAGATGTTATGAAGCCAGTATTTAAATGCGAGTTCCATATTCAAGTTCCCATGCAAACACCCAGTATACCACTCCACAATAAAGTGTGAGAAAGTTGTTCTAACGTCATTTATATTCCTGTTTTTATTAAAAGCGTGCAATTGTCGCATACGTAATTTATATTTTCATAATTATTAAAAATGTATCTTGAGACAATTAGGGTAATAAGTTTTTCATTCTCGTGAGAAAGGATCACCACCGATTTTTAGTTCATTTGGAAATAAATACACATATTCGTATAATGTTTCGATTGGCCTTACTATAATATATTAATTATATACATGTGTGTGCGTTGGTGCATGCGTGTATGTGTGTCTCTGTATATGTGTGTGTGTGTGTACGTATTTATGTATGTGCATTTTCACGAATTTATTGAACTACTTTTAACCAAATTTATATACATATATATATATCCATCCATCCATAGTAATTATGCTCAAAGGCAGGTCCTTCACTGCAATCATAGCATTATCATGCTTTGCTAGCATCTTTACTAGGGAATTGTAGGTGTGGTAGCTTCCCGTTGCTTTCCACATCGGTGAAGGATGATGATGATAGTAACGATAAGGATAATGATGATGGCCATATGATTTCGGGGACCGTTTGGGCCATAACGTTTTCCTGACATTTGTCTTACAGGTGAGGAAAACCCCGGTAAAACCTCACCCAGAAAAATTGCCGCTACCGGGGATCGAACTCTGTGACAAGGCAGCGGTGGACTATATATATATATATATATATATATATATATATGGCATGATAAGAAAAATAAATGCCTGGACGGGATTCGAACCCGGAACTCTGGGTCTGTAACCCAGCGAATCCAATTCAAACACTTATTTTTCTTATATATGTATTATATTTTCCATTAATAATGGTTAACACGCTGGGGTACAGACCCAGAGTTCCGGGTTCGAATCCCGTCCAGGCATTTATTTTTCTTATCATGCCATATTAAGCTTTCATTTCTCAATGTTAAAAATGTAATTATAATATATATATATATATATATATATATATATATATATATACACATCTGTGTGTGTGTGTGTGTGTATATAACACCGTGTTCCATTCAAATCTCACACATTTTAAATAATTATAACTCTCAAAGTATGCGGAATTATGAAATCAGTTTGGTATTAAAAGAAAGAAAAACTCAATGAATATTTGTTTTCATTGTTGCAGTAAATTCATCTGTCGCATGTTGAAAAATATTGACATAAAACAAAATGGCAACTCCTCAGCAACGAGCACAAACTGTTTTCTGGTATGCAGAAGCGAAGTCAATAATTACAGTGCAAAGAAATTGCCGGAGAGAATATAGAGACAATGCACCTGATCGGAAGACCATTAAGGCATGCCTTGAGAAGTTTCTGGCGACTGGAAGCGTGAAAAAATAATCAGGAGGTGCTCGTATACGTGTTTCAGAAGAAAATATTGAAGAAATTAGAGCAGGATTTCAGAGAAGTCCACAAAAATCAATTCGCCAAACTTCTCGGGATTTCAATATGCCGGGAAGAACTGTGAATCGAGTGCCTCATAAGCGGCTTCGTTTGTACCCCTACATGGTGAAAATTGTTCAACAAATAAAGCCAGATGACAGGCCACGACGACAGGCATTCCTATTGAAATGCTGGATCGTATTGACAAGGACCCACAATTTCTCTGAAAGTCTTGTTTTCTGACGAGGCAACGTTCCATGTATCAGGATCAGTTAATCGGCACAATGTAAGAATCTGAGGTACGCAAAATCCACACGTCTACCCAAAAGTAAACGTTTGGTGTGGCATCACTCCACTGGACTTCTTCCTCTGGGGGTATGTAAAAGACTGTGTGTTTGTGACTCCAGTGCAAGATCTTCATGATATACGTACCCGTATCCTTGATACAATTGCAACAGTGCCAATGGACATGTTGGACAGAACGTGGAACGAAATCAAATACAGACTTGATATTGTTCGTGCTACTAATGGTGCACATATAGAGGTGTTCTAGTGTGTGACAATGTGTGGCAATGAAAACTCTTTGAGTTTCTGTTTCGTTTTATATCGGCCTCATTTAATAATTCCACATACTTTCTAGTTATGATTAATTAAAATGTGGGAGGTTTGAATGGGACACCCTGTGTATATATATATATATATATAATGTGTGGAGTTGCCAGTCTCCCATCGGACGCCTCCCCACGTGGCGGATAGGGGAATGATCACCAGATATGGTGAATACTGGTGAAATAAATTACCCAGGGCGGACCAAAACTAACGCTGCTGCCTTGCAGTAAGAAACTGTACTATCAACGGCTAGAGGAAGAAAACCTTGAACAAAAATTACCCGTCCCAGAGGTTGGGGGTTGATGCATCGGGCCAGCTCCTCGTTCATCATAAAATGAAGAAAAAATGCTAAAAAACAAACATCATGCCTCGGAAAAACACTCTAGGACGATTAAAGCTAAGAAAAAGGACTTTGAAAATTGGCACATGGAATATTCAAGGCTGCAGAAATAAAATGGAGGAAGTAATTAAAGAAATAGATACAATGGAACTAGATTTGGCAATTTTAACTGAAACAAAGAAGAAAGGCACAGGAAATGAAACATTAGGCAATTATATACACCTTTACAGTGGAGTAGATAAACATAAAAGAGCAAAAAGAGGTGTTTCAATGTTGATTAATAAGAAATGGAAAGGCACTATAAGAAATTGGGAAGCCATTGATGAGAGAACTTTAAAATTAGATTTGAATATATGGGGCTATAAATTAACAGTTTTTGGAAATATATGCACCAATTAACGATAATGGAATGACAAATCTAGAAAATGATTTATTTTTTGACAAAGTTAATGAAGAAATAGGAAAAATTAGCGCTGGGAAACAATTGATATTATTGGGAGACATGAATGGAAGAACAGGAAGTAAATTTGGAGATCCAGTAGTAGGAAAGTTTGGAGAAAACATTTTAAATGAAAATGGAGAAAGGTTAATTGAATTATGTAGACAATCATCTTTAAAAATATGGAATGGCTTTTTCAATCATAAAGATATCCATAAATACACATGGGAACGTCCAACACTAAATCAAAAATCCATTATCGATTACATAATTACAAAACAAAATTCAAAAATGAAAATACAAGATGTCAGAGCTTATAGAGGACCAAGTTGTGGGACAGATCATAAATTAGTAATTGGAAAATTTGTATTTCCTTGCATTCTTAATAAAGAAAACAACCACGCAGAAAAAAGAAGAAAATGTTAGAACAAAAACGGAAAGAGAATATAATGTAGAAAGCCTACAAAACGGAGGTGTAAATCATTTATATCAACAGAGATTGAATAAAAAATTAACATAGAGAGAATTCTGAGATACAGAAGAAATGTATCAGTACCTAAAAAGGTGCATCCATGAAGCCGCCTATGAAGCATTGGGTGAAAGAGAAGACTCTAGAGGAAGGACAGCACTGTTTTGGAACGATGAAATAGAGAAAGAAATACAGAATAAGAAACAGTTATTTTTAAAATGGCTTAGTACAAAGAAAGAGAATGACAAAATGCAATATCAAAAAGCACAAGCAAAAGTGAGAAGAATGGTTATTAAACACAGAAACGAGATTTGGGATAAGAAATGTACAGAAATACAAACATATATAAGAACCAAGAAGAGTTCTGAAGCATGGAAATTTATAAAAAGTATACGTTCATCGAATAAGAAATAATAATCTTCTCAAACTAATAGGGATACATGAATGGGAAGAATATTACTAAAAGCTTTTAGTAGAGGACCGAAAAGAATTTTTGGGAGAAAATGACGATTTATCAGAGATGGAAACAGGAAACATAATCGAAATTGATATAAATATTGTAAGAAAGGAAATTATGAGAATGAAAAATGGTAGTAATGCCGGCCCAGGAAATATTGCTATAGAATTGATTAAAAATGGCAGTCAGAAGTTATTGGAAATGATCAGTGTACTGTTGAATAAAATAATAAATGGCGAAGAAGTGCCAGAAGAGTGGAAAGTCGCTATTATAACATCGATACATAAGAAGGGAGACAAGAGAAGGTGTGAAAATTATAGAGGCATATCAGTAACGAGTACATTAAGTAGAACATATGGACGTGTACTAAGTAAAATGGTTGATATAGAATACCAGGATTAAGAAATGGAAGAACAATCTGATTTTAGAAGTGGTAGGTCATGCACAGATAATATATTTTGCATAACACAAATGATAGAAAAAAAAGAGCAACTAACAGAGATTTACATTTGCTTTGTGTCGATTTAACCAAAGCATATGATAGTATTCCCCAGAAAATGTTATGGGTAACTTTAGACGATTCCAACATTACCAAAAAATTAGTAGAAGCTATAAAAGCATTATACAAAGGATCTATTTCGAAAATAAAAGTTGGAAATCATATAACAAAGGGATTTACTATTACAAAAGGTTTAAGGCAAGGTTGCAGTTTATCTCCAACTCTATTTAAAATGTATCTCGAAAGAGTACTAAGAGACTGGAGGAAAAAATGTCAAAAAATGGGCATACCTATTCAAAATACACATGTATATTCATTAAATTTTGCAGATGACCAGGTATTAATAGCACAGGACCACGATGACATAGTATATATGGCTAAAAAACTAAAAGAAGAATATGAAAAATGGGGACTTTATATAAACATAGAGAAACCTGAATATCTGTGTATAGGAGAAGAAATGAAAAATATAAATTTCAGCAATGGAGAAGAGCTAAAACCTAGTATTGAATGCACTAATTTAGGAACAAACTTAGACCATTCAGGCGATAACACAGTGGAAATTAAAAATAGAATCGCACAAACAAAACAAGCAATAAATGCTTTAAACTCTGTTTGGTGGAGAAAAAATATTACAAAAAATAGAAAACAACAAATATATCAAACCATAATTCAGAGCATTTTAACATATGGTGCTGAAGTCTGGCAAATTCCTACCAGGGAAATGAAAAGAATTTTAAGCATAGAAATGGATGTTTCAAGAAGATCAGCTGGAAAGTCTAGAATGGATAGAATACGAAATAAAGAATTAAGGGAAATTATGGGTGTACAAGAGGAGCCGGACATCATAGACATCATAGAAAAGAAAATATTGCAGTGGTATGGTCATGTCAAACGAATGCCAGAGCAAAGATTGCCAAAAATTATTATGGAATGGATGCCAATGGAAAGGAGGAAGAGAGGAAGACCGAAGAAAACTTGGATAGAAGGGGTACAAGCAGCTATGAATATCAGAGGAATGGAGGAAGATCAATGGATGGATAGAGAGGAATGGCGTTTGGTTTCTGGAAGACGGCAGCAGCTGCCATGATACCGGATGATGATGATTATATATTGTGTGTACGTGTGTGCGCACACATATTATCCTGTATTAGAATAAATTAACTAATATCTGAGTGAAGTCAAAACAGTCAACGGCAATGTAAACGTTGGAGTCACTATTGTCTTCTGTACTCTTTCAAAAGAAGTGATTTTTTTTAACCTGTGTGTATTCTAGGACATGGCTGAGCAGCATTGCTTTATAGGACGAACTAATGATACATTTCATATTTCCTTTCATATAGCACTTTCCATTCGCAATATCCTTTATAGAATGTAGAGTTTTGAATATTCTACCGGTGCAAAAAATACTTCTTTGTCCCATTTAAGGTTTGCTGGTTGGTAGACTGATTGGGATGTATTTACAGTAATATTTGCATACATTTTCATTTTACAATTTCTAATTAACAATATAACATGCATAACTATTCCTTAATAAAAATACATTTACCCGTTGTCGTTCATTAAAGTTAACGAACATCGATTTAAAACCAACCATAATCGATATAGATTAATATATTGAGCACCACAGTTCACAATCCTTGCAAAGACTGACACACCACTTATTAATGAATATAGTTTCCCTCTCTCTCTCTCTCTTTATCATAGCTTAATATTTCCTTTTGTAGGTTCTTTTACATGCCGAAAATCACATGCACTTTATTGGGACACTGAATGTCGGGAAATATCTAGTAACTCTGGATTATATAAATATGTTTTCGACCAACACAAGGGCATGGGGGATTTCCTACGATGGGTGATGAGTTCAATGCCAGGACCACCCCCGAGATAACATGAATAATTAAGTCAAGACACACCATTCACTCATTCATTCACACCAAACCAAGCGAATATGATATGGATTATTGTAATGGCCAGGTGAGGTTAGTGGGAAACTTGGGCCTTAATGTTTCTCGACATTTGTCTCTTCGATGAGTAAAAACTCCGAGCAAACGTCACCCAGGAAACTTGTCACTACCGGGTATCTAACTTGGTTCCGCTGCATTAGAGGCAAAATTCATTACTCGGAGACCGCAGCTGTGGAATGGACACAGTTTTCATCAAATAAATTATATTTTCCTATATTTATCACAGACTGTGAGTTTTCGCTGTATTTAAAACGCTTTATGCATATTTTCTTTTATTTTACAAAAATGAAGTCTTTAGTTTTACGTGAAGCAATTGGTACAATTTTCACACTTCATATATCAACACAGATAATATAAAATCTTTTTCGTTTTGAATAAATCAACCTCCATGTTTCGTATCTATTATTTTACAACTATCAGAAAACCAAAGTATCTAATAGCATGCAAGTGCTCAAATAGAGTGAGAACAACACAAAGAAGATCCGTGCGTAAGATGGAATACCAACATTATTCTTACAATTCGAAATATTTCATCATTATTTTTTGAGAGAAGATTAGGACTCCCCAAATTCAGTAATTTATATTAAATTATATAAAGGGCTTATAAAAAACTTAAGAACTGTAAAACTTAAACATGTCGTGTTAGGTGTCAAATTAAGTCTAATTTATTATATTATTCAATTGTATTACCTAATTTTGAATTAAACTTATAATTAAAAATTAATATTCATTGATATGTTGTTATTTATTATTGTAATAATCATGACTTACTGTTGGTGTCGGGTGTTTTTCAAAATGGAACGGCAAGTCGAGCATAGGAATTAGTTTTTAGCCCGTCAGCGTGGAGGGACGTTACATGTACGCAGGTTGAATTCTTCGCCAATTGCCCTTGATTTGAACTTGATGATCCACTTTTATTTTCACTTAGATTTACACTTGTCGTATTTGACAATTTAACTAGACGCTGAAGGCTGTTGGTGACCTGAATCATACACTAATTAGTCACTACATGTCTCTTGAATAACTATTATAATCCAAATCCTCGTGTTAAATAAGTGCGCTATCACTTATTTATAACCTCTTTGACTTGAGATCCCTATAAGCTAAGGGTCAAAAGTAATATCATATATAACAATAATATAAAAAGTGCGCTCTGACTGATAGTGCCGAAACTTAGAGGAAACGCGTGTGATGCGGGCGCATCCGCATTTATCTGTGACCCAAGCGAGGTGCCCTAGCGGCTGGCACACGCGCTAGTAATTTAAATTTTCGCTAAGAATTAATATCTTATTTTCTCTGTATAAGTCGGTACATCTTCCCATCCCACCAAAAACCAACAGCCATCTTACAAAAAGTTTACATGTTACAATAGTTTTGATTCGCTAACCACGTCTTGAGGGCGTTGTCGGGGGTGTTAAACTTAGGCGTTTGCGGCCATATCCCCCTACAATTATTTATTTCCTAACATCAAATTTGCAGGGTTGTCCATCAAAGAGTAATTTTTACTAGGGCGAATTTCGTTTCACGGCCTCTATCTTCTGCCGCCAAAGCGGGACCCCTGGGTAGTGTAGTCATGTTTCGTTCAAATTGGCTAGGGAAACTCTTCTCCATAGCTCATCTTGGACAACTCGGTTGCTTGTTAGCTGCTGTCCAGCCCGCTGTAGACAGTTTTGGATTTAATCATTGGTATTACAAGTTAATAATGGTGCAGTCTTGTAATTTCTTTTTACAAAGAAAACTGCAAACTTTTTCTCTATTGTATAAGGGCTCACCGTTCCATTGTATCTTGTTTACTAATGTAGTTGAACAAAGTACCAAAGGACCAGGTCCATGACCGAGCGTTAATCACCTGGGATTAGAGTTTTATTTATTGAATATGAAATTGTTTTATGGATAGTCACATAATGCCTCCATGGTATCTTTAGCTTGTCGTGGTGGAGTGGCTTAAATGATCCTGAGAGCTATGCCGGCGGTAGCATTGCTGCCGATAGTGTTACCCATGCCGGACTGGTCGAATGTGATAAGCCAGACGAAAAAAGTACCTTGGGCGAAAGAGTGACGATCTTCCACCGTAAAAATACAACCGTCAAGAAATGCGGACATGGGTTCATCTGGGGTAAAATTTTCCGGAGGTCAAATAGTTCCCCATTCGATTCTCCGGGCGGGGACTACTTCAGGGAACCCATGCCGAAGGCTCAAACACAGGAACATGCTCCTAGGAACATGGAATGTTAGGACTTTATACAATAGCGGGGCACTAGCGATATTAACGCGGGAATTCGATAAATCACCCTTGGATATAGTTGATTTACAGGAAGTTAGGTGGTCAGAAGGAATCAGGACACTTTGCATTATACTATTGGGTGCAGAAAGACCTGCATTTGGAACGGGTTTTTTAGTTAGAAGGAGGATCCTATCCGCTATCCGAGATATTAAGTTTGTTTGTGATAGGATATCATACATAATTCTAAAGGGTAAACGACATGATTTTATAATTGTAAATGTACATGCCCCCACAGAAGATAAAGATGACAAGATCAATGATGAGTTCTATGAAGAATTAGAATGCTTATTTGAGAGCCTTTCACGATATCATATGAAAATTGTCTTAGGAGATTTCAATGCAAAAGTGGGGCTGGAAGATATATTCAAACCAACAATAGGCAAATTCAATCTTCATGAAGATAGTAACGACAACGGGGTTAGATTAGTCACATTTGCCACATCAAAAAATCTCATTGTTAAGAGCACAACATTTCAGCATAAGGATATTCATAAATACACCTGGACGTCCCCAGATGAGGAGAAACTCGGAACCAGATAGATCATGTATTAGTGGATAAACGCTGGCACAGTAGCATCATTGATGTTAGATCAGTTAGAGGGACAGACTGCAATTCGGATCATCATCTGGTCAGAGTGAAAATCAGACAACGGCTATCGCTTATGAGAGGAACGAACGCTAAAGATGATTCTGTAAAATATGAATTAAAAAACTTGAAAAATGATGAAATGCGCCAAGAATACCAAATCAAAATTGCTAATACATTTGAAGTACTGGAATCTTCAGATGACAATGTGGCAAACGAAGAAGAAAATGATATAAATAAAGAATGGGAGGCTATAAGAGATATTATTAAATTGTCAGCATAAGAAAGAATTGGTTGTTTAAAAAAGAGGCAAAACAAGAAATGGTTTGATGATGAATGTGTCGACATTGTAAAGAAAAGAAAGCTATCAAATATGAAATGGTTACACGAGCCAAATGAGGTAAATTTAGAGCAATTGGGCAGTGTTAGACGGGAAACCACCAAGTTACTAAAGAGTAAAAAGAGGGAATATTTGAGAGAGAAGATTAATGATCTTGAAATGAATGCAAAAAATAGGAACATTAGAGAATTATATCAGGGAATTAGTATAGAGAAGAAGGGGTTTTAGGCTAGAACAAACATAATTTGTAATGAGAACGGGGATATGATTGCAGATTCTAGGAGTATATTAAATAGATGGAAAGGTTACTTTAATCAGCTATTAAATGTACATACAGAACAGGACATTGAGGAGGATAAGTTACAGACAGCAGAAATGCTAGTCGCAGAGCCAAGTGCATTAGAGGTTTAAATGGCGATTGAAAAATTGAAGATGTATAAAGCATCAGGTTCAGATGAGATCCCAGCAGAACTGATAAAATCACGGGGAGAAAAATTGATGGACAAGATACGATGGTTGCTTAGTATGATTTGGGAAAAAGAAGCTCTTCCAGATGAATGGAAGGAATCAATTATCATACCAATTTATAAGAAAGGATATAACACTGATTGCAACAACTACAGGGGCATCTCATTACTTTCAACTTCGTACAAAATTCTAACAAATATATTAGTAAGCAGACTTACTCCCTATATTGATGACATTCTAGGAGATCATCAATGTGCATTTAGAAGAAACAGGTCTACAACAGATCAGATTTTCAGTATAAGACAGATTTTAGAGAAGAAATGGGAATATAATGACACTGTACATCAACTATATGTAGGCTTCAAAAAAGCATATGATTCAATTAAGAGGTAGAAGTTATATAGTATACTGCTGGAGTTAGGAATTCCTAAAAAGTTAGTTAGACTTATACGAATGTGTCTAAATGGCTCAAAGAGTAGGGTGCGTGTAGGCAAACTGTTTTCAGACACTTTTGAAGTCCAGAATGGGTTGAAGCAAGGAGATGCACTATCTCCTCTACTATTTAATTTTGTACTAGAGCATGCCATTAAATCTTTAGAGAATGAGGTGGCTTACAACTCAATGGTATTAATAAGCTGTTAGTTTATGCTGATGATGTAGTACTACTGGCCGATAGCGAGGAGATACTAAAGGACAACACGCACACACTATTGAGTAACACTAAGAAATTAGGACTGGAAGTAAATATCAGTAAAACTAAATATATGGTCACACGTAGAAATTCAGTATATAATGGAAATGGACAGCTAATGAAAAATGAGGGAAATTTTGAGGAAGTGGCTGAATTCAAATACCTAGGAACAATAATCACAAATGGGAATGAGATGCAAAAGGAAATTAAACATAGGCTCAATTCTGGAAATGCATGCTATTATGCATTGCAGAGACTTTTGATGTCCCAACTCCTTTCAAAAAACGTTAAGGTGAAAATATATAAAACTATTATTCTACCAGTTATATTATATGGGTGCGAAACATGGACTCTTACTTTAAGGGAGGAAAGGAGATTACGAGTATTTGAGAATAAAGTTCTTAGGAAAATTTTTGGAGCAAAGAGAGATGAACAGACAGGTGAATGGAGAAGACTGCATAACAGTGAACTACATGGTCTTTATAGGAAGCCAGGTATAATAAGAACAGTTAAGTCTCGTAGACTGCGATGGGCAGGACAGTTTGCGCGTATGGGGATTGAAAGACGTGCATGGAAGCTTCTTGTAGGAAAGCCAGAGGGAAAACGCCCAGTTGGTAGACCAAGAATGAGGTGGGAGAACAACATTAACTATGATTTGAGGGAAGTAGATTATACAGGGAATGATTGAAAATCATTAGCTCAGGATAGGGATGTATGGAGAGCTTATATCTGCGCGGCAATGAACCTTCGGGTTCGATAGTGCCAGTGAGTAAGTAAGTCACATAATTTTGATTATGCTACCAATGAATTCCTGGTTTCATCCCAATTAATTTGAGTATAAATATGTCCTACTTATATCAATAATTACAAGTTCATTAATTATTCACCCTTAACAAAAATCCTGATTTCTCTGAAATCAGAGGACAGTGTGCATATGTCCGCCTTGAATTTTATTAATTTAGGCATGCCTCAATTACTTAAATGAGAAGCACCATTGTCTTTCTTTCATAAATAACTTATACATTTATTTTGACTCTTATTCTCGTGTGGACGCCCTCATGTATTTCGAAGCCTACCGGTTTTGTTGCGCAATGGGATGGTTGACTCACATATTTGAAGTCTCATGCAGACTCATGACAATTGACTATAGGACATCGTTAATGATTGTAAACATACACTCCCTTACTAAAAGTGTCATTCAACCCTGTGTTGACAAACAAGCTTATCTCTCTACAGAATCTCCCTTTGTTGAAATAACATTTCTATAAACATAATACATACATATATAGGTACCCATTAATTACAAAATTATGTTTATGATATTTTGGTTAGTGTCTGAAAATCACTGCCTTTACTCTATTTATCTTCTTTCATTCAACACTACGCGGTGCCATTAACGACAGAACTAATTAATCACAGAGATTTCACGGCACCCTTTATTTTTACACTTTACATTCATGAAATCTTCGTATTCGACACTCGCAGTATTTCCACTCCTTCTTGAATTTTTTTTGCTAGCTTAATATTATTCACAATAAATGTACATGGTATAGATACGTACTGTAGCCAGTCATTTATTTATTTTTTAACATTCTTCGATTTTATGATAAAAGCAAACTCACCGCAATAGTCCTACTCGACTACAGCAAAGCCTTTGACACATTAGATATAGACTTAATGCTAGCAAGACTAAAGACACTACATCTGTCGGAAAACTGCCTTGATTGGTTTATATCTTACCTCACTAATCGTCAGCAATCAGTTTCTGTTAATAATCGCATTTCTTCCTGGCGCTTGGTGACGAAAGGGGTACCTCAAGGCGGCGTCCTCGCTCCTCTTCTCTTCTCGATTTATAGTAATGACGTGACCAAGGAACTACAAAACTGCAAGCATCATCTTTACGCCGACGATCTACAGATTTACACACACTTTAGGCCTGACGAAATTAATGAATATATTGACAAAGTAAACACTGACCTCAGGCATATATCTTTATGGTCCAGACGATATGGGCTGAAACTAAATGTAAACAAAACGCAAGCAATAATTATCGGACATCCAAGGCTATTACACTTCATAAACAATGGCAATATGCCGGCTGTCATATTAGATAATGAATAAATTCCTTATACCGACGTCGTTAAAAACTTGGGATTTTACTTATATTCTAATTTAAATTGGCATGTGCAAGTAAAACAAACATCTAAAAGGATCTTCTCCATAATGCATTCCCTAAAGCGACTTAAACATTTTCTTCCTACAACTCTTAAAAGAATTTTAATCCAAACTTTAGTGATGCCGCATTTTGACTACTGTGACGTTCTACTAACTGACATAAGTGGCGGATTGTCGGACAAACTGCAGCGTGTCCATAATATGTGTATCAGATTCATATTTAATGTTCGAAAATACGATCACATTTCTCCATTATTCCACGAATTGTCATGGCTATATCTAAAAGAGAGAAGAAAATCGCACTGTCTAATTCTCCTATTATGATCCTACATACGTCGATTCCCAATTATTTATCATCCCGTTTCCAGTATCTATCCTCAAACCATAACTTAAACACAAGATCACAACATAATCTCTGACTTAATATACCGCAACATAGGACATCACATCACTCCATGTCATATACCATCTCCACTTCTCGCAACTGGAATTCCCTACCACAAGAAATAAGGGGCTGCCGGACATTGGCATCTTTTAAAAGAAATCTAAATTTATATTTGCTCTAAACTCGACTTCATTATTATCCAGTGTAAGGTACATATATTAATTGGTGTTTCCCGTATAATGTATCATATTATTATTATTATTATTATTATTATTATTATTATTATTATTATTATTATTATCGTATCATTATTGTTATTACCCTATAAAATGTTGTTTGTATTACCAAGTGTTTTGTGCAGGCGGAAAATATGTTAACTAACAAACTGTCTTTCTCTTTCTATTCCTTACTATGTTGCCACTTCCTGTCCTTTGAATTATGTTTTTTGATTGGCAGGTAGAGAGCTGACAAATACTATGTATTTTAATGATCCGTCGTTCTGCGCGGTCAGTGGCAGAATGACTAACTTGACAACCCTGTTACTTTTGGGGTTACGCCTAGGAATGAGCTGTCCCTTCCTTGCCCTTCTCATTGCATGTTGCCACTTGTGATTTATTGTGAGGCTGATAATGGAGAAACGACAAATACTGTGATTTTAAATGATCCGACCGCTTGAGCGTTCCGTGCTTAAATGACTAATTTGACAACCATGTTAAGATCTTTCACACGTGTTTAGGGATTCTCCCCCCACATTTGAAATTGAAAATTTTCAATACGTGATCGGTTGTACAGTTTTCTCCTAATCCCTTCCACAGATTCAGTAGATCGGCAACACTAGCGCTAAAACTCTTCCCCTCCACCCGTGAACAGTTAACTTGGATGTGTAATACATGACATTTACATTGCTACATCTATTGTATCTTTAACTGTTTATAATTAGTATAGTGTATATCTATATTTGTCAAATATTTATTTGTATTTGTGCTGGTTGAGTGGAAGAGAGGGCCTTATGGTCTTGACCCTGCCAGAATAAATAAAGTATTATTATTATTATTATTATTATTATTATTATTATTATTATTAATTAAAAAATCTATTAGGTCAATTAATTTATTCGTTGTGGATCTGTTTTCCTAATAAATCTTGTTAATTTTTATTATGTATCAGTATCTTATTTTCATATTATCTTGACATACAATGTCCAAACTATTAATTTGCAAGTGAATAATAAAATTGTTAATTACTTCCATGTAAGTGCACATATGTAAACTTTAAAATACATTTTGTAATAAGTGATTTACTCTTAAGTAATAAGTGTTTTTAAACTACCAACTCATTAAGAAATCGTTATTCAATATTTCAATATATAAATATGTAACTTGTGTCTATTATTCAACATTCATAGGCGCCTCGCCATCATATAAATATCCTTAATATCTTCTATGTATTATTTATTCACTTACGGCGTTCATTTAAACATGGAATAATTATCCTCGTTACTACGTTTTATTATTTCCTCCGGCATGATAAGTATAATATTTAAATCAAAGCATAATTCAATTACTTATCAGTCGAACAAAATCTATACCATCGCGCGTAAAAATAAAATAATACATATCGAATACAAAGTTCTACACATGTCAGCATCACTGTCCCTGCAGTGTGAAGACCATTTCATCAAACATTATATTATCATTAGTAGAATAACATCCGTTGTCAGCAGCTCTTAACTGTCAGCGTTGATGACTTTCTTCACGAAGTATTCATCATCATAATTAATCAATCGATATTTTTCATTAAAATAAGTAATATCGGGTCTCTATGTCCGCAAATACTACTTCAATAACACGTAGTACACACATAAGTAAGCTGACTTCTCGAATCGCCGTGTCATAATAATCAAACGTTGTATATATTAATAAACGGACGATCTTACGCACTCTATTCTGTCGCTTTATTTTGTCTTTCGACTGTCAATTCAAACTTCATAATGGTTAAATACGTTGTCGTATAGGCTATTAGTTATATTCATCATTGTTATCAACGAGGATCCTTTAATAAATTAAATAAATGAATATATTCAATGCACATTGATATTTGGCGTTGGCCTATCTCCTTATCGTTTTATTTATCAAGATTTCAAGTTTATATAAGATATATTTAATTATCATAATATTGAAAATATTTAGCGTTCTCTAATCTATCGCGTCGGCAGTGCTACCTTCATATATAAAATTGATTTAAATTCAAGATATTTAAGTATATCCCTTCATTATTGTTATCGTATACGGCGCGTAATTGCTTTTATTTAATATTTATTTTTCACAGATCCACTTGGTCCGAACTTTTAATTAAATATATTTTCTTCCCCAGTCCATTTATTGTGCGACACTATTATATGTCGTGTGCTCATTGTGTACATATATTTACGTTAATAATTGCGTATATGTATATATATATATATATATATATATCCTAAAGTGGCTGTAATTATTTCCTTTATTAAGTTATTATCTCACTCTTATTTATTTTAATTTGATCTGTCATAGATGTGCCCGCCTCTCGTGTTTTAGGCGTTATAATGACTTTCTTTAATATTTTTTTAATAATAATCACTAATCAGTTTTCTTACTTAATTACCTCTCAACGTATGTGCAATAAACTACCATTACAAATCCATATTATTTATATTCTACATTATTCCTTATTTGTTACTCGCTTCTGCCCGACGAAGTCCTCATGGAATCCTTGAATATGATCCTCATGCCTACCGACGTTTAAACCTGAGCAAACCGAGCACTCAAATTCTTCAATGAACTGAGGAAGTCCTTTATAAATCCGGCGCCCGCCAAATCCTTCATTATCCAAATAAACCTGGGATTCACCCTATATCCTTTCACATATTTGCACCCCACAATGGGCGCCACGTGTAAGAGGATATTACTTGAAGTATGTTATTTTGGATAAAAGCCCCACTTTTGCGCCAATATGTGAAAGGATGTAGCGCCAATCCCATGCTTATTTGCATAACAAAGGATTTGATAGGCGCCGGATTTATAAAGGACTTCCTCGGTTCATTGAGGAATTTGGGTACTCGGTTTGCTCAGGTTCAAACGTCGGTAGGCATGAGATTCTTATTTAGGGATTCCACGAGGACATCGTCGGGCTGAATTAATTGTGTCGAATATATTTTGGTTATCGTAATTTAATGTATCATGCAACACACGTGAAATTGTTATCACTATACACTGGTATAAATGTATTCCTTCGCACTAATCGCACAGTCGGCGATGGCGTTTATCGTGGGTTTACTGTGTTAATAATTACCCAATGGTGTACTAGTCCACTGATTTATATATCAATTTATGGAGTTTAAGTAATCAGTCGATTCCTATGATCGATTAATCTCTTATGTGGTTACTAGCAGTTGCGAGGATTGCCGCGTCTTCTTTAAGCTTACTCGCGGATACACTAAATTATCCTTGCGATTAATAAAAATCTTAAGTCACGATAATTGAGATACTTCGATGGAAATCCTAAGTCCTTAAACTCAAGCTATTACTGGTGACCGAGCTGCCAGTGTTTGATGATGAAGACGTGGGCAGGGCCCGAACGCAAGCACGAGTGGCTGAATTCGAATACCTAGGAACAATAATCACAAAAAAGAATGAGATCACAAAGACATTAAACATAGGCTCAATTCTGGAAATGCGTGCATTGCAGAGACTCTTGATATCCCAACTCCTTTCAAAACACGTTAAACGTTAAACTGAAAATATATAAAAATATTATTCTACTATATACTATAATATACTAATATATAAAACTATTATTCTACTAGTTATATTATATGGGTATGGAACATGGACTCTTACTTTAAGAAAGGAAAGGAGATTACAAGTATTTGAGAATAAAGTACTTAGGAAAAATTTTGGACCAAAGAGAGATGAACAGACAGGTGAATGGAGAAGACTACATGACGATGAACTACATGGTTTTTATAGGAAGCCAAATACAATAAGAACAGTTAAGTCTCGTATACTGCGATGAGCAGGACATGTTGCACGTATGGGGAATGAAAGACTTGCATGGAAGCTTCATGTAGGAAAGCCAGAGGGAAAACGCCCAGTTGGTAGACCAAAAATGAGGTGGGAGAAATACATTAACGATGATTTGAGGGAAGTAGATTAAACAGGGAATAATTCGAAAATATTAACTGAGGATGGGGATATATGGAGAGATTATGTCCGCGCGGTTATGAACCTACAAATTCGATAGTGCCAGTGAGTAAGAGTAAGTAAGTATAGTATAATCTGAGAAGGTGTTACAATTTTGTTATTGGTGATAGTGTCGTCGGAGTTTGGGCCCTATCCGTGCTGGCTTCACGTACAGTTGGGTCACAAGTTTGTTACTTAGGCCAATGGGTTTTTCCTAGGTCATCCATCTTTAGTCCTAATAGGCCCTAACCCTTGAGTTTTCACTTTTTTACTTGCGTTGTTTGTCCCAAGTTGAGATTCCCGGTCATAAATTCAGTTATTGTATTCTGAATGTCAACGTAGAGCTGTTAAGCGCTGACTTACGAAAGACTGTCAGTTATACCCTGAGAATAAAGGATTTTCTAAGATTCAATATTTTTGTGTATGTCCGTCACTTCCAGTCTTCACAAAAGAAAGGGCTGTATCTACCTGAGTTCCCTTGCCTTGTTAACGACTAGTCATTTAGTTCCTATTATTGCTAATTTCATTGGATCATTTTATTTGCCATTAATCATTCCATAATCATATTCTACTCGCTTTCCTGATTAATTTAAGTATACTCATGATCTAAGTGTGACAACGGCTTCTCTCAATGGCCTTTCTGATTGTTTCTGATTTTAATTGGAATTTATTAATTGTTTCAGTTACTCTAAGCAAATGAGGCTGAGTGAATGACTGGGTACACTTGATAGGAAATTAATTGGCAAGGGTGAATTCATACAGTAACCAGTTCAAATAGAAGGGTAAACATTGGTTGCGACATCACTAATTCTCATTCTCATTAGTGATATACACTTTACTACCAGACGTGTATTTAAAGTGTTACTGTATTTTCTCAATGTTTATAGAAATTTTACAATCTAAATATTCTGAATTTTTCAAACATTAAGAGAAGTTACAAGCTTACTTCATCCTTTAAATATTCTTAGATCATAAACTAAGCCGAAAATAAGGTTACCAGATAGTCCAACGCTGTGGTCTCAAAGTAGCGTGCTGCCTTGTCACGCAGCGGGCCCGTGTTCGATCCCCGCTCAGGACAAGTTTCCTGGGTGAGGTTTTTCCGGGGTTTTTCCTCGCCTGTAAGACAAATATCAGGATACTTTAAGGCCCAAACGGTCCGCGAACATCATCTGACCACCATTATTATCAATATCATGTTCACCTCATTAGTTTAAATTTAGGTTTAAGACCTCTCCTGGCTCATCATTACCCATTGTCATCACCCTTCATATCATTGGAGCAGCGTAAAGCCAACTTCCAGGCGCCCCAACCTCAGAAGTGGGTAACAATACGCCAATACAGGACAGAATACCTGAAATGTCGAATGACAAACAGGTGGCATTGAACAAAATAAAATATTACCCGATTAGAAGATTTAAAAAATAAGATAAATAAGTAGACCTTACATTTTGTAATAACTCGATGTAACGTTACCAGAGATATGACATTACCATTATTATTGTTATTATTATTACTATTATTATTATTATTATTATTATTATTATTACTATTATTACTATTTAGCCTCATTCGGGCCGCCCTCCATGTCGCTGTGTGGTCATTAAAGTATACGTGTGGTCCATTGTTTAAGTAATTAAATTAAAGATAAGCATTAAATTATTATTAATACGTAGATCGAAATGAAATCACCATAAGTAATAGAAGAAAGGCTTTTGCGGATGAAATGGAAGACTTTAGAATACCAAAGAATCTTCTTATATGGAAGAATGAGAAGTAAAGTGAAGAGATAGGCCTAGAGATAATTGAATGAATGGAGTGGAAATGAATATGGGAGTGGGAAAATAATAATCATGATTAAAAGGAGATGAATTATACAGTGAATAGTTGGAAAATATTACCTCAGGATATGAAGGTACGGAGAGCTAACGTCCGCGTAGTCATTAACGTCTGGGATCGATAGTAATGAGTTAGAATATTATTATTTATTATTATTATTTATTTTTTATTACTATTATTACTCTGTCAATTATATTCACATGTGTCAATTATTCAAAATGTCGGATTAATTCACATTATTATAATAACCAAGATTGTCCTAATTATTTTAAGTTGTTAATTTCCTATAATAAATATTCCTACTTTACAAAATGGCGTGTATTTCGAGAAAAAATAGGTTTTTTTACACAGCGCATTGGCAATGTATTTCTTTATTTCTTTCTGATTTCATGGTATCAATTGTTCCCATATACCAAATACTATTTTATACATTGGCATTATGTGCCAATGTAACATAAATAAACTCCCATACTAACAGTAAAGCATCTCACGACGCTTATCAAAATGTTTACAAAAAAGAGAACCCTAAAGAAGAACATTTATACTCTCGTGAGAGAAGAAATTTATTCATGGAATTTCGCCCAGTATGGATCCTGTGCCTATCCAATATCGTGAGGAATATGGGTAGCTATAATAAGTAGCAACTTTACGTTGAGAAACCAGCTATAACGGCTGGAAGACGCTGCTAGCTCATTACACATAAGCGCTATACTCGTGCTGGCTGGATGTTGGCCTCTGTAGTTAATATTTTGGGAACTCATCGAGAAGAGAGAACAGATATGGCCTGAATTCTACGCAACGGATGCGATGATCTACAGGGAATGGACAGCAGCCAGATACGACTTCAGACACACCGTGAAAAGAGTCGCAGTCCATGGTTTCCACCACACGATATGCACAACAGTGAAGCGCCATAACCCAGAAGAAAAGTGCAGCTGCAAACTATGTGGGTCATACTGCGACTGATATCACATATTACAGTGTAAAAATATAGTGTGCCGGTTCGCTCAGGGTAGAATATGATTACTCAGGGATGTTTATATTATACACTTATTATTTCAGTTTATTGGATAATTTTGTATGTGCAATTATAGATTTACAATTGTTTTATACTTCACTAACTCGGAGTGGAGTTGATGAATTTGCTCAAGCCCACTAAAGGTCGCGAACGGTTACTGAAAAACTTGACTATTATAGAACGAGTGTACATGTTATTCATTATATTTAATAGCTTAGTCAGTAGAATGTTGAAACTACCATTAAGCAAAGACAATTATATCCAAGAACTCAACTACATTAAGTATATGGCATAAACCAATGGCTATAATGAAAAATTCATAGATAAGCTCGTAAAAAAACAAAAAAGGAAGAACAACATAACCAACATAACTAAACTAGAAAAAGAATCTGACAACAACAATAAAACATGGATAACACTTACATACACAGGAAAAGAAACAACAAAATTAGCCAATGCACTAAAGTAAGCCGACAAAAACGTAAATATAGCATACAGAACCAATAACAAATTAAACAACATAATAAACAATAACATTGAAGAAAATAACATTTTCAACAGAAAAGGAGTTTATAAACTGACATGTAAGGACTGCAACAAATTTTATATAGGAAGGACAAACAGGAGTTTTAACATCAGATTCAAAGAACATTTTTGAGACATCATTCACGCAGAAGGGAAATCAAGCTATGCAAAACACGTTATCCATGAAGGACATCGCATGTTAAATATTGAAAACACCCTAACAGTAATGCACAGAGAAAATAATCCAGCGAAGATAAACGTACTCGAAGAGATGGAAATCATGAAAGCAGCTCACAACGACAGCCTGATAAACGAAAACGAACCCAATACATGCAACCCCCTCCACCAGATCTTCAGTGAAACACCAGTTTTGAATCCTGCCGATGATGGGACAAGTCCCGAAAGCGCTACAGTTAAATGATTAATTAAGTTGAGGGGACGGACATTTCAGGTGAATATTCCATAATATTATATTAATTTTGAATAAACCTCAACGGAACACATCATGAATCTTATAAAAGTTGAACATAGACTTGCCTCATCTTTCTAATTTACATGTTTCATTTAAGCTTATTTCTAAATAAAGCTGTTTTATTGTGCTACAAATTCTTATTTTGATGTTTGCGCCTATCTGCCACTCAAAGTCTAATTTAAATTCATACTTTCCAGTGTAATCTATTTAACTTTTGTTAGATTCATATTTTGACTCCATTTTTACTATTATTCATTGCAAATCATAAACATATAATATGATTCTGAAGAGCCTATACCATTAAATACAGCTGACTTTATAACTGGCGATTATTGTCAATTGTCGTTGACTGATTTGTGATTTCACTCCCGCAGAATTACTCAACACGGTAATAATCGACTGTTTCTTTTAATCTACTTCAATATAACGGCAAATCAGGTAGTGGATTTTTGGTCTTTGTAGCTTCAAATATGCACTAGAGGAGAGCTTAATACCGATAACACTGGTCTACAAAAATGAACTTTTTTTTCTCAATAATAGAAATAATATATTATGTAAGTATTTTCAGCCCCCCCCCTTGATGATTTTCTAATATACATTTCAGTTTTTTCCGATCAGGCAGGTGTTTTGTATGATATTTATTTGAATTTTTATAATACTACTCATTCTGACTTACCTAGAAAGTGGTAGATAGTGATGTCCGGGCATATTTTGCATCTGAAACATCTCTCTTCTTGGTCCAACAGAAGTCAGCCAGCATATTAGAACACCACATGTTGAAATTTGCTGATTATATTGCTCATCGTGCTCATCGCTGACAGCCCCAAGCATTTCTGGGACGAAGTCTAAGTGAGAGTCCAAGAAGTGAATTTTTAAATACCGGTATATGTTGCGTTATTAGAATTTAGAAGATCAGCCACTAGGCCACGAAAGTTTTCTGCTTTATGGTTTCCAAGGAAATTGCAACATATATTTTGAAAGACTGCCAGGCTGCTTTTTCAAGTGGATTTAACAGTCCTCAGAATGTTCATCAGCCATTAATGATCATATTTGTGGTCCTATAAAAATCGTTTCTTTCAGTTTAGCCTCACTGATTTTGGGAAACTTTTCGATTTCAAGTACAAGAATCTTTCAGAAAGTTTGTCCATTATTTTGACGAAATTTTTCATTACTCCTAATTTAATATGCCATGGAGGTAAATATATTTTTTCAGGATTCACTAAAGGGACATGTGACACATTTTACTGGCCAGGGAAAAGAGATTCACGTTTAGGCCATTATTTTTAACGTAGTGAAACTGACACATCACAATGCCAGATTAACAGGTCTGAGCATGTCAAAACATGAATGAACCTCAGCAGTCTTGTCTTTTGATGCTTCAGCATATTATATATAATTTCCTTGAACACAACTTGAATAAAATCGCTAAATATAGAGTAAAGGTTAAAGAGAATGCTAAAATAAGATTTTAAAAAGTAGCTTTCACAAAAAAACTGTGCCTGATGGAAAAATTCTGACTACTTTTCTGATTTCAGCATGAAAACATGCACTAGATTCACTAATCAGATTTCTTGTGAAGAAAACCTTGTCGACCAGTGTAATAAAAGAATCAAAAGCATCATTAATTCGACAGTGGCTTTATGAATTCCCACATTCCTGGACAGATGACAAAATTAAATTTTGTCAAATATGTAAGAAAGAAAATCAATTTCTCCCTCATATTCAAATATTTGAAATTTCTTTTTTGGAATCACGGACCGAAATCTATATAATAGGTTCTGGCAAATAGAATTTGAGTGCAGACTTCACTCTGAAAGGGAGTTACAAACTGTCTGCCCCGTATGACAGATTCTGGGAAGCATAACTGACAAAATTCCTTAATCTAGGAAATCGCAGCTTAGAAAAATTCCATATATAGGAAATCACTTCCTTCCGAATTCCAAGAATTTGACCAACTAACTCTATGCATTGCATACATTATTATGCAGATAACGCACTATAGATAGCACTTGGAACCCTTGGGTCCAATGCCGTTTTCATTAAGTTCATTGATGACTGTGCTCAACCAATTGAACCCAGGTCATATACTAAACCCAGTATTTTAATAGTATCTTCTCTCCCAACTAACTAGCTGACACATCGAACCCTAAGGCTCATGGCCTCTCGCCTACAGGAAGGAATTCTTAATGGCTTTTCCCCATGCGTTTCCAATAACAAGCATTTTAAATCTTCCTCACGTGAGTTACATGACCTGCCCAACTCAAGTCCCTAGGCTTAATAACTCTGAGAAAATCAGGAAAAGAATATAGACCTAAATTATGGAGTTCCCTTGTGTGAAGCTTCTTCCGTTCTTACTTACATCCCTTATCGTCACAGAAAAGTATATTTACATTAAGCCTCTAACCAAATACTTTAGATTTATTTCCTCGATGCAATTGGTGAAGAATACCGCAATTGGCGAAGATTGTCGGATGAAGAAAATCGCATGGAAAAATCATAAAAGGGCTCGTAATGAACTAAATTAAAATGAGTTAAATTTATAATTCAAGCAACAAAATGAGGAGATAATTAGTAAATGACGTGTCCGGCAGCACTTCTACAGAGGATGAATTAACTAAACCCATTACATTTATCTTCTTATATACAGTTTTTTTTAGAGGAATGTAAAATAATAAATTTGGTGTAGGAATTCCATGGTCTATGAAAACAAAACATTCCCGAGCTAAATTTTGTTTAACACAGATATTCACAATTAAATATTATAGTTAAATATGGTATGTGAATGGGAAGGAGTGGTGTAAATTTAAACGTTAATTAAGAATAACTCAATGTTATAGAGATCTATTTAACCGTATTTTCAAAACTTTAAATAATTACTATTTACAGTTAATTTTACAAGTAATGTAAAAGCAAAATTTCGTATATATATTATGGTGGTTAATAGCAGTATTTCACCTAGTTATAATTTCAAATTAGTGCCTTACCATTTCATGCCCCTATTTCATTTAAATACTTGATTAATTGTAACATTAACAACTGAAAACTCGGATACCGTTTGTCTCTGAACACTTATATCATATTGCCTGCTACGTCACTACAGTCGTAAATTCCATCGGTTTAATTTATATACACTCTGTATAATGACTGTGTTTTTTTAGTATTACTTTTTTGAGAATATCAAATCAACATAATATGTTGTACCATAACATAATGTGTTGAAAATGAATGTAGATAGGGGAAGGCTCGTCTCTAGAATCCTAGATTTTAATTCACTTCTCGAGTATGAGGATTACTTGTGTACACATAATATGCTGACAATTCAGAAGCAGGATGTAATGTGGATGTGGAATGTTATTCCTCGAATAATTCAGGCCATTTTCTCAATGAGCTTACGAACGGGAAGTACGTCCAATTGCTGAGAGTGCTTCAAACTGAAAATGAGTGTGGGGTAGACGAGCTTTAGGAGGGACTGCTGATGGTATTATTGTAGGTTATGTTTAACTTCGTCGTCTCTTTCTTCGCCCTCAAGGCAACTGTCCTACTATGACAGACATATACCTGCAAGTATTCATTAATCTCAACTTCACAAACCTATTAATAATGCATGGAGGAGATGTAAATGCGTCGGGCATAATTTCTCCATTATCACAATCTAGTTTTAACTCATACAAGGAACACACGAGGCCCGAATATTACCTAATTTATAATTTCCACATAATCTACAAAATTTCATGTTTAATAATAATAATAATAACAACAATAATAATAATAAAAGTAATAATAATACTATTAAAACTAATTTCCTCCCCATTAAGTCATTGTAATGTCACCTTGCGAATACGCCCAGTTAGTAGACCAAGCATGAGGTGGGAGAATAACATTAACTGTGATTTGAGGGAAGTAGATTATGCAGGGGATGATTGGAAAACATTGGCTCAGGATAGGGATATATGGAGAGCTTATGTCCGCGCGGCCATGAACCTACGGGTTCGATAGTGCCAGTGAGTTAGTTAGAGTTAGTTAATGTCACCTTGTAGGTAGACTACTATTTACATGCCACCTGAGCTTTGCAGTGGCAAGAAGTGTCGGAAGTGGGATTTTAAACAGTGGCTCACACATATTTTTGACCACGCTAGGACATGAAAGGCATCCCCGAATGAGTGACCATCTCAAAGTCAGGGCCTCCTCCGGGAGAACACAACATTGAAGTGTAATATCTTCAGTACTTAATAATTATTGAATAACGTAATTGTATTATTATCTATTATGTTTTTTATTCTGTTCTATTTGTGACCAGACTTTTACCACATAATTTATTATATGTGTTAAACATAATTATCACTTTGGTTTTAATTAAACCAAAATAATCTAGCTAGATAAATATGCGATATGATATAATTATACCAAATAGGTCGTGTGTATACTTATTTTAATCGAGAGGAGAAATACAAGTCAACTATGGTATCGATAAAGTGATATTAATAAGGATAGAAACAATTATATCATAATCAAATTTATCATCAGTAATGATGAAGCATATTCTATTACAAATAACAAACCTTTCTTTTTGTTAGAACTTAGGAAATATTACACCACCAAGTTAACTCGCACGGGCGGAGGTGAATAGTTTTAGCGCTAGTGTCGTTGAAATACTGAATCTGTGGAAGTGATGTAGGAGAAGACTGTACATCCGATCACGTACTGAAATGGTTTAGTTTTAAGTGTGGGCGGAGAATCCCTAAACACGTGTGAAATATCTTAACAGGGTTGTCAAATTAAACATTTAAGCACGGATCGCCCAAGCGGTTGGATGATTTAAAATCACAGTGTTTGTCGTCTCTCCGTTAACAGCCTCACAATATATCACAATACTTGTACAGACGGTACCAGGAAGGCTGGTGAATATCATTGTTTGGCACAAGTTCCCTTTGTTACGTTCAGAAACACAATACTTAATTCCCTAGTTGAATATAAAAGCGATGTCACTCAAAACGCATCTTCGGAAAACACTCACACCTTTACAATTGTTGAAAGTATGGTTTAAAGGCTGATGCAACCCTAAAGTCACAGAATATGAGAGTCTAAATCTACCATCCGGCAAATAAGTATCTACGAGGAAAACCCCAAGGGCCTAACTGGGAATAAATTTGTCAACACTATAAGCAGAAAATTGGGTGAAAATACCGAATAAAATAAAGCCGTTGTGATCTAAAAACTTGTAAGAACACCCATTTTAACGCTTCCCTATATGTATTTACCAATTATCATTTATTAAACAAAATATTATGGCAAGAGTCCGGAGAAGGTACAACTTGTAGTGGTGGAAGCGGAGATTTACTTTAGGAAAAACTTATTAAGGAAAAATACAGAATATCGTCAACTATCGGAGAGACACAACGTGTCTGCGACTGTCGGGAGAGAACACACGCGAATATATTACATTTAGAAGATTAAGTTCCGAGCTGTGGGAAAGGAACTAAGGAACTTTCCGTGTGACCGAATAAGGACTTTGGCATTTATCATACTCTTAAAGTAAACTAAATCGCAATCCTGCATCGTGGCATAAACTAGCCATTGATCTGATAGTATCAAATTATCATGCCGCGAGGCCGGGAGTTTTTGCAAAACACACGTTATGACATCGAATATACCACTAACGTGTGATTTATCTCTTAGACTTTGTCAACAATGTACTGTTATCACTACCGTGAATAAACTTAAACTGAGAAATATAATTGACAATTTATCCAATCATAATTATTGTTATTAATTAAAATTCTGCCAGTCACAAGTCGCCGAATTCTAATAATTCTGACTAGTCCGGAGTACCCAAATTCCTCGACTGACCTTTAAATCTTACCCGGCAATTCAAATTTTGATCCATATTCTATCTAATTTCATTTACTATTATATATTATTTTGGGGGCATGCTGTAGCGTAATGAATAAGGCAGTACGCTACAATCCGGAAGATAGAGGGTTCGAGTCCTAGTGTGGATCAGAATTTTTAACCTCATCCAAACCTTCTGGTGGCACCATGGTCCTGGCATCGACTCAGTCTCTAACGGAAATTGGTACCAAACTCTTGTTGTGGGGTAATGGCGGCCGTCACGCTGGAATGACAAGCCGACTGACATCAAGTGCAGATTGACTAGAGAAAGTGGCTGCCTTAACCTCCTACTACCCCAAGGACCGCCTAAGGCCTATAGTGGGATAAATTTACATTTACCTATACATTATTTTATTAATACGGTCTGCCAATGAGCATGTACAACTTGCTACTCGTGCGACTCATATTTAAAAATAACATTTTTTGTATCTTACTTTTTGTATAATAAAGTTAGTATTAGTACTTTTTACATGGTGGTGGTGGTGGTGGTGCTGTGAACCGTCACCCGGGCTTTACAGTGACGCGACTTGTCAGGAAAAAGTAAAACGTGGATCACACACATACTTTTTTTGTCCACACAAAGACATGGAGGGCCTCCCCGAATGAATGATTAGCTCAATATCAAGGTCTTCTCCAAGACAAAATAACATTAAGACGAAACACACCAAACAAACACACACATTCATACCAAAAATGGCGAATATGATATTAAAGATTATGATGGCTAGATGAACTTCGGGGACGTTTATGGGCCTCCTTAAAATGTCTCGACATTTAACTTACAAGACAGAAAAAGCCCAGAAAAAAATATCACCCCGGAATCTTCTCCCGACTTGAGATTGAAACCGTGCCCCCCTTCGTAGGAAACAGCGACGCTGCCCCGAGACAACATCTGTAGAAATAACAATAATAATGATAATGGTAATGGTAGTGGTGGTGTGATGTGATACGGTGATGATGATTATTAATATTATTATTTTTAATAAATTAATCATCATCTTCACATCAAAGTTTAGGCGATTCACCTATTCCTAATCCACAATGATAACTTCCATTTCTTTACAGATCTTCCTACATGTCTTAATCCCTTAGGTTTATAATCATATGCTATCTTGGGCAAACGTGTTTCTTCCACTTTCTGAACATGTTGTTCCCAGCCGACGCGGTATTGTTGAATTCTATCATTTATTGAATACATTTCTAATTCTCTTCTTATTACTTAATTTAATAATAGCCTAATAATAATAATAATATTATTATTAATTATTATTATTTTATATTTATTAATAGTATTATTAATGATATAAATTATTAATATCATTATTATCATCAACTTTATCATAAGTAATGCCACAAGTAATTTCCAATTTATCTAGAGGATTTGGGAACCAAGAGTGGCATTTGTTAGGACTATTTAACGAATGAAATTAAGCTCTTTACTCACAAATCATTATTTAAATATAGTTATTTTAAAATATTTATATATTTAATGTAAACGGCGATGTTTGAAAACAAATGAGAAACGATTGCTACGCTTCAGTTGCTTCTTTTGTTCGTCACTGCAACCAGATCATATTATTTATTGCCAAAGGAACGCAATATTGTAAGAATGCACTCTAGTGGAGAAAAAATGAAACACATCAAGCTGTATATTAATAATTTCTGATGTCCTATGATGTAAATATGACAATTATATTTTTCTGGAAAAAAAGACATTTAAGAGAGTGCAAACAGTATAATCAATTGCTATAAATGTTTTTATATTAACTCCCGCATGCGGTATGTGTTGACATTCATGCACTATATATTTATATATATATATATATATATATATATATATAATCTGGTAGCCGTATTTCTTGGTGAGTTATTCACTGCAAAATAATGCTATGACCTACTTAGAATGTTAAGAAGGAGGTAGTCCCGCGCCGTAGCCGAGCGGTAAAGGTAGGAAGCCTTGGCGCAGAGCTACGGGACTTGTGCTGGTTCGAGTCTCCATGGGGGAAGAAATTTTCTCATGGTATTTCGGCCAGTATGGGACCGGTGCCCACCCAGCATCGAGAGGCAATTGGGTAGCTACAATAAGTAACGGCTCCTGGTTGAGGAACCAGCTATAACGGCTGGGGGACTCGACATGCTAACCACATGTCACCCCTACACTGGCTATTGATCATCTATCTCTGTGATTGACACATATGGATGTGAAGGGCAAGCAGCCGGCTGGTAAAAGGGCAACCGCTGAAAAGTGGAAAGACCCTCAATCGGAATCGTAAGAAGGAGGTGCTTTCTTTATTATGATAAACTTTAGTTTTTAAATTCTAGGCGAAACACGACTGTGATTGGTTGTAAATAAAAAATCATTGTAACGTGATTGGTCATTGACTCCCATTTTGGGCCTGAGTTAAATAGTCATTATTATTAACATTATCATAATATTATCATTTCTATTGCATCTACTTTCATGTAACGTTTTGTACCAGATTGTTTTATGTACGATCGTTGGATGGGCAGGGTACACAGTTTCACGTAGGAGCTGGTGGAATGTTAAGAATAACCTTTTCTCATAATCTCCAATAACTTGTGGAAAAGTCACTAATCAACAAAATTTGAACTTTTTATGTTATATGAGAAACAATGGGCGTCTCTGACATCCTTATTTGTCCGATTTCAAATCTTTTTACAGATCTTTTCTATCAACCAATGTATTCGAGTAATCATATGAAAAACATTTTTATGTCTAAACACAATAACGTTATAATATCTGGAAAAACAGTACTTTAAAAATTTCCTAATATATTTTCTCTAATTCCTACAGAATAACAGTGTGCATGCGCATGAGTTTATAGAGCTGTCGCTATGTGGAACCACAAATCTTTGAAGAGAGAAAGTTTATAGAGCTGTCCCTAGATCGCAGCACGTGCGATATGACCATTCTACAAAATAAATTCCCAAATGTTTACTAGAAATGGGTGTACACTAACTTTTCCCTCCTAACCTAAAAAAAAATATTACATGCATACTATTTACAGAAGTGTACACTAATCTGATGTACAGTAACACTAAACCTACAAAAGTAGTACTAACCTAACAAAAATATGTATAATACTCATTCCAATGTCCTAAAAGACGCTCTAAATTGATTACGTACAGAAATTTACAAAACATAGACGATACTAAACTAAAATCAGACGCTTTAGAACTACCTTGGTACACAATATGGAATCTTAGATCAGTTGATGAAAAAGTAGACACATTTAATACACTGATATTACAACTATATGATAGACATGCACCAGTAAAAACCCGACGATTTTCCCGCCCCCCTGCACCCTGGATGAATGACTCAATACGTGAACTTATGTCAAAACGAGACAAAGCATACCGAACATACAGACGACATAAAAATGACGAGAACTGGCAACTATACAAACAACTTAGAAACACAACTACACAAACTATACGCAATGCCAAACTACGACACGCCCACAGTATAATCGGACCTGAAATAAGTGCACGGGACACTTGGCGAAATCTCCGTGCAATGGGACTTAGACAGTTGAATCCCTCAACTGACTCAATAGACATTTCTGTAGATGACTTAAATGAACATTTTACCTCAATACCCATGACACCTCCAGACAACAAGACTAAAATAGACATTCTTAAAGACTTATCCTATATCCATTTCGCCTATAGACGTTAAAAAAGCACTCAAGCGGATTAAATCCAATGCACAAGGAACAGATAACATCAGCATTTTAATGCTAAATAAAATAATTGACATTATACTACCCATAGTGACTCATATTTTTAATGCTTCCCTTATAACTTCTATCTTCCCTACTGTATGGAAACAGTCTAGAGTTCGGCCTATACCAAAAATAAGTACACCTACTAACTGTAATGACTACCGACCGATTAGCATCCTTCCGACATTATCTAAAGCCCTGGAACATATTGTACATAAGCAAATGACTGAATATCTCCAAGAAAATCACCTCCTTGATCCTTATCATCCGGCTTTAGATATGGTCATAGCACAACCACAGCTTTGCTAAAAATTACTGAAGATATTCGTGAAGCCGTGGACAGACGTCAATTGACTCCTTTAACCTTACTTGACTTCAGCAAAGCTTTTGACACAGTAGACCACGACTTACTTACGATAAAGCTCAAGCACCTACACTTGTCTGACAGCGCTGTATCCTGGTTCGACTCATACCTGCACGGTCGTCAACAATACGTTTCATTAAACTCTAGATCTTCGTCTTGGCGCAACGTGCCGGCTGGAGTCCCCCAGGGCAGTGTTCTCGGACCTCTTCTTTTCTCAATCTACATAAATGACTTGCCAACTGTACTAAAGCACTGCCGTTATCACCTCTACGCTGATGATCTCCAATTTACCTACATTCACCTCCTCATTCTCTCTATAACAGCTTGACAAAAATGAATGACGATCTCATATCCATCTTTAACTGGTCTTCAAGTATCGGTCTAAATCTAAATCCTAACAAGTCACAAGTAATTCTAATGGGACAACAAAGACTGCTTACAACTTTTGACATATCTACACTACCAACATTACTATAAATAATATAATTATCCCTTATTCTTCTAGTAATAGATCTTGGACTACATCTAGACGCAAATCTAACCTGGCAAACACAAGTGAAACACATATGTAAAAAGACTTTCTCCATCTTACATTATCTTAGACGTTTAAAGAATTTTCTCCCAGTTTCGTTAAAACAAATCCTTGTGCAGAATCTTGTGTTACCACACTTCGATTATGGTGACATTATATATAATGATCTAAACTATGACTTGTCGCAGAGACTGCAGCGTGTTCATAATGCTTGCGTTCGATTCATTTTCAATATCCGCCGTTATGACCATATTTCCGAACACTTTAATAACCTCTCTTGGCTCCGTCTTACTGACAGACGTAATTGCACTCTCTTTCACTACTTTTCAAACTTCTGAATTCCTACATCCCTACTTACCTGGCATCTAGATTTGAGAAGTTATCCTCTTACCACAATATTGACACTAGATCACAAGATAGCAGTCTGCTAACAATTCCTCTTCATAGCACTCCTCCTATTCTACTTCCTTCACAGTAGCCTCTGCCCGCTCCTGGAATCTCATTCCTCAAGATATCAGGGGTTGCCGCACACTTGGTACCTTTAAGTCACGCTTATACAGTTACCTGTTGTCTAATAATTAATTTTTCTCTATTTATTTAATTTTATACTATGTCATTAATCTTTTCCTGTTTTTTTTATATATATTGTACATATATATTTAATTCGTTAAATTTAGAGTAAATCAAAATACATTATAAATATTAATTGTATTGTATTCATAACTTGTAATCGTTTATATTTATAGATATATATTGTAATTTAGATTTAAGACTATTTTTTGTTTGTATTTTTTTTTAAACCTGGTTGAGTGGTAGACAAGGCCTTAAGGCCTTAAATCTGCCAGGTAAAATAAAGCTATTATTATTATTATTATTATTATTATAATTGAGTTGTTGATGGTGACCACATTGTGGGAGGAGGGCAAATGGCTACTGATATTCAGGGTATTGTCTAAAAATGTCGTAATGTTACCGTGTTTTACGAAAATAAATAAATATATAAAAATTGTAAAAGAATATTATAGGTATCTTTGAAAAACGTTTAAAATATCACATAATGTTAATAGAGACAAATGAAGTACGTAGAGTGACAGTATTATTTTTACAACAATATACCATGGAAAATAAAAAAAGGTAACGTAATATTGAGCCCATCTTGTCATAATATCTCTCACGTACAAGTGGGTGCATACAAACGGCTAAATAAGCATAAGTATTTTCTCAATTTTAGCAGTAAAATTATTCCCTTAGGTTCGTCATCAAAACTATCCTCTACCTTCGGCATTCCAACCGATCTTTAACCAAATATTTTTAATTCCATAACCTTCTCTGGTTTTCTGTGCTCATCAATCTACAGATGTGAGTATCCCATTTCAATATTTCCAATTTAATATGACTAACGAGTTCGGCACTCTTAAATTTTCATAAAACATATTATTGTACATAATTCACCAATTAGTGTTGTCTATAATCGCTCCTTTTTCAAAATATTTTCTTGAAATGCAACAACCATCATTTAAAGTTTCATGAATATTATCCATCTTTATTTAAATTTTAGTTTTCTTGCATTGGTAAAAATTGTATCCTCCACAACCCAGCTGACGTTTGTAATATAAATTATGGACCTAACCCAACCTGTATATTTCCCTCAGTCAGTAATTAGTATGAAGAGGACTTCAATTTACATTTATAAGTAATATTTGTGAGAGAAGAAAGCCTACAATATCCTCGTAGTATTTAAGTAACCTGATTAGAGAGTACACAATGGAAAATTTTTAAAAAAATATTTCCAACATATGTGTGGTGTTGGATTGTGTAGGTAAAAAAGTAATGCAAAATGATTTGTAACGTTTCCAACACGAAATAAATTGAATAAGTGAATGTGAAGCCATTTCTGTTCTATATAGTACACAAACCAATTAATTCTCATTGTTTTGTACTACTGTGGGATATGAAATTAACTACCATAACCTTGACTAGCGTAGTACTGAATTAATGTTTATTTCATTTTCGAAAGAATGTATAGTATCAATAACTCTTACTTAATTTTACGTTTTTTTTCGCAATGTTTTTAATGAAGCACTTCCACTGTTTACGTTATGGATTTTACTACAACGTTGTAAACGAATTTTTATTCAGCTTTTAATTAAGTTTTGTGTAAATTTATACTTAATGAAAAAGGACCTCACACATGAGCTGCGTAAACTATTCGATTTCCTGAGTAACTCGAATATGTGAAGTAGTAGTACTGAGATTTGCATCCCCTGACATTCCGATTTTGCTGATTTTAGCAGTATCTTTGTCCCTTTATTTCATTGGCATATACTAAATTACGTTCAAAAAATTGCTATTTTGATATGTTCACTTTTACCTAGCACCCTTCCCTAATGTTTTGATTTTGCTAGTTAATCTTCTGATTCTTATTGTACTTATTTGATTGTTATATGTCCAGTTTTGTTGACAAGATAAAATTGGACCACTTGAAAATTTAAAAGTGATTATATTTTTTAAATATTTTTATATGCTTGGTAAGTAGAATCGATGAATATTTTAACCACAATTGCTATATTCCTTCGGAATTCGCTAAAATGCACGATTTTATAGGTAGTAGAGACGGTGTGATTGTAGAATATTTTATAACAGAATTTATTAAAAGCTGATTTTAAACAGTGAGGAAGTTTTTGCCCTAGACACATACTAATATGCAACATATGAAATCGTAAAAACATTAATTGTATCTCATAAACAAGGGCAAAAAATAAGTTTTGCAGAACCTTAATATAACACAGCTTTATTGTTAATTGTAGTATTGGTTTTAGTCTGAACTGTACAATAAATTTATAGTCAAATTATCAGCCAAGTGATATTTCATTTAACACATAACTTCCCAAATTATTTTGTCTTACATTTTCTATTAAAAACGTCTAGAATAAGTTGTATTACATCTAAGATGGACGCAAAAAATATTTATTTTTTTATAATCGGTTTTTGTAAAATCCACTGCACCATTTTTGGGACAATGGGCGTGTAGGGGGGTTCAAAATATATTTTACTCAGATGTTTTGTGAAACAATTTGTTTAACAGTGGATATAAATCTACATTATTAACCAAGTAACAATGAACAAGTCGGGAGATTATGCGAATGCCGATCACCTAAGGAACAATAATTGTAAACTGCCAAATATTTCTCATATTAGTTATCACAGACAAAACTTTACAGAACACTTGTTTTACTATAATATAAATATACTAATATATATATATATATATTAGAAACAGACTTCAATAGAAAAACTAATAATAGTTTTGACCGGCAATTATCGACCGTTGAGGGTAATGCCGATCATTTCACAGAGACAAATTAATTACCAATAAAATATCACCACTACTAATACAAAACAATGTTATTTCTTCTTCTTCTTCTAATAATAATTATTATTTATTTATAAACAGAATTTTAATGTTTACACATCTTTATGTGCCTAAAGTTTTATTTTTCTTCTCCACTCGTCTCTCTCCATCCAATCCATGTCCTCCAGTCCAGTAATAATAATAATAATAATAATAATAATAATAATAATAATAATAATAATAATGAATGAAAACATTCTGTAGATATACATGTTCAACATGTGAAAATGTACATCATATCCGGGAAAAAATACTTTCAAATCTCGTACAGCTAACATGGAACATTGAGAAAAACGGTTGAATGCTGTATTCATGCAATATGAACGATGCTAGGTGGCAAAACCCATCAAGCATTGACATAATATACAGACTCTAAACTGAGGATCGGCATTTCCAAGCTGTTCGCGATCAAGTAATATACACTACGAATGAAAACTTTTGAAACAATTGACATTTACACCTATATTATTTTTAATACTGTCCTTTTTGGTGTTTTTATGACATTCTCCACATCATACGTGAGTAGGATTTGATGCCGGGAAATGATCTGTCCCATCCAACCTTACACTAAGGGGCAAAATTTTCTTCACAGCTCTTGGTGATCATCCAATTCTAAGGCGTTGACTATATCTCCCGAGGTAAACATGAACAACATATCTTAGAAAAGCCAGATAATCGTATTTTTTTTGTTTACCTTCTCGGGTCAGTTCGTATAGATGGTAAACATTTATGCCTTTAGCGGGAACATAAGAAGTTACCATAAACAGTTCTTCATACATATTACGATCCTGCATGCAGATAAGTTCTGATCGAACTTACCTACACCATCCATTAAGTATTATAATTTATTATATAAGCTGGCTGTGGTACTTCAACACGTTTCTTCTCCTGTTGGCTCCAGCGCAGCGTCCTGCTTTGCCTAATGGACTCACTCCAATCTGTAAGTCTTGTGGTAAATTCGTGTACTTCATGAAGTCCCAATGTTTCATCTTGAACTCCACCTTCGGTTAATCTTCTGACCTGAAGTTCAGCTTGGGCGGTAAGTAGATTTCCAGATAAAGTATCGATTGTAGCAACTTGAAAATCTTCATCTTCACTGACACCATCGCTCAACTCATGGAGTTCAGGTGGCCCAATACAAAAAGTGCCATCAATAATTATGCCATCTGTAGCAAGTTATTCACTCAGCTTCTTATTTTAAAAAAATAAGTACTTTCATAAAGGGTGAATAATTTATTAACATGTAATTATTATCAGAAGTAGGGCATATTTATATTCAAATGAAATGGAATTAAAATAGGAATTCATTGGTGACAAAGTCAGAATGATATAACCTACTATAAAATAATCTCATATGCAATAAACAAAACACTAATATCAAGCAACTAGCGCTCTGTCATAGACCTGGACCTCTGCTATTGTTGTGAACGAAACTAGTAAACATCATACAATGGAACCGCAAGCCCTTATACAATGGGGAAAAAGTTTGCAGTTTCCTTTGTTAAAAGGACTTACAAGACTGTGCTTTTGTTAAATTGTTATAACAATGCTAAGCCCAAAAACTTCATACAAAAGGCTGAGCAGTTGCAAACAAGCAACTGGATTTTCCTAGGTAAACTGTGGAAAGAGTTGTCACCAACCCAATTTTAACTAGGACATGTCGCTAACAGCAGGTGCCTTCTTTGGCGGCATAAGGTAGATGCCGACAAAGAAAGCCGCCCTATTAAAGAATACTCTCACTTGGTCAACCCTGGAAATTTTACATTAGGATGCAACTAATATAAGGGGAGGGGACGAGGCCACAAACGCCTAAGTTTAACACCCCCGACAACGCCCTCAAGATATAAAGTACCAATCAAAATTATTGTACCATATGGACTGTTTGTGAGACGCTAAGACTTTTGGTGGAAGGGACATATACCGGCCCACTCAGAAATAATAAATATTCTTACATAGCAAAAATTAAGTTAGTTCTGCGTAACTCGTCGAGGCGGCAGTTCTCCGCAACCCGCCAATAAAAGTTAGTTTAGCGTTCTGAGTTCGCATAACTCATCGGGGCGGGAATTCTCCGCAGCCCACATATAATAGATAATTCTAAGTTCTGCGTAACTCGGAGATCAGAGTTGCGAGTTTTGAATGCGAGTACAGGGCACATCGCATTAAAAGTTTCCAGGTAGCCAAGCAAACCCAAAACAAATTGAATAACATACAGGTAGACGAACGGTGTACTTGATACAAGGGTAAAATGAATTCGAAAGTAAGGAATGAATATTTAAAGTACCTTGTAGACATGGAAACAGACAATCCTTGGTCCATAACAATACATGGCAGAGTCAAACCGTCGATCAAAGTGATTGCAAAAAGTATTCTTGCAAGCATGTTGATCTCGAACGATCTAGATATAGAGTCGATCGTAACGCGCGAATCTCAGATTGAAGTAATAAATAATAATGCCGCTTTCAGCAGAAATTATCCTAGAATTAGAGGAAAGTATGGTATATTTCCCAGAACTTACACTATAGAGTCGAAAAGGAGATTTAATAATGTAGGTAATTTTGATAAGAGCCTAGTAATTTTGCACGAGCTCGAAGATGAAATCAATGAAAGACAGACTCAACAACTGATCAAGTACATGTAGACACTCATCGGGATCGAACCCAGGGCATAGCAAAAAAAGGAATCTGAGACATTATTATGCAACAATAATAATTAGAAGTGAGTGGTGAATAAGGAAACGATAAAGAATAGGGATATATAATGTTAGTTTCTTGCACGGACGTTGTAAGTTAATGAATTACGAAAACTAATATTAATTAAAAATATTAAATGCCATTATAACGCCTAAAAATCAAGTGGCGGGCACACGTTTATGACAGTTCCTATGATCAAGTTTCTTATGAGAATATTTGATACATAGTAACTTGATAAAGAAGATAATTAAAGTCACTTTAAGACATACATGCAATTATTAATATAAATACATATGCATCACAGTGGGCATACAACACATAATATTGTCTCACGATAAATACACTGGGAAAGAAAATATATATTTCATTAAAAGTTCGGACCAAGTGGATCTGTGAACAATAAATATTAATAAAAATAATTAAACGCCGTATACGATAACAATAATCTAGGGATATATTTAAATATCTTTAATTTAAATCAATTTATATATAAAGGTAGCATTGCCGACGCTATCGAATTGAGAACGCTAAATATTTTCAATGTTGGAATGATTATCTATATCTTAAATAAACTTGAAGACTTGATCAATAAAACGATAATGAGATAGGCCAACGCCAAGTATCAATCAAAGTTCATTGAATATATTCATTTACTTACTTTATTCAAAGGATCCTCGCTAAGGACAATGATGATTATAACTAATGGCATTAAGTATAAGCATTATGCAGTTTCGATTGAAAGTCGAAAGACAGAATAAAGCGATAAAGCGCGTAAAATCGTTTATTAATATATACAAGGTTTGATTATTATGATATGGCGACTCGAGAAGTTACCTTACTTACGCGTGTACGACGTGTTATTGAAGCAATATTTGCGGGCATGGAGACTCGATATTGCTTATTCTAATGAGAAATATTGATTGAATATGATGGTAAATACTTCGTGAAGGAGGTCATCAACGCTAACAGGTAAGCGCTGCTGACAACGGATGTCATTTTACTAATGATGATTTAATGTTTGATGAAATGGTCATCACGCTGCGGGGACAGCGATGCTGACATGTGTAAAACTTTGTATTCGATATCAATTTTATTTTTACGCGTGATGGTATTAATGTTGTTCGACAGGTAAATAATCGAATTAATTATGCTTGATTTAAATATAATACTTATGATGCCAGAGTAAATGATAAAAGATAGTAACGAGGATAATTATTCCATATTTAAAAGAATGCCCAAAGTGAATAAATAATAGATCGAGAATATTAATAATATTCTATATGATGACGAGGCGCCTATGAATGTCGAATAATATGACACAAAATACGTAAGTGATATTGAAAATGTGGATAACGACTTCTAGACGAGTCGGTAGTTTAAAAACACTTATTGCTTCAAAGTAAATCCCTTATACAAATAAATGTATTGTAAAGTATACATACACCTAATTAAATGGGAAATAATTAATGATTTTATTATTCCCTTGTCAAACGAATATTTTAGACATTGTATGTCACGAAAATATGAAAATAAGATACGGATAAATAATAATAATAATTAACAGAATTTATTAGGTGCACAGATCCACCACTAATATATTTTATTTTATCTAATCGATTTTTTAAAATTATAATCAAATCCGTAATGGGAGTATATTGAAAAACTAAATGACTGGTGGCTACAGTACCGACCTATGCCATGCATACCTATTTAAACATAATTAGGCTAAGATGGTAATTTCACGAAACAGTGATGATATTGCGCGTGTGACAACATGAAAAGGAAAGTGAAAAAAAAAGTGCCGTGAGATTTCTATAATCTATAATTGCTGTCGTTAATAACACCGCGTAGTGTTATATTAATGGAAGAAAAAATACACATAGTAAAGACGGTGATTTTCAGACACTAACTAATATGATCGGCATCAATTTGTAGTTAAATTATATGTATATGTATGTATTATGTTCATGAATGTTATTTCAGAAAAAAAAGATTTCTTAGTACAGGTAAACTTGTTAGTCAACACCAGGGATGAATGACACATTTCGATAAAAGAATGTGTGTTTACAAACATTGATGACGTATTGTCATTTGTCATGAGACTTCAAATATGTAAGTCAACCACTCAGTCCACAACAAAGCAGGTAGGATTGAAGTTCATAATGGTGTCCACAGCCAAAGGGAAAATATTATAAATTATTATGTAAGCAAAAAAATCGAGAGTGCTTCTCATTTAATTAATTTCAAAGCCTCAAAATTACTTAAATTAAAAAGCGGGCATTTGAACCCAGTCATTCACTCAGCCTCTTATTTCAGAAAAATAAGTACTTTTATTATGGGCGAATAATTTATGAACACGTAATTATTATCAGAAGTAGGTGCATATTTATATTCAAATGAATTTGATATTAAAATAGGAATTAATTTGTAACAAAATTAAAATGATATAACCTACCACAAAATAATTTCATAAGCAATAAATAAAACACTAGTATCAAGCAATTAGTGCTCTGTCATAGACCTAGACCTCTGCTATTGTAGTGAACCAAACTAGTAAACATCATACAATGGAACCGTAAGCCCTTATACAATGGGGAAAAAGTCTGCAGTTTCCTTTGTTAAAAGGACTTACAAGACTGCACTATTATCAAATTGCTATAACAATGTTAAGCCCAAAAACTTCATACAAAAGGCTGGGAAGTCGCAAACAAGCAACTGGATTTTCCTAGGTAAACTATGGAAAGAGTTATCCCCAAGTCAATTTTAACTAGGACATGTAGCTAGCAGCGGGTGCCTCCTTTGGCGGCATAAGGTAGATGCCGACTGACGATAGCCGCGCTCTTAAAGATCACTCTCATTTGGTCAACCCTGGAAACATTATATTACGGTGCAACTAATTTAAAGGGAGGGGGACGAGGCCACAAACGTCTAAGTTTAACACCCCCGATAACGCCCTTAAGATATAATTTACGAATCAAAATTAATATAACATATAAGCTGTTTGTGAGACGCTAAGACTTTTGGTGGAAGGGACTAATGCCGGCCCACTCAGAAATAATAAATATTCTTACATAGCAAAAATTAAGTTAGTTCTGCGTAATTCATCGAGGCGTGAGTTCTCCGCAACCCGCCGACAAAAGTTAGTTTAGCGTTCTGAGTTCAGCGTAAGTCATCGGGGCGGGAATTCTCCGCAGTCCACATATAAAATATAATTCTTAGTTCTGCGTAACTCAGAGTTCAGAGTTGCGAGTTTGGAGTGCCAGTCAGGCCACATCGCTTTTTGCGTAAGCGAAAATTAAGTTACTCACGAATGTGCCAGTAGAGACGGCACATCGCTTTGTATAAGTTTCAGCTCTTTGTTGAGTGTTATAAATATTGCTAGTTCTGACCCACCAATAGCCTTCGTGTCAATTCGTCGTCCAATACCACAATTGTAACCTTAGCGACAAAAAAAGTGGAACGTTAATTTCAAGACAGCACACCACGTATACTACATATATATCCCCAGTGAATATCCTTTCTCACGGATTCCCGAGATATAAGTCCAATGTTCTACCGAAACCTGAACCCAACTAGTCCGGAGCAACAAATGTCCTTGTACCACAATCCTGGACACCTAATCAAAACTATCCCCGAATACAAATTTGTTTTAATCTTGTCCAAGGATGACAATTATTTCATAAGTTGTCAAACTAGAATAAAATATTAAACTATTAAAAACATATAATCCAAGTTGAATTTCATATCTTGCACATATAATGTATAGGCCTATAAAAAACCCGCCCATTGCACCAATAATTTGGAAATCAAGTTCTATCATGTCCTACATTTTGATTTACTTATCTTGTAAAACTTTCTCGTGCTGAGGATCAAAATTAATACCTGAGGACACTAGTACTAGAAAATATCAGTGAAATACTTTTACAAACAATACAAAAACACTTATCTTCTTGATACTGTCATAACGTCTTTCAAACCGTATATTTAATTCCTTATAGTCTGTTATGTATTCAAACAACAATGATTGGAACATTTAAATAGTTAATTGCTACCAACATAACAGATTAGAGAACATAATTTCCCCAAGCTATCTATAGTCATCATCATCATCATCATCACTCCAGGGATTAGGCAATTGCCCGTTCCGACTTCATAATGCATCAGCCCAACGTCTTCTAGGTCTCCCAACATCACGTCTTCCTCTTGCTTGATAATTTCTTGCTAACTATGGATATCTCTCCTTACTCATCCCATCCATATGATCAATCCATTTCTGTCTGTAATTCGTGACCTTATCCAATAAAGGCTGTACTTTAAATTCTTCTCTCATATCCTCATTTCTTATTCTAACAAGTCTTGTACATCCTTTTACTTGTCTTAGGAACTTCATCTCCGCCGTCTGTATTCTATCCTTCTGTTTTTTCACTGGAGCCCAAGTTTCACAATCATATAATATTGTGGGAACCGCCATAACATTATACATTTTTATCTTGGTTTCTTTTCTAATTTTATTTTTGAATGTTCTCTATATTGTTCCACACACCGACTGAAATTTATTTATTTTGGAGTCAATATCTCTTTCCACATTGTAGCCAACATCACAGCCCAAATATCTGAAACTAGACACCTGTTCTATACTTTGATTTTCTAAAATAATTTTGGATCTCACTGGATCTCTTCCTCTAAAAGCCATGACCTTCGTTTTCCTTACAGAAATCTTTAGATCATATAATTTACATATTTCATTTAATGCATGCATAGATTTCTGTACGTTGTCTTCATTTTTCTGTATTATGATTACAGCGTCATCAAATAGAAGATTATTTATGCACACTTTATTATCTATCCTTTTACCTGAATTCACTACAAGTTTCCATTTATTTAAAATATCGTCTATATATATATATATATATTAAACAAAGTTGGTGGTAAACTACATCCTTGTCGTAATCCAGTATTTGTTTTGATTGTGTCTGTTCTTTTGAATCCGATATCTACAATTATATGTGTGTCTTCATATAATTTATTTATTGTTTCAACAAGGCACAGCGGGTTTCCTTTCATTCGTAATATTTCCCACAATTTTTGTCTGTTTACTCGATCGAAGGCCTTATCCAAATCTATAAATCCTATGTGAGTTTCTAAGTTATGTTCTCTTCTCTTTTCTATGAGTTGTTTCAGTGTAAAGACATTGTCTATACATGACCTTCCCTTTCTGAATCCACTTTGATTTTATTTATTATTATTTCTGTTATGTTTCTCAATCTTATCATTTATTATTTTCGTGTATATCTTGTAGCCAGTATTCATTAAGCTAATTCCTCTGTAATTCTATCAATTTCTCCGGTCTCCTCTTTTGAATATTTTCTTCACAATTGCTGTTTGCCAAGTGGTTGGAATATCATAGCTCTGCCAACATGTGTTAATTAAATTAAGTATTCGTAGTTTACACAATATTCCACTATATTTGACTAAGTCCATATTTATATTATCTAATCCTGTTGCTTTCCTATACTTAGTGGTTTTCAGGGCCATTTCTAATTCATTTATGCCTATTACATCAATAGTTTCCACTTTTATTTCTTCCTCCTTGTTCTCTTTTCCGTCAATTTCATCCTTTTTCCAAAGTTTTTCATAATGCTGTATCCATTCTTGTTCTGGGATTATATTCAATCTGGCAGTATCTTTCTCAGTCTGATTTAGATGTTTCACTAATTTATAACCTATTTGCTGTCTTCTGTGCATATCATGTTCTACTGAGCTTATAAATTTATCCCATAACTCTTGGTGGGCTTTTCTTATAATGCTTTTGGCAATTCTCCTTTTCATTTTATATTCTTCGTAATATTCTTCTGTTTTCGGTCGTAAGTATGTATGATATGTTTTTTGTTCTTCATTCACTGCATTTTGTATATTCGCATTCCAAGTTCTCAAGCCCTTCCTATTTCTTATTCTATTTTACTATCTATAGTATATAATTAAAAAATTAGAATCTGACGCGCTCCACAAAATGGGCAATTGGAAGATATGGGTTAAATTTATTTTGAAACCCCCATAAGAGTGTTATAGAAAGTTATTACCAATGAATATCCATACATTACACTTTTTATTGTCATTCGCCGTTCCATTTAAATTACTTAGGCCTACATATATTTTAATAGTATACTATTGTTATGTATTATGTTATATAAGGATTATGTTGATTCTTTGGCTCAACAGTACATTACCTTTCCCTCCCTTTACCAAAGTATTTTCTTGTAATACTGTTACTCCACGTACTTCTTGTGTCTTTATTAAAATTTTGTAACATCTAAAACATTTTTGAACAATTCCTACAACATTCGTTTACAATTTTTGGGTATTTATTCATTTATTTACGAAAAACACGGTAACATACAGACAATTTTAGACAATATTGCGAAACGCACTAACCGTTTTCCCTCCTATTCTAATGTTGCCACCATCAAAAACTCAATTACACATATTGTTGTTAAGTTAGTACTATTTTTGTTAGGTTAGTGGTCGTGTACATAGGAGTAGTGCACACTTCAGTAAATAATATACATGTAATTTATTTTGTAAGATTAGAAAGGGATACGTTAGTGTACACCCCTTCCTAATATGCTATTGTGAATTTATTATTTTAGAAGGCTCGTCATACCGCACGTCCTGCCATCTAGCAACAGCTCTATAAACTTTCTGAAGGACTGTGAAGGTTTGTAGTTCCACCTAGCGACAGCACTATAAACCTATGCGTATGCGCACTGTTATTCTGTAGGACTTAGAAAATATATTGGGAAAGGTAAAGTACTGTTTTTTTCGAAAAAATGTTTTAATTCTGGTTTTTCATAAATTGTTACGGATTAGGGTTCTCAGGTTGGACTGGTTTCGGTATGCATGGATATATAATCAAAGATAGAAAAGAGGAAAATGTAGAAATTGCGAGTCTAATAAATGATTTTGCAATATTAACTATTTATTATGGCGGCTCCGTGGCGCAAGCGGCATACTGAGATCAGACTTCGTACTGAGAACATCATGTTACATGATATCATCGTACTAGTGTGGATCACGGCAACATTCATCGTCTGCTTAGCCACTCTATTGGCTATGACGTGAGGGTTCGTCTTGCCTGATCTCTCCGGTAGTTGTTATGACGAGCGGTCACGTCACGACTTAACTTTAACACAGTGGCTATGGCTTCTATGCTTCTCATGCTTGTTGTAAGTGTTTTAGAGCCGTCGTGTTATCTGTGTGCTCTCGTTTGTTCACAGTACTGAGTCCTTAGTTCGATTATTAATTTTAGGAGTGTTTTATTGCTTTTATAAGGTTTCAGTTAGGTTGTGATCTATTAAAACTATGGCTGGAAGCGGTAAAAGGAAAAGTTTTTGAGTGATGGTGAATTAAACGAATTACTGAACTATGAAAATTATGACTGAAATAGGTATTCAAAAAATTAAATTGTAAGTAGACTGAATGCAAGCAGTATATAAATATTTTTTCAATTTTCAGGTATAGGGACACTTCTAGCATTATTACTTACGATGTTATCATTTACCTTGTTTACAGCCCATCTCTCCTCTTGCAAATATACTGAAGTTGTATGAGTGAAGGTCAAACACAACATTCTAACTTGACTTGTGTGAGGGTCGGAAAAATATACAAACGTGAACTTGTTAACACTGCTGTTTGAGGGGGTAAATTTGACAGTTTCTTGGAATTTATGACACCCAGCTGGATATTCAAAGACTAGGGAAAAAGTGTATTCTTACAGGTTCAGTGTCATGCATGCTAAATGTAAACAGTGGCGTACTTACAAGTTCGAACAATTTTTGTTATTATTTTTTGTTTGTTTTTTATTATTTTTATTTTTTATTTAATTTAAATTATATTTTTTCTGTCGTTAATGAATATAAACAAACTACAATATTCACGTAATATAAACTGTTTTGTTTGAAATATTTAAATAGCACATTAACAGAAATATTAGCATTTGAAAATAAAGTCATTTTTAAAGGAATACGAAATTTAATTGTCCAACGGAGGTTAGCCACTACCTGGTTTAAATGTCCCACTGAGGGAAGCGCGCTGTAACTGTGTAGCTACCACTTAACTGGTTAGCAGTCTACCATGGCATCTACGTCTTCGTAGTGCTGCAAGGGAAAAATCAATAAGTTGACGGTGGCTTGCAAGTCTTCGTGTGCTGTGATTGGCTACTATTATTTTCCAGTATATCGTATCGGCCAATCATATACGCGAGTTTCTCAAGTGGCTAGCAAATTCCTTGTTAGGACATTAGCCCTAACAAGTGGTGTTTTTTTTGTTATTTGTTAAATAAAACCAGAAAGAAGTGATATCAGGTATGCCGAATTCTAACATCTATGGACCTAGATATTGAGGATATCGGACGTCTTACTCTCTGGGAAGACTCCGCGGATAAATGTGAAATGTGTGTGCATAAATATAGATATGATAATGATCCTGAATTAAAGGAATTACTCCACACTCTTCTGATAACAAATTTCATGTCTGCCTATAAAGATGATGAGAGGTCCGACGAGGCTCGTGATCTCACGGCATACGCTCTGGATCGGTTGAATCAAATGATCAATGAAAATTAACCAGGTCGTCCAAATTTTGAAGCTTCGCTGCTAGAGTTGAAAGCCGATTTAATGGAAGTTCAAACGGCCGCGTTTCTCTATACGAAAACTTGGGATTCTATAAGTTTTGCAACTGAAACAACAAAAGATGATAAACCAAAGCAAAATACAGGGGAAATACCCTCAACTAGTCGAGGAACAGTCACCAGTAAGCAGATGCTCCCTGATGAGCAAATGCTCATTGATGACTAGCCAACTGCTAGTGGAAAAACTGATACGAAACGTAAAAATAAAAATAACAAAAAAGACTAAGGAAAAGAACCGACTTTATAGGTCAAAAAAACAAAAAGTGCTCCTTCAAAAGTAAAAGAACCCATACAACTGGGCAAACTTACTAATAAGTCCAACCCTAAAGATCAATCAAACCGATACACAAGGCCGCATGAATCACGAGCTGAGGTTCCAGCAATTCCAACAAACAATAAATTTTCAGTATTAACTGAACTTCAAAATCAAACTGCTGGAACATCCTCAGAGATGGTTCCTCCTCATCCTGTTGGCCCTTCTATGACCACGCATAGTGCAGTGCCCTCACGAAATGCTGTTCGCACGGAACAAAGACCTCCGCCAATTCCTATCATTGGCCACGGGGATTTGTTCCGTATGAATCGAAAGTTGAGATCGCTACTTAGTGGACATCTAAAATGTGTCAGTAATCCTGAGGGATTACGGTACTATGCTACTTCACTGGAAGATTTCTTGAAGCTGAAGGAGTATTTTACTTCCCTAAATAGGGAATATTATATATTCCAGCTGAAAAGAGATCTTCCTCTCAAACCTGTATTAAAGAGACTACCTTCAGGTACAGCCCCTGAAGAAATTATAGAGAAACTCCTTGCGTTAGGTTTTCTAATCAAATCTGTTAAACAGATTACAAAAACGGAGAACAATTCGGTCAAACCACTCCCCATTTTCATCCTAGAATTGGAACGCAATAACGAAGCGTTGAAAATTTTTGAACTGAAGCTTCTCTTATATACAGTAGTGGCCATAGAACTTTACAGACATAGGGCTGGGCTTAAGCAGTGCTACAAGTGCCAGTCAATCAACCATACATTTCCTGCCAGTAATCGGGCTCCTCGCTGTGTAATCTGCGCTGGGCCTCATGGGCACAAGGATTTTACTCAAAAGGCCCAAGCACAGAGAGACACAAATTTGCTCACGTGTGCAAATTGCAAGGAGTCCGGTCACCCGGCTTTCTATAGAGGCTGCCCCGCTTTTAAAGGCAGCTCTTGAAGCTTATAGCAGAGTAGCTAAACCCATCAGTAACCATAAAGTGAAACCATCCGAATGTGATCCTATCCCTCATCCTACTGTAAATACAACTCAAAGAAAGACCTTCACTTCTGTGATGGTTGATCCTAGAGTTTCCTACACACACGCCTTACAGACTGGCACTGCTTCCGGAACATTTAAAGAGAATAGCACCGCTAAAGCAGAGGGCCAACTATCGCAAACAGGTAATCTAAGCGCACGTGGAGAAGAAATACTCCGGGATATTCAGCCCTTGTTGGCTGAACTGTCTAGTCCCATGGAGCGTTTTCTCTTCATGAGCCGACTAGCTAACCTGTGTTTCGCGGATTAACCATTAAAGGAAAGACCATCTACATAATAATGTGAGGCTACTCGCTTTTAAAAGTGTGGCTGATTCTACGCTGTCCGGCTTTCGGAATCTCTGCTTGCCGGCGGCGTAGTTTATGATGCCCTTTTTCTAGTGTAGTGGCTTCCACTATTATTCTAACCTAAAAGTGTTAGGTAAAACATATTGTCACCTAAGGCTGAGGTTATATAATCCACAACCCCTGCATGATAGCCGCAAAAGAATTTGCTGCCAAGTAAATACCCCATAGGTAACAGTATGCAGCACACTGGACGGTGCAAGTCACCGTCAACATAGAAGAAGAAGAAGCGCAAGCGGTCAGACGCTCGCCTCTCACCGCTCGGATCCCGAGATCGGGTCTCAGACACTCCATGTGTGTTTTGTGGTTGACGAAATTGAGTTTGGACAGGTTTTTCAAGTAGTTTCTCCCGTTTTCCATTGATATAACTTTATTCCACCATTTCTCCAAACTCATCTCACACATTTCGTTTCATTTAGTTCATCTGTTCCTGTGATGGTGCGTCAGACATGGTTGACAGGTACCCTAGTCATTCACAGATTTCTATATAAGGGCTTTATCTCATCTCATCCCTCGACCCGACCCTGAAATGGACAGGAACAGAGTTGTTTATTGCTATAACGTTCAACCATTACAATATATGACAATGATATTTGGCACTCAGTAGGAATGAATTCTATTGGATTCATATAATGTCAATCACTTAAAACGGCACACTTTGGCAATCACGAAATTTGACAAAGGCGAACATTTGCAAACGTGAAATTTTGCTACGGCGAACTTTCGCAACGGTGAACTTTTGAAATGGCGAACTTTCGTAACGGGGAGCTTTTGCTACTGCAGGCTATCGCAACGGCGAGCTTTTGCAACAGCTAGCTCTTGAAACGGCGAATTTTTGCAACGGCGAATATTTACAACGCGAACTTTTGCAACGGCGAACTCCAGCAACGGCGGAGATTTTGCAACGTTGGACATTTCAACAATTATAATAAAATATTACTTAAATCATCGTTTAATGAAAATAACTAAACTCTTATTTAAATAATTGTTTTACATATTAAATTCTAAAATTATTTTTTATAATAATTCAGTTCATTTGTATCACTAAAGTGAATTTATTCTAATTATGTTATTAATTAAATACTTAATTAGTCTAACGACAAAACGTACATTTTCATATTTTAAATTAAGAACCCAATTTTAGTGACTATTTAAGTAATATGTTACTGAATGTACTTCATACAGTAACAGATATTCACTTGCACTACAGTTCGCACATTTTAGCCTGGACTCGTCGATTAGGGCCGTGTAGCCTTCACCGCCAATCCTTGCAGTTGTGTGCCTCAGCTCACATCACACACCTTTGTGAAAAATTTCATCCTGCAAATGTATGAGTGAATATTTGGCACGGAAAACCCAGCTTCAGACCAGATACAGGTTTATATGCATCGATTGCAACAACCGTACTAAAATATAAAATTAAGACTTTATAACTCTCGGATTCAATTTTCGTAAAATATTTCTTCAAAATTCAAGGAGAATTAAAATTCTTATCTAAGAAATGATTTGAATTATGGGCGTAATCTGATGTCCAAATAATTCTAGGATATCAAGACAGAAAACAAGATACTGACTTTTGATCAATTTTCAATCCGAATCCCCTAATCAAATATCGCTTTAAGTGCGTTGTTATTCTATGAGGATCCATTATATATTTTGAAATATTGTATATATTAATATTATGTCAATATAAAAGGTAAAACATATTAAATTCTTTTAAACATATCGGTAGTCATATTTGTTCCTAAATATCGATGCATTGTAGTTCTGTGGTTTTATAATTGGAATATAAATGTTTAAACCATTTCATTAATTCTAATGCTTTTTTTTACCAGATAAAAAACAGTACATAACACTATTTCTTGTTTTCTGTCTAATTTGTTTTGTGATATGTTATACAATTGTTAAAAGTTTCATATACGACTAGAACGTAAAATTCTATCCCCTTAAAAAAATGTAATCATTAACCAGGAATTAAATTATGTTAATAATTCTGTGGCCACAGGGTAAAAGTACATAAGTCCAATTTTAGTGATATTTAGATTAATATGTAAACAATGCAACATTTTCTTCCTCTATCATTGGGTAAAACTTCGTAAGCCATAGCTTATATCTTATGGTAGGTATCCCTTGGCCAGAACTACATAAGTAGTAGAAATATGTTCTTCTTAATGAGTAAACTTACATATTTCCAGTTAGGATAGACAGTCATCAATTACAATATTATATTCCGATAAAAGTGAATAACTTCACATATGTGTTTTTGCTCAGTATATAGAAGTCATTGTTTAAAACATTTGGTATGAGTCAAGGCTACTAAGTGTTCATATGTATTTACTCTCAAGCAAAAGTAATTTTATCTTGTAAATTTTACAGCGGCAAAAGCTATGAAAGTCTAAAATGCAGTTATTTGTGCGATTTTTTACAGTACAACATACAATTTTATTACAATATTATTTGATGGTCTCATGGTTTCTTAACATTACACATAATTTTTATGATTTTATCATTAAATATCCATATATCCTTAAGATACTTGTTATTTTCGTCGTTGCTATGTAAAAACACTGCAACAATGATGCATTTTATAATTTCAACATTATTGGTTACATGTTTTATTACAAAATGTGCTGTGACGTTCATTCTACATTGGTGCAGTTTCAACCTTAGTTAACTTGTGTGAAGTTCAACGAGTTTGATTTTGTTCACATACGCATTACAACCATGACATCCAGGAGTAGGAGATAGTGGAGTAGTGTAATCCAGCATTAATGGAGACACGCAAGTTTGAATAAAATAAAATGGCTGTTCCACTTGCCTAATTTTAACTTAACGCGAATGGCATGACAGGCATCAAAGTCCTTTGGCCTACAAACTGGCTTTTGATCACAAATCCACATATTTTAATCTCAGGGGTGGACGATCATCAAACCAGATAGGGATGACATGGGCATGATGTCGGGTTCCAACTGTTTTTAGCTGGTTTTCTTAACCTGGAACCACTACTTTTTGTAGCTTCTCAAACTTCTCATGATGCTGGTTGGGCATCGGTCTCATACTGGCCGAAATTCCATGAGAAAATTTCTTCCCGCATGGGATTCGAACGAACACAAGTTCTGAAGCTATGCATGAAGACATCTTCCCATAAATATTTTGGCAATGGTGCGGGACTTCTTAATTTTAGTATATTTTTATTATTTGACGTATAAAACATTGTCCTTTACTTACTTATTTATTCAGGATTGTTTCTGTTATTTACACAGGTATCCTCAACCATAATATACAATTTTATTTCTTCCATACCTCTCGAGCTTGTGTGTCTGCTTCTGTCATATTTATTTTCTTCATGTTGTCTTGAATTGCCTTTTTCCACGTTGACTTTGGTCTTCTATGTTTCCGTTTTTCAGAAGGTGTCCATTTTAATATTTATGTGTGTGTTTCTGTGTCCCTTCTTCTCATTATATGTCCATACCATCTTAGTTGGATTTCTTCAATCTCTTGTACAATATTCTTTTCTACATTCACAATTTATCTTATTGTGTTACTTTTAACTATGTCTAATTTTATTATTCTTGCATATCTTCTTAAATAGTCCAATTTCTGTCACTAATAAGTACTTTTTTAACTCTTCATAGGCAATTAGTCATTTTTATACATTGATTAGTTATAATCAGAAACTCAGAAAATAAATCAAATCAATGAAACCACCGAAATGAATGCTTTAAGGAAAATCGTAGGAAAATCGCTGAGAGAGAAAATTCGCAGCTCTGTTATTAGAGAAGAATGTGAAATTGAACCTATAAACCTGTGGATAAATGATAGAAGACTAAATTGGAACGATCATATAGATAGAATGGAGAACAGTTGATTAGTGAAGAAAGTGCGTGACTGGACACCTGAGCAGGAAAGGCCATTAGGAAGACCACAACTACGATGGAAAGATGTCACCATACCCCGGACCTGTAGTGAATGAACACGCAACAAGCTTCCAGCTTTCATGCGTAGAGGAAGAAGAAGAAAAGAAGAAGAAGAAGAAGAATAGTTATAATTAGACCTATTCTGTACGACCAAAAATGGAAAGTACACTTTATACTAATAAAATTCTCTGCTAGTTTGACACAACTTACAAATAAATACACAACCAGGTTGAAAATAAACACTATTCTAAGGTATATGTGCATATGTTATCAACAGACAGCTTGTCATTCATTAGTTAGTTATTATATTCAAACAATGATTAATATAAACCTTCCGTTGTTAATGTGGCGTACTTTAGGCTATTCTAATCTCAACGTCTCGTTAAAATTTAAGGCTAATTTCGATTTCTTTGAATATATATATATATATATATATATATATATGTGTGTGTGTGTGTGTGTGTGTGTGTGTGTGTGTGTGTGTGTGTGTGTGTGTGTATACATACACGAATTCATGTAAATATTATTGTCGTACAGAATCCTCAAAAATGATCATAAAATAAATATTTAGGTCGAAATTTGAATTTTAGAAGAAGCGAGAAACCGAAGAATGTTTTTCGAAAACATACACACCGAACACAATTCTCTCTACAAAATCATCATAACAGGAAGCAGAACTTAACAAACACTGAGGATGGACGGCAATCAGAAAAAAACTCAATTTAAAACATTAAACTTGAGGGCAACTTGGTCACACAGGTAGGTGTGTATCAATATATTTTTCCATGAAGTAGTTACCAAACAACATATACCCCTTAACTGTAAATGCTACAAGATAAATAGACTAAACTTCTGTCTCGATGGAAACCGGCATTACATTTTTATTCATTTTTTTTTTCAGTGTGTACAGTCCACAGACGAAGAGAATGAAAGCACGGGACGAAGAGGGGAACGGGGAATTGCAATGACATATTAACAGAGAATATATGAAGAGTCATGAATTCACTCACATATGTAGTTTATATCTGGCGTATTCAATTCTATGTTTTATAATTTTGTGTTTTACGGTAATTAAATTTGCTGTTCTTATTCAGATTATTTACTTTGTAATGTAATGATTCGTAGTTCACTGCGAGGTAAGGGTGATGATGAAAATTTTGAAGAGTGGTTGATTGTAAATACCTCGGCAATAATTATAAATAGGAATGAGATGTATAATGAAAGTAAACACAGGCTCAAAATATGAAAATACATGTCATTATGCATTACTGGGACTCACTGTCCCAACGTTTCTAAAATAAACAATAAACTGAAAAATATATAAAACTATTATTCTCGAAGTTATATTAAATGGATGTGGAAATTGACTTAAGAATTTGAAAAGAAGTTCTTTGGGATTTTTTTTTACCAAAGAGAGGACATGCGAATGAAGAAAATTACATAAGAGTGAGCTGCATGATATTCATGGAAAACAGTTATAATAAGAAATGTTAAGTCTCGTAGACTGCGATGGGCAGGACATGTGGCATGTAGCACGAATGGGGAATGGAAAAGGAGCATGGAAACTCCCTTGTAGGAAAATCAGACGGGAAACTTCCAGTTAGTAGGCCAAGAATTACGCGAGAGAATATTATTTAGCATGATTTGAGGGAGGTAGATTATACAGGGGAATTTGAAAACAATCGCTCAGGATAGCTTATGTCCGCGCAGCCATAAACCTATGGGTTCGGTAGTGCCAGTGAGTTAGTTTCAGAATGTCTGATGAGGAATTGTGATCAGGAGAATTGAAGACTTTAATTACTAAAGAATAAATGTGTACCAGAACACAGTATATTCAAAATAAGAAACGAAGGCGTTGAGGCTGGTGAAATTCTTTGTGCAGAAAGAGACCTCGTGCTAAGAAACTTAACTTTCACTGTGACAATTTTGATAGGGGGGTGATTCGGGATTAATTAGGAACTTTTATAAAAAATAGTTCCAACATATTGAAAACTCCATGAGGAAATAAAAAAAATGATTTCTCCTGGCACGTAGACACATTAAGGAAATTTCATGGAATGGAAGATGTGATGGACAGTTTTGTCATATTAGTAGAGAAGTGTGGATTGTCCATCAGACTCAGAACTAACATGCTCACTCAGCGTCTAAACGAAGGTAAGTTATAGTACAATCCTTCATGATATAATGTGCTGAGTATGAAATACCTACTGCTTTCATTCAGTTCGTCTGTGGACTATATTGAGATTTGAATCAGTCTGAATGTTTCTGTGACTGAAAAATAATATTAATACATTATTCATATCGCCTGCTTAGAACTAAATTTTTCAAACTCTATTCATTCAGCAGAATTCAATAAAAATTTTGGATATTACTTAATTCACAATAATATCATTTTTAGGAAATTAATTTTAAGACTATTACCACAAAATATACTATTTTATGTGTGAACGTATACAGAAGAGGAGTTAGAATATCACTGGTATAAAAACACGGTTATTTTAGTCCACTTAAAAAATCTGGTTCTAAGAGGCATTTATCCAGAAGTTAAGTTTATCTTTCCTTTTAGCAAACTCCGAAGAATTGAAGCAATTGAAGTTATTCTCACGAAATTATCTTTGAAAAGATTAAAACTTGTTTTCGAAAAAAAATATGCTACGTGGTTTTTAACATTCTAGAGATCGCAATTCAATTTTCTTCGGAACCTAACTCGATATACAACAATCAATTTATAAAAGCAATGTCGAGTTAGTTAATCAACAAAATGGAACCATTATGTGTGGTGGCTAACCGGAAACAAGAATATTTTAACCTTTCTAATGGCCGTAATTTTCGATAATTCGTAACGAAATTTGGGATATGATGTTGAAATAAAACGAGGAAGTTATTAAAAGAACAGCAAATTCTCTAATGCAGATTGACAGTTTACCTGTAATTCGTAATTTAAAAATCTCCGTAGCAGACTCCGTGTTTATTTTGTCACAACGTAATTGCAAATATAATATTAAATTAACAATATAATTATTTTAAGTAATGCCACGAGTGATTTCCAAATTATCGATAAGTTCATGATTCACGAAGTGAGAAGTGAATTTATCTAGAGAATTTGGAAATGAAGAGTGGCATTTGTTAGGACTATTTAACGAATAAAATTAAGCTGCTTACTCACAAATCATTATTTAAATATAGTTATTTTAAAATATTTATATATTTAATGTAAACGACGATTTTTGAAATCAAATGAGAAACGATTGGTACGGTTCATCTGCTTCTTTCGTTCATCACTGCAACCAAATCATATTATTTATTCCCATAGGAACGCAATATTGTAAGAATTCACTGTAGTGGAGAAAAAATGAAACACATCAAACTGTATATTAATTCATTTCTGATGTCCTATGACAATTATATTTTTCTGGAATTTTATTACCTGGCAAAATATGCATTTAAGAAAGTGCAAACAGTGGTTTCTTTTTTCGGTGGTATAATCAATTGGTACAAATATTTTTATATTAACTCCCGCATGCTCTACGTGTTGACATCCATGCACTATATATACAATCTGGTAGCCGTGTTTCTTAAAGAGCCAGTCACTGCAAAATAATGCTATGACCTATTCAGAATGTTAAAAAGGAGGTGCTTTCTTTATTATGATAAACTTTAGTTGGTAAATTCTATGCGTAAATTCTATTGGTTGTAAATAAAAAATCATTGTAATGTGTTTGGTCATTGACTCCCATTTCGGGCATGAGTTAAATAGTCATCATAACAAGTTTTCCGTGTTAGATACTAGTGGATCCGTTAATGTCACATGCCAGCGTTTTCTAGATGTTCCCAAATTTATTCCTACTAATGGTGAATCGGGACAAAAATAAAAATCTGTAATATCGGTTTCATTTATGGGAAAGACATTTATTCTTTTTAATTAATGAGTTAATGTAATCTTTGGTCCCCATTTTTGAAGTTATAGTTTTATCTATCAAAAGCATAAGGAATTATTGACATTTATATAGCAGTACTACATGTCCCTATTCATCTTGATTTATTGGGGTGAACAGTTATAGTCTTTTGGATGAATCGGGACAGTTTTCAGATGACTTCCTTCTGTAAAATATTTATATCTCAGACATTTTAAACATAATTTTATAAAATAATTTTCTCTAAGAACTATCATAGAATAAGATGTACTTCTTTATATTAGGCCTACAATTGTTTTCTTCCCTCTGTTCTAAAATTCTTTCCATGATACCATTCACGTCATTTACCATGACTCCAGATGCATTCTGCCAGTTTTCATGAAATGGGATAATTATATTTTACAAATAAAATCCACACATAGTGTCATTCTCTTCCTCCTCTCCAGTATCATCATCATTTTATACTTCTTATTCAGATTCAGACGGCGATAAATTTGTGCTTATTGCGTTTTTCCCCGCGAAGCTAAAAACTGCCTGTCTTACGTTGTTAAAAATTTAATTCAACTCCTAATGCAGACAACGGTAGAATTATTTGCACCAACTGTTATTTTCAGCGGATTGACACTTCGACTGATACGGTGGCAGTGAAGACCCTAAATAACTCTACCACATGATACAATCTCCACCCCTAAACGAATGCTTTAATATCTCTATACATATCGACTACAGTCCAACTCTGTTTAAAATTATACATATTCAACATATTAGTTACAAATAAATTATTTAAACACGATTTGCCTATTCAACTGAATATTAGTATCTGTTGACACCTCAGGTTAGCTGCCTTGAGTGGTTAGCTAGATATGTCAGTGTTGGCTAACCTGAGTCTTGTCATGGATTGAACGGCGTTGTGTACGCATCATTCTTGTTGTGTGTGTAGCTCATAGAGAGCAGTCGTGTTTTGTGGTGCGCCTCGGCAAAATAGTGTTTTAGCATCCACAAGAACTTCGAAATAACTGTTAGGGATAATTAAGGCTAAGAGATCAATAGCCGTACATTATAAGTGTTAGTAAGTGAATTATAAGTGTGAATGCTTCGGCGTGAGTAATTTAAATGAGAGAACTGAACACGACGTGAGCACGTGGTGACCGTAATGTATATGATTACTTATCTTGTTGAAATATAGTCTTATTTTCATATGTTTAATCCTTTGTGTCACAATAAATAAACTCCTAAATATACAGTCCACTTCAGAGAGAAGAACTTTATAACTACTTACAGGTTTTGAAATAAAGTTCCGTGAACAATTAACCTGTATTTGTAGTAAGTATATATTAACCCTGCTACATACTTATGGTCCTCCGGGCCGGATATAACAGTCGCCTTGTGAAAAGTCGTAATATTGTGACACAAAAAGTATTACTTACATGAAGAACTATATTGCACAAAGAACAGTGAAAGCGTTACCACGTGGTGTTGCCGTATTCAACTAGTGGACCGCGACCCCCTTGCAGAACTTCGAGCTTCGAGAAGTCTAGTTCCAGTGCAAGGAAATATCATTTTGATAGTGAATTGTCTTCGAGTGAGCTATCCTTTGATATCAACGGTGCTGTGACCTTCTAGTAGCGTGGTGGCACATTCTAGAGTACCACAGATGTCTGGTCGATTGGAAATCTTAGTAGAGGCCTGAAAGATAAGTTACTATTGCATGCTTGTATCTCCTATCTTAGAGTTGATATCCCACGTCATTCCATAAACCTAGATTTGATATTTGAGAACAAATTGACTAATTTAATCTGAATTAGTGTTGAGTCGAGCTGACATGATATTTCAAATTGCCATATTATTTGTGTGATTTATATATATTTTAATTATTTTATAAAATATTTGCTGTGTTATATTGTTCGGTAATTGGTTATTGATCAAAATTTAATTTGAAAATGAGACAAAGGCTATCCAAAAGCGAGGCATTCTTAAAAGAAGCCTTACTAATTTGGAAAATTATATTAATAGTGAAACCATTTCCCTAAACACATTAGTAGCTAGACAAAATAATCTAGGAGATATTTGGGAACAGTTCGAGGCAGTTAAGAATTTCTTAGAACTTGAAACAGATTAAAAGCCAGGTCAGGATCAATCATGGGATCATGAAGATTTTGAAAATAAATATTATGAGTTGTGTGGCAAGGTTCAGGATTTAATAGAAAGTCTTCAAAAACCCACAGATAGTTATGGTTTTGATGATTCACGTGCATCTAGTAGATCGAGTAGTGGTTTTAAGTTACCGGCTATTCAGATTCCCCATTTCCAAGGAGAATTGACTGAATACCTCTCGTTTAAGAATACTTTTGAGTCCCTTGTGATTAACAATACTAACTTAGATAATGTTCAAAAGCTTCATTATTTATTATCATCACTTGAAGGCGAACCTAGGCAATTACTCAGTAATTTAGCGATAACTGAAGGCAATTTTGTTACGGCCTGGAAGTTAATTCGGCAAAGGTACGGCAACAGACGCATGATATTGTCTCAGCATGTTAAATGATTACTCAGCTTAACTTCTTGTAGTACAGGTACTGCTGCAGAGTATAGGAAGGTACTTAACCAAGTAAAGGGCAATATTAATGCCATAGAGAACCTTCAGAGTGATGTTCTGTTATCAGATCTAATGTTGCAGGAAATTATATCAAGTAAAATGAAAAGTATTCATAGGTCAGAGTGGGAAGCTAAACATGGTGCTACGGATATCCGTAGCTTAGTCGATTTTATGGAATTTTTGGAGAGAAAAGCTCAAACCTAGGAGCTCAGTGAATGTAAAAACATTGCAGTAAATGAGAAACCAGATGTAAAGCCTAAAGTCAAATCTTTCCATATTGCTAATGACAACAAATCAAGATATTGCCATAATTGCAAATCAAATAAACATAATTTACCAGATTGTGAGGAATTCAACCAATTAACAGTAGATGAAAGAGTACATTTAGTTGGTCTGATTAGATTATGTTATAATTGCTTTTCAAAAGTTCATACAGCGAGATTTTGTAAAGAGCAACCTTGTTCCAAATGTCAACGCAAACACAATACTCTAATACATTTTTCAAGAAAGCCTAATGTTGAGCATCCAGCTATTGTGTCTCCCACTGCTATGAAGATAACCTCCGGGCTAGGCTCAAACGTAATTCTTAGCACTGCCTGTGTTAATGTGAAAGGTAAATTAGGGCGGTTAGTTAAGGTTAGAGCGTTACTGGACTCTGCCAGCCAGTTATCTTTTATGACTACAAATCTGTTGAGCAAGTTAGGTCTTGCAACCCTATCGTGCAAACTTCCTATTGTAGGTATTGGAGACTCAGATGTCTCTCCAGTCAGTCTTACTTGTAAGGTGCAATTGTTGTCCAGAGTGTCTAACTACAGGTTGAACTTGAATTGTGCTGTCGTAGATAATATCACATCTCAATGTCCTGCCACCGAGATTGATCATTCAAACTGGAATATTCCGTCTAACATTGTGTTGAGTGATCCAAACTTTAATAAACCTGCCACGATTGAACTTCTTCTCGGCGCAGACGTGTACCATGATATTGTTTGTTCTGAGACGTTGAGAAGGAAGGGATACCCCACGTTGATCAAAACAGAGTTTGGTTACATATTTTCAGGTGCCTTTCCTTTTGTATTAAGAAAAAGTAGATCCTCGTTCGGTAAACTTTGTGAAACTTGATTCTCTGGATAAAAAACTGGAAAGGTTCTGGCAGCTAGACGAACTGCAAAACCCTGTTCTTAGTCCAGAAGAGAAAGCGTGTGAACAACATTTCGTTGAAAAAGCCCAAAGAGATGAATCTGGTCGTTTTATTGTGAAGTTACCTATACGTCTTAATGTTCCTTCGGTCGCTGAATCTAAGCATACTGCTATTAAGAGATTTAAGCACATTGAGAGTAAGCTTGATAAACATTCTCAATTAATAGAACACTATGTCGGATTTATGAGAGAGTACAGCGATCTAGGACACATGGAGCTTGCACCACCCTTAGAAGGAAACAAGAGTACCTTCTACTTACCGCATCATTGCGTAATTAAAGAGTCTAGTACAACTACCAAATTACGAGTAGTTTTCGATGGAAGTTGCGAATCTTCTAATGGAGTTCCCTTGAATTCTACGCTCATGGTTGGACCGTCTATACAACCAGAACTATTGTCTACTGTCATGAGGTTTCGTACTTACCAGGTTGCGCTATCTGCTGACATAGCAAAAATGTATCGTTGCATATTGGTGCACCCCAGCGACAGGGACTTGCAACGCATCATCTGGCGTGAGTCACCTGATGAGGCTTTAAGGGAGTATCGTCTTACTACAGTGACCTATGGCGCTGCTCCAGCGTCGTTTCTAGCAACAAGATGTTTGCTTGAATTATCTAAGCAATGTAAGGAATCACATCCTATCGCTTCTGATGCCATACAGTCTTGTTTTTATGTGGACGATTTCATTTGTGGTTCAGATGCCGCGGAAGGTGCACAAGAATTACAAGGTAAAGTGTCTTCTGTGCTAGATAGTGCCCAATTTCATTTAAGAGAATGGACGTCAAATTGTCCAAACGCTCTTGTTAATGTTCCAGAAGAAGACAGAGAAACTCTAACCCCTTGTAATCTTACTAAAGAGGAAGCAGTCAAAACGTTAGGTATCATATGGCATCCTTCTTCTTATGAATTCCAAATTCAGATCAAGATCAATCCAGATCAAGGAAGGATCACCAAGAGAAACGTTCTTTCCACTGTAGCTTCAATATTTGATCCTCTTGGTCTCTTGGCGTGTGTGGTAGTGAAGTGTAAACTCATCATCCAAGCTCTTTGGCAGTTAAAGGTAGAATGGGATGAGCTATTGGAACAATCTTCTTCTATAGTACAACATTGGTTGGAAATCTGTAATGATTTGTGTGTGTTAAATAAGATTCGTGTTCCTAGAAATGTAATGCCCTATGTTAATGCAATTCGTGGGGTAATTAGGTCCTGCTACAAATGTTTCAGAGTTAAACCACCCCGAACTAGTCAGATGATGGGACAACTTCCTGAGTATAGAGTAGAGCAAAGTCTTCCCTTTGTCAAGGTAGGTTTGGACTACGGAGGTCCAATTGTAATAAAGGGAGACAACCCAAGATCTAAGGTGAAATTCAAGGCTTACATAGCACTTTTTGTATGTTTAGTAACTAAGGATATCCATTTAGAAGTTGTGAGGAGCCTTACTACTAAGATCTTTATTGCTGCCTCTATAGATTTGTTGCCCGCAGAGGACGCCCTTGTCTCATATTGAGTGATAATGGTTCAAATTTTGTTGGGGCCAATAACGAGTTATTAAATTTTGTAAAGAAACATGCGAATGTTATTACCGAGCACATAGCAAATATGAACATTGAATGCAGATTTATTCCTCCTTCTAGTCCCCATTTTGGTGGACTTTGGGAGGCAGGAATAAAATCGGTTAAATCCCTTATGAAAAAGACTATAGGTAAAACTATTCTCAGTTTTGAAGAATTGTGTACTTTGTTGTGTCAGATCGAGTCTGTACTAAATTCTAGACCTATCTGCACGCCCAGTGAATCCCATGAAGAAATGTACCTAACTCCAAGTCACTTCCTGGTAGGTAGACTATTAACTAGTACTATTTCTCCTGATATAGCCAACTTTCCCCTTTCCTACGATGCAAGGTGGAAGGTAGTTCAGGCTCTCTACAGGTCTTTCTGGCAACAGTGGTCCAGACAATACCTGCAGTCGCTTCAGCAAAGGAGGAAATGGATGTCTGCCGGAAGATGGTGCCCAGCTGTCGGTGATCTTGTGATCCTTCGGGACGACAACTTACCACCTCTGGTATGGAAAACTGGTGCGATCCAACAGCTTCACCCTGGGATCGACGGTGTGGTACGAGTGGTCACCATTAGGACTAATACTGGATTATTTCGACGAGCCATTGTGAAACTTGTCCCCTTACCCAGTTGTGTTGAGAGATTCACCGATGTGTTAAATCGTGAGATCCTGCAAAGGGGGGAGTATGTTGACGCCTCAGGTTAGCTGCCTTGAGTGGTTAGCTAGATATGTCAGTGTTGGCTAACCTGAGTCTTGTCATGGATTGAACGGCGTTGTGTACGCATCATTCTTGTTGTGTGTGTAGCTCATAGAGAGCAGTCGTGTTTTGTGGTGCGCCTCGGCAAAATAGTGTTTTAGCATCCACAAGAGCTTCGAAATAACTGTTAGCGATAATTAAGGCTAAGAGATCAATAGCCGTACATTATAAGTGTTAGAAGTGAATTATAAGTGTGAATGCTTCGGCGTGAGTAATTTAAATGAGAGAACTGAACACGACGTGAGCACGTGATGACCGTATTGTATATGATTACTTAACTTGTTGAAATATAGTCTTATTTTCATATGTTTAATTTTTTGTGTCACAATAAATAAACTCCTAAATATACAGTCCACTTCAGAGAGAAGAACTTTATAACTTCTTACAGGTTTAGAAATAAAGTTCCGTGAACAATTAACCTGTATGTGTAGTAAGTATATATTAACCCTGCTACAGTATCCCTATTCACTCGAAATCCCTCCATGGTATCTGTACCTTGTCGTGGCGGAGTGGCTTGCGTGCTTAAATGATCCTGAGAGCTATGCCGGCGATAGCATTGCTGCCGATAGGGTTACCCATGCCGGACTGGTCGAAGGTGATAAGCCAGACGAAAAAAAGTACCTTGGGCGAAAGAGTAAAGATTTTTCACCGTACAAAAACAACCGTCAAGATATGCGGATATGGGTTCAACTGGGGTAAAATTTTCCTGAGGTCAAATAGTCCCCCATTCGGATCTCCGGGCGGGGACTACTTCAGGGAACACATGCCAAAGGCTCAAGCACAGGAACATGTTCCTAGGAACATGGAATGTTAGGACTTTATTCAATAGGGGCACTAGATATATTAACTAGGGAATTAGATAAATCGCCATTGGATATAGTCGCTTTGCAAGAAGTTACGTGGCCAGGAGAAGGTAGTCAGGAATCAGGAAGCTTTGCATTACACTACGGGGGTGCAGAAAATCCTGCATTTGGAACGGGTTTTTTAGTCAGAATGAGGATCCTATCCGCTATCCGAGATATGAAGTTTGTTAGTGATAGGGAATCATACATAATTCTAAAGGGTGAACAACATGATTATATAATTGTAAATGTACATGCCCCCACAGAAGATAAAGATGACAAGATCAAGGATGAGTTCTATGAAGAATTAGAATGCTTATTTGATAGCCTTTCACGATATCATATACAAATTATCTTAGGAGTTTTAATGCAAAAGTGGGGCGGGAAGCTTTATTCTAACCAACAATAGACAAATTCAGTCTTCATGAAGATGGTAACGACAACGGGGTTAGATTAGTCACATTTGCCTCATCAGAGAATCTCATTGTTAAGAGCACAACGTTTCAGCATAAGGATATTCATAAATACATCTGGATGTCCCCAGATGCAGAAACTCGGAACCAGATAGATCATGTATTAGTGGATAAACGCTGGCACAGTAGCATCATCGATGTTAGATCACTTAGAGGGACAGACTGCAATTCGGATCATCATCTGGTCAGACTGAAAATCAGACAACGGCTATCGCTTATGACAGGAACAAACGCTAAAGATTATTCTGTAAAATTAGAATTAAAAAACTTGAAAAAATGATTAAATGAGGCAAGAATACCAAATCAAAATTGCTAAAAGATTTGAAGTACTGGAATCTACAGATGACAATGTGACAAACGAAGAAGAAACTGATATAAATAAAGAATGGGAGGCTATAAGAGATACTATTAATTTGTCAGCACCAGAAAACATTGGTTGATTAAAAAAGAGGCAAAGCAAAGGAATGGTTTGATGAGGAATGTGCCGACATTGTAAAGAAAAGAAAGGTAGCAAAAATGAAATGGTTACATGAGTCAAATGAGGTAAATTTAGAGCAATAGGGTAATATTAGGCGGGAAAACACCAAGTTACTAAAGAGGAAAAAGAGGGAATATTTGAGAGAGAAGATTATTGATCTTGAAATGAATGCAAAAAATAGGAACATTAGAGAATTAAATCAGGGAATTACTATAGAGAAGAAAGCGTGTCAGGCTAGAACAGACATAATTCGCAATGAAAATGGGGATATGATTGCAGATTCCAGAAGTATATTAAATAGATGGAAAAGTTACTTTAATCAGCTATTAACACATTGGTGACGGGCCACGGAGATCTTCGTGTTTAAATGGCCAGCGCTAGACGACCGGTCACGGAGATTTCCGTTTTTACATTTTCTATGGCTTCCCTGCCTCTTCGCTTTTGAATGGGGCATTCAATCTTGTTTCTTCTCATTGTGAACTAATTTTTAGTTGCTTTTGTACCCCTCTCTTTTTTTATGAAATTGCCAACTTTACAGAAAGAGTTGTTTACAATTTTATGACAGACGGCTGGTGAAATATGGAATTTTAGTGCCGATAGTTAGGCGATTACGGAATACGTATGTAACCTGTAAATATATGTTGCAGAGCGGAAAAATTAAAAGAAACTCAATTTTTGCGTTCTGTTGCCGAATTTATATCTGTGGCAACGTGTGCACCAGGATAATTATTATAATAGTGTGGCTATAGCTGAAAATTTGCTCGAAAGAAAGACGAGAGTTTCTGAAGCAATAAAGATTAACAGAGGGCTTCCGAAATCATTTGTGGAACCAAGAAATAAACTCATACCAGGAGAAAGTGTTTTTGTAGTAAGGGGGGACCTTTTGTTACAAACATCTAAAGATAAGAGAGACGTAAGAATGGTTATCACATTGCATCAGGCAACACGAGAGTGGGAGGAGTAAAGTTGTAAAAATGCCCTATTGAATACTTCAATATAACAAGCATGTGAAGGATGTAGACAGGGCTGACCAGTACCTATTATATTACTCCATCCTTAGAAGAACAGTGAAATGGAGCCGAAAGTTGTATTGTGGCTTCTGAATTGTGCACTCTTTAATGCTTTCAGGGTCTATACATTTCAAAATTCTAACAGCAAAATGTCAAACAGAAGTTTTTTGCTTGAAACAGCCTCTTGTTTGGCTGTCGTGAAATTAGGAACAGATGACAGGGAGGACAAGAAAAGACAGAGAGAAAAGAAACCACTTCTAGGAGACCACCTCACGACCCACCAAGCAGGCTAAGACATTAAGAAAAATAAATTAACACCAACTGTGATTAGGAAGAAAAAAATACCCTCCAAACTTTGTCGCATTTTTGGTGAACACAAGAAAAGAAATTAGCTACATATGCTCTTTTGCACTGTGCCTTTATATAAAGGAAAATGTTTCCAATGCTATCAAACCCTCAATTTCTACTAGAAGGTCTGGTGAGAATACTAATAAAGATTTACTTATGCATTATTGTTATTGACTGTAAATATATTGATGTAAAAGCCACACTGTGCTAGCGCGGTTTAAAATTTAAAAGTCCACCCTACTGACAGAAATGTCCGGTCCAGCAGCGGTGGGTGGAATGCAGAGCTGTCGGTCACCAATGTGTTAAATGTACATACAGAAGAGGACATTGAGGAGGATAATTTACAGAGAGTAGAAATGCTAGTCGCAGAGCCAAGTGCATTAGAGGTTGAAATGGCGATTGAAATATTGAAGATGTTAAAGCATCAGGTTCAGATGAGATCCCAGCAGAACTGATAAAATCAGGGGGAGAAAATTGATGGACAAGATACGCTGGTTGCTTAGTATGATTTGGGAAAAAGAAGCTCTTCCAGATGAATGGAATGAATCAATTACTGTACCAATTTATAAGAAAGGAGATAAAACTGATTGCAACAACTACAGGGGCAACTCATTACTTTCAACTTCGTACAAAATTCTAACAAATATATTACTAATCAGACTTACTCCCTATATTGATGACATTCTAGGAGATCATCAATGTGCATTTAGAAGAAACAGGTCTACAACAGATCAGATTTTTAGTATAAGACAGATTTTAGAAAAGAAATGGGAATATAATGGTACTGTGCATCAACTATATGTAGACTTCAAAAAAGCATATGATTCAATTAAGAGGGAGAAGTTATACAGTATCCTGCTGGAGTTCGGAAATCCTAAAAAGTTAGTTAGACATATACGAATGTGTCTAAATGGCACAAAGAGTAGGTTGCGTGTAGGCAATCAGTTTTCGGACACTTTTGAAATCCGGAATGGGTTGAAGCAAGGAGATGCACTTTCTCCTCTACTATTTAATTTTGTACTAGAACATGCCATTAAATCTTTAGAGAATGAGGAAGGTTTACAACTGAATGGTATTAATAAGCTGTTAGTTTATGCTGATGATGTAGTATTGTTGTCCGATAGCGAGGAGATACTAAAGGACAATACGCACACACTATTGAGTAACACTAAGAAATTAGGACTGGAAGTAAATATCAATAAAACTAAATATATGGTCACACGTAGAAATTCATTATGTAATGGAAATGGACAGCTAATGCAAATGAGGAAAATTTTTGAGGAAGTGGCTTAATTCAAATACCTAGGAACAATAATCACAAATAGGAATGAGATGCACAAAGAAATTAAACATAGGCTCAATTCTGGGAATGCGTGCTATTATGCATTTGCAGAGACTCTTGATGACCCAACTCCTTTCAAAAAATGTTAAACAGAAAATATATAAAACTATTATTCTTCCAGTTATATTATATGGATGCGAAACATGAACTCTTATTTTAAGGGAGGAAAGAAGATTACAAGTATTTGAGAATAAAGTACTTAGAACAATTTTTGGACCAAAGAGAGATGAACAGACAAGTGAATGGAGAAGACTACTTGACAATGAACTACATGGTCTTTATAGGAAGTCAGATATAATATGAACAGTTAAGTCTCCTAGACTGCGTTGGGCAGGACATGTTGCACATATGGGGAATAAAAGACTTGCATGGAAGCTTCTTGTAGGAAAGCCAGAGGGAAAACGGCCAGTTGGTAGACCAAGAATGAGGTGGGAGAATAATATTAACTAAGATTTGAGGGAAGTAGATTATACAGGGAATGATTGGAAAGCATTAGCTCAGGATAGGGATGTAAGGAGAGCTTATGTCCGTGTGGCCGTGAACCTACGGGTTCAATAGTGCCAGTGAGTAAGTAAGTATTCGCTCGAAATGCAGTGTTTCAATTTTCATAGTTCGGCAACATTTAAACCATTGTCAACTAAGACGGGAATTATATAGTAGAGTAGAGAAGATGAGAAACAGGTGTGAGGCTGTTCTCCCCGTTTTAGCTTCTCATTTATTGCCCTCTTCCGATGAATTAATTATGGGCGGTTTGTGTTTTTGAAAATTTTGTGTTATGATAAATAAATATGTGTGAAGTTATGTCAGGCCTTGGGAAAGAAGGGTGACATAGAAGTTATTTAGGACATTATGAATAATGGGATACGAGGAAACGATATGCAAGGATTTTGGAGCTCAGGAATGTGTATGCTGAGGTAGGAGTAAAAAGAAAGAAGAAATCTGATTTAAATCTAATATATTTATGTGGACAGGTTTGATGTTGTAATTTATTCAAAAGTGGTGTTGCTAATAATATTGGTGGATGGTTAGTTGTTTAAGTTATTAATATGTGTTATTGTGATTTATGAATTTAGTGTTGTTGTTTGGTGTTTTATTCGCGTATAAAGTATTATGATGCAGAATATAGTAGTGTTATTATGTGATGTGTATGTTTACAGTCCTGAGCCTATATTTAGTGCAATTTTAAGTACTTGGTAGCTGTAATGTATTTATTTTGTTAGTGAAGTCTGATAATTTTCAATTTTCTGCTCAAAAGCCACCTAAACTTCCTGTTTGTATGTGACATACACATCCATATAGGAGCCGAATTTGCCCATTTTGACAGTCCTATTGATTTTTTTTGAGTGAGAGTTCATGGCAGTGTTTGTATTCTCCATATGCTAGGGCTGTGTAATTGACTTAGCCTGGTTTCAAGTTGTTCGAGTTTTTTTTTGTTTAGACAGAAATCTTTTTGAGGATAAACACAATAATTCTGGAAAAAATAATTCGTAATCGGACCATTAGTTAATAAAAGACACGCATAATAAAAAAAGAAAATATTATATATTCGAAGCTATCATTATACTTATTCATCATCATCATAGTACATTCACGAATTTAGGCCATTTGTTGACCTGTTTCGGCCTCAAGAGAAACACCATCCAGAAGTCTTTTGAGTATACTTATTAGGAACACTAATATTTGTTGTGAAATATTCAGATGACAAAACGAGAATCAAAATGTCACATAACTGATTTTGATACGTAAAGTACAGAGGTTAATTGACAGATGCCAGAGCTTTCGCTGAGAGTCTTTTATTTCAGTGGAAAAAATACATTTAAAAGTGTCCCTATTCACCCCGTGTCCGATTCTGCCGAGTTTACCCTAAGTAAGAATTTTTCTAGACCATCTACTGGTATCCATCCTTTGGATAATTTCTTTTTTCATTTGTTGAGGTGGGGTTCCCGTGGACTGCTCTAGTTGAAACCACACTTCACTATACGACGATTTTGATTTAACTGATAGTGCCACTGGAATAATTTAATCCGAAACTATTTATAAAATGGAGGACCATATATCACTTATAAATGAGTATACATAGCAATGTAAAATATAAATTTATCGTTCACTTTTACATAAAACATTTAAAATAAAATACTTCTTCTTTCCTGCACAAAATTACTTTCATTTTTAACGAATCTCATTACATGGAGGTCTTCGCAATTTGTTTAGTATGTGCCTTAGCACACGTTAACCAAAGTACAGTCGTTCCTTTCCATCCTTAACGCTAGAGGTATTCTTCATAGATTTCGTAGCAGATGAGAGGTGCCTTCATACACTTAACGCCAGAGACAACTTTTGTGCCTCCGTGGCAGTTGAGAAGTTCCCGATTCACGGACTTCGAGCCAGGCCATTGATTCAGATATGTAGCTAATACAAAAGTAACATTTGGTACTGAATGAGTATCATACCATGACGAATACAGAGAAGGCAGAGCCATAGTATGGAAAACCAACTTAAGTTGGCAGCACCTAAGAACTCAATCTCATAGGCGTTTACAATTACTATCCAATAGAAAACCATTAATAGGCATACATATGGAACAGTATTGGTTTTTTGACGCCAATACCCTTGATATAAAATATTACAGACAACTTTTACAATACAAAAGCTGACTCATAATTTTGTTACGACATTTTGCATACTACACAAACAGGGTAATTCCCGTACAGAAAATAATGCTAGATAAAGAATTTTTAGATACCAACTGCTGCATGATACAGTGTTCCTGTGGGATTATGTGGTAACATACTAGTACCAGCATAGATTTGTGCAAGAGAGATTCATATCTCAACCAGAATATAACAATTTATACAAACACGGAACAAATACCAAAAAGAAGACGTATTTATTGCGTCAATGCCATATATATCTGTATTGATGAACACAATGAAGTATACTTATTTTAGTATATCTTCATTTATACATGTTAAAGCAATGTGCATACAGCTCTCTTCTCAAAAACTTCATTTCAGGTGACGTTAGTTTTCTTTCAAGAGATTTCCTAACTTTCCATGCCATAAGTAAAAACCTGTAGGTCTATATCAAGTTATTTATAGACTTTCAGCTTTGCTGCAGAATTTGAAAGCATTATCCATTACTAAATTCCGTACACCAGAAAATTCGGACCATAAATTCTGCCTGCTGAAGAATTTGCCAAGTTTAAGCAAAGTATCCGTGGCGTACTTTCCTCTTGTATATTACGACTCTAGTAATTGAGAGGATACAACAACGAAATATACTTGAAGAACGTCAAAATAATTTTAGGCGACCTTAAATTTACTGGATAATTCAGGATATCAGTAATATAAGTTCCAGATTTTAAAAGTTAATATAATCAAAATGTCTACATTTTGATTGACAATTTTTACTAATGCAATCATGAGTTGATCATTGGATTATTTCGTATAATGTTTTTGATTTTCTTCTTCTTCTTTTCTTCGGCGTTATTAAGGTTTCTAGTTTTATATAAGTCTCTCTTAAAAATGTTCATTTTTGACACTATTGAGTCTTCCTTCGTTATCTTCTTACATGCTATTTCTTTATATTATTTTAGATAACATCACGCCATCGTTGTTTTGGTCATCGAACGTTTCTTTTGACAATGCCCTTAGGAACCAAACAGATTTTTGGAATCTGCTATCATCCATTGTCAATAGGCCTACTTGGATTAGTCATTCGAATCTTCTAAGTTTTATATCAGAGACGATGGCCACTCTAACATTCTTAAACTTCATGCAGTCAGTCCTGATGGAGCAGTGATTAGCATGCTTGCCTCTGATTCGGACGTCTTCGTGTTCAAATCAGGCTGGAGTGGTTAGAATTTTAAGGGTGTAAAAACCCTGAGCTTATGTTCCATCGAAAGGAAACTAAAACCAGGAGACGCGTGCCTTAAATTCACAGCACGTAAAATAACTTTAAGCCTGAAAATATGAGGTCTCTAAGCAAACTTTTTTCACCCTCTCATGACCGAATCTTAATTACGAAGCTAATGACATGAGGTTTTAAAGAACGTCATTACACAAAATATGATCTTACCAACTTACACATCATGCTGGGGTTTGCTGTGAATAAACACAATCGTTCCATAATTCGGACATCTTTGATTCATATCAGTTTAATCATGTGGAAATAGTAGTAGTAGTAGTGTAGTCTAGTCATGTGCATGGCTAGCGCCCGCGGCTGCGACGAATAGGTTCACAGTTTGGAATCTGGCAGTTCCAGATGAGTACTGGTAGTGGGACATACAGCGATTTATCTGTTTTTCTCGGGGTACTTCCGTTTCCCGATTTCCATTCCACCAACATTTTCCATTCCCCCTTCCCTCCCCTACATGTCATCTTATTTTTCTTTAATTTATATTGTAACAAAGGATGTCAGGATTTTCCCTTTATGTTATTTCGGTATAATTGAAGACACGCACGTTGTTTAAAATCGCACTTACACTATATGTCCTTTCACAAATTATCAGTAAACATTTTAATCACAATTTTCACTTACAATCAATCTTCTTTCACTATTTATCTCAGTCACAATTATTTTTACAGTCACTGATGAACCTTTTGACCCACCATTTCTTGTATACAACACAAGGCACTGTTATTGCTCTCAAACCAAGACTGGCCGGCCTCTCACCTCCGTCCTATTTATATAGGAGCGAGAAAATTTCCAGGCTTAGGTTCGAGATACTTCGAACAGTAAACTCTCTAGCCATGGAGCTTTCCCGAAAGGGGAGGGAGATATTGGTAGGACTAACTGGACGGTCAGACCAGATATATCGGTGATCGACACGATTCTTTTGACTCGCGATTGGCGACTCGAAATTCCATTCCAATCAATGCGAGACCAAAGATCACGCCTTGCCCGCGTAATTTAAACGTCGCTATACGACGCGTTACACTATCATATCACTATTCATCTCATCCCATGTTATGAAAGAAATACTTTGGTTGCCACCCACAGGTGTTAAAAATATTTGTGGGGATGTAGTGGGGCCCATCAGGGTGCTGCTTAATGACTCCAAGCCTGAGCAATATATAAAAAAAGAAACAGAAAGAGCCAAGATGTGGGCTGTAGTCCTCCCTTGCGGTCACGGTATCAAACAAAAATGGCGGTATGGGTCATGAGAGAAGAAACTCGTGTTCCGAACCCAAAATTCGTCCTACTACTCACATAACACCGTATACTTTCATTTCATTCATCCCTAATCTGTTGGGATAGCGCTATATATCTAGCAGGTCGCGATGCTCGCGTCAATCTCACATTCCAGCCTGAATGAAGAACTAAACAGCAATAGCAGTAGTAACGTTACTAGTAATCAAAACATTAAAGAGCATTATTCTTGGTCATTGTGGTTTTTAACACAATTAGAGAGAACAATTTGCACCAGAGCCGGAATTTGAATCCAAAATTTCCATATTTACGAGCTTCTATTCTAACATTTATCAACTTAGGCAAAACGTCCTGAGCAATAACGAATTTTTCTACGGGAGATTCGGGAATTAAAGAAACATTAATAAATACATCCTTGCTCTCGGAACAGTGTCTAAATAGATCAATAGTGTAACGCAGCTCTTAATATTGAAGTTCTTGACTTAAAGTCATGACTCAGGCGTATTCATTTTCTCTCTAGTTATGATAACTGAGTTATACAGACTCGTTGTTTCGAAAATATAATTTCCATAACATGATTTATAGTTTAATTTAACTTGAATATACTTCTTATCAACCCCTTCGAAAAAATGAATATATATATATATATATATATATGTATATATATTATTAATTTCAGGTTTCTGAGTGTTGCACGATAGAGTATTAACGAGATGTGTAGTATCCAGGAAATTGAAGTAAAATCATGAACCGACGCGGAAAGCCTTTGATCAAATATTTCTTTGAAATACATGCTATTAAGATTGCAATTAATAACATCTATCAATAATTAATACTAGCTTCAGCACTATATCGAACATCCCACTATTTTTAATTTTTCCTTCTATTGTATATCCATTTCTATTATTTCCTGTGTTCTTGTACTTGTGTTTGCCGTCACACAAACATTTCAATAATAGGACAGTGTAAATAACTGTTTCTTAGAAAGTAAAATATATACCTACATGAGGTATAAAATTAATTTCGGTTATACGTCCAGTTATATTACATAGACCCGAAACATATACTCATACTGTAAGGGATGAGAAAATATTACGAGTATATAAGAATTTTTGAACCAGAGAGAGGCGAACAGACAGGTGAATGGAGAATATTTATTAACAGCGAGCTACATGATTTTTGTAGGAAACCAAATGTAACAAGAACAGCTACGTCTCCTAGACTGCTATGAGTAGGAAATGACGCACGAATGGGGAATGAAACGCGGACATGGTAATTTCATGTAGTAAACCAGAGTATATGGTCCTGTATATAGCTCAATAATGATGTGGGAGAATAAAATTAACCATGATTTGAGGGAAGTGAATTCTATAGGAGGTAATTGGAAAACATTAGCACAGGACAAGGATGAATGGAGAGTTTATGTACGATCGGTCATGAACTAATGGGTTCATTAGACTAATGCAAGTGAGTTAGTTAGTTACATGAAGTATAAAATATATCTTAAATGTATGTTTTTTCTGTAAATTTATTAAGTATATAACGTTGGCCTACAAATTGTTATCTATGTATTTTGTCCTTGATGAATACAGAAGGACTCTTGATGTTACCTCCATCTGAGAAGTTATTATTGTTATTATTATTATTATTATTATTATTATTATTATTATTATTATTATTATTATTATTATTATTATTATTAAGCTGGATTGATTGATATTACAAATATAAGAACTCAAGTAAAGAAGAAATGAAGAGAATATAAAAATAAATATAGAAACTTTCAAATAAGATAAACGATGAAGAGGAAAATGGGGTATATGGCAATGTCATTGCGACTAATCCAATCATCAACGTTAACTTGCTGGTGGAGTAAAGAGATTTAACTAGTAAGCCATTCCGGATCTCCTCCTGTTTGTTGTCACTGGGTTGGATATTTGGCACGAGTTCTCTAAACCTTAACTAGATTTTTTTTACTCTTTGCCCATTCCTCGTCTTTTCTTCATTCTTCTCCTGATGCACCTTCTCAGGACCATTCTCCTTCTTCATTTGCATCCATCTTTTTCCTTTTTTCTTTGGTGAGAAGTAGGAAACATGGTTATCATAAAGAATAAATTATCATAAGGAGTAGCAAATATTTCAGCATTAAAATTCCGTGATATTAAGATACAAACTGTCCTATATATCGATTGGCAATGGACCAGTATATAAAATCTGGAGTGCCCACTCCAGGCATCTCATTACTTTAATGGCATTATCAATTTAACTAAACCATATAACGTATAATTATTCTAGTGACTTTTGTTAATACAAACTATACAATGAAATATATATATATATATATTTATTTATTTATTTTTATTGAATTTATAAAGGAGAATCAGTGAGACAATATTAATTCATCAACTTATTATTATAATTACTATTATTATTATTATTATTATTATTATTATTATTATTATTATTATTAATTTCTATATTATACCTATCCCAGAGAAATTTCTCCACTCACGAAGTAATTTTCTACAATCAGGTACTTGTCACTTAAAATCTTTTGAATTCCTATATGTAAGGATTTGAAAATATAGGATATATTACCTGGTGAGCCAATTCTAACTCTGTCCACCACATCTAAAGAGAAATTTCTCATATGTATGAAACCATATAAACTCAAAATTAATCATCTCGACATCAATGGTAATTATTACGACATAGCAAGCAACATGAGCAATAAGTCCACATTTTGGGGACCGCCATTTCTAAACATCCGCGTATCGCGAAAAGTAATGACCATATATATGCACGTATACAGATGTATTAGACAACCCAGCTCAGACTTAGACGGAGGGATTGGTTGAAAACAAGAATTTGAAAAGGAGTAGATTGAAACTCATAACAAGAAAATATGTGTCTGAATCTAATTTATTACCTGACATCATTAAAAAGTTTTGTTAACTAAGGTTATATATAATACGTGTGTATGTATTTTAGATTTAATAAAATATTCAGTCTCAATAAAATTTAAAATATTGGAGTTTGACCATCGCTAACTTAATTTGAGGAATATTTCTCTTATATTTATAATATATAAGTGTCAGATTTCTCTTACTTAGGAAGTGTATTTGCAGAGTATAAGAGTGACATTGATTCAAAATTACAAAAATATAATAAAATGAATGGGGTAATACGAAGACATTTTGGTAAACAGATGAGGACAGAGACAAAACTAAGATTACATAACGTCACATCAAAAGCTGCTCTAAAATACGGAAGTGAAATTTGGATTTTAAATAAAAGAAACTCTCATAAACTTCAAGTAAGCCAAATGCGCTTCTTACGATCATTGTTAGAAGTTAACAGACTGGATCACCAAAGGAACACTACTATCAGAGGAAAACTTGGAGTAGCAAGTTTAAATGAAGATATCCAAAGATACCAACAAGAATGGAAAAATCATCTGAGAAGAATGGCAAGAAATAGACTTCCAAAATTGGCATTCCAATATACCCCAACTGGACATAGGGACCAAGGAAGACCAAAACATCGGTGGAAAGATCAAGACCATCTTCGCTAGGTTTACCGTACAGGCCACATGGCCTAAAACGAATTTGTTCATGATGATGATGATGATTATAATATATATAAAAGTGAAGTTTTAATTATAAGTAGTCATTTTGTCAGTATTTGAGATTAAAGTTCATAGAAACATTTTTGGACCAAAAAGAGATGAACAGACATGTGAATGGAGAAGACTACATAACAATGAACTACAAGGTCTTTATATAAAGCCAGATATATTAAGAAGAGATAAGTCTCCTAGACTGCGATGGACAGGACATGTGGCACGAATTGGGAATGAAAGATGAGCATGGAAGCTTCTTGTAGGAGAACCAGAGGGAAAATGCCCAGTTGGTAGACATGAAATGACGTGGGAGAATAACATTAACCATGATTTCAGAGAAGTAGATTATACAGAGAATGATTGAAAAACATTAATTCAGGATAGATATAAATGGAGAGCTTATGTCCGCGCGGTCATGAACCTACGGGTTTGATAGTGCCAGTGAGTTAGTTAGTAAATTAGTCATTAAATATAAAACTCTGCCCTACTATAGTATACTAAGAAGCAAGGTTGGGAAGTGGTATTTACAGAATCGAGGAAAATCTTTAAAAACCGAGCGACAGCTCGGATTTAATTTCCGAGATTCTGAAAAACACTTCACATACGTGCGTTGTACGTACATTATTTTTTGCGCAATGGTGTTTTCAAGATAATAAATAGTAGGAAAAAGTTAGTTAGACTTATACGGATGTGTCTAAATGGCACAAAGAGTAGGGTGCGTGTAGGCAAAAAAATTTTCGGACACATTTGAAATCCAGAATGGGGTTGAAGCAAGGAATTGCAATATCTCCTCTACTATTTAATTGTGTACTAGAGCATGCCATTAAATCTTTAGAGAATGAGGAAGGCCTACAACTCAATGGAATTAATAAGCTGTTAGTTTATGCTGATGATGTAGTACTATTGGCCGATAGCGTGGTGATACTAATGGACAACACGCACACACTATTGAGTAAAACTAAGGAATTAGGACTGGGAATAAATATCAATAAAACAAAATATATGATCACACGTAGAAATGCATTATATAATGAAAATGGACAGCTTATGACAAATGAGGGACATTTTGAGGAAGTGGCTGAATTCAAATACCTAGGAACAATAATCACAAATAGGAATGAAATGCACAAAGAAATTAAAAATAGGCTCAATTCTGGAAATGCGTGCTATTATGCATTGCAGAGACTCTTGATGTCCCAACTCCTTTCAAAAAACGTTAAACTGAATATATATGAAACTATTATTCTATCAGTTATATTATATGGGGTGAAACATGGACTCTTACTTTAAGGGAGGAAATGAGATTACGAGTTTTTGAGAATAAAGTTGTTAAGAAAATTTTTGGACCAAAGAGAAATGAACAGACAGGTGAATGAAGAAGACTACTAAACAGGGAACAACATGGTCTTTATAGGAAACCTGATATAATAAGAACGGTTAAGTCTCGTAGACTGCGATGGGCAGGACATGTTGCGCGTATGGGGAATGAAAGACGTGCATGGAGGCTTCTTGTAGGAAAGCCAGAGGGGAAACGCCCTGTTGGTAGACCAAGAATGAGGTGCGAGAACAACATTAACTATGATTTGAGGGAAGTAGATTATACAGGTAATGATTGGAAAGCATTAGCTCAGGATAGGGATGTATGGAGAGCTTATGTCCGCGCGGTCATGAATCTGCGGGTTCGATAGTGCCAGTGAGTAAGTAAGTAAGTTAAATTATTATTATTATTATCATTGTTGAAAATATTTGCGTTCATTATAAACAATTGATAATTGTTAACTGTGTGGGTAATGTTTATTACTTGAAAGTACAGGATGCCGTGAGACCATCATTATTGAAAAATGGCCCGCAAGTACGTATTTATTGTTTTTATATTGCTTCAAATAAAGTTCAGACTATTTAAATGCAGTAATTTGTTTCTTATAATGTACATTAACACTACGTTTTGGACATTTTTTTGTATATTCACTGTACGTAGTATGCATAGAAAGGAGTGATTTTGCTTCCCGCACGTGGGTGTAAATGCAATATTACAGTATAGTTACTTAGGTTGGCAATCCCGAAATCTAGAAAGTTGAACTTACAATCATGGCCGCTATTGCTGTAAATACGACAAAACGGTCTATCGCTCAACAAAATATTGTTATTCCTATAAAACTTGGAATTCCGGATACTATTGAACATCAACATTAAAACATATACTTTTAGTCATATTAACTATCTATGAAAATATCCTTTTTAAATGACTGAGCCTGCTAACAGGAGTTTCACAATCTGCGTAAAGTGTCCTTAAAATATCATAGCCATACTTCAGGTATTATTTAGAAAAGTGTATCAGTAGGATGTTTTTTTTATTTAGGAAGTGTTTAAATAATCCGAGATCGCCTCATATCACTCCTCTCTTTTTTTTGGCATTTGAAATCGTTGGGCTACGAAACCCCAGTAGACACTGACGAGGAACTGCTCGCTAGGCTCCTAGCTGCCAGTCTCTTTCTTCAACACACTCCACGAATATTCGTCATAGCTCCACAAAATTTTCTGTGCCGGTGTCACATGTCTGCATTGAGAATGTTTGTCACAACATTGAACAATTGCTATGATCAGTGAAGTATTGCTATGGAACGTATATTGATCTTGCTGTAAATAACACGACTTTAAATTTTATGTTTTTTTAATAAAACCTTAACTGTGTATTGCCGGTCGTATGTTCCTTGTATCAAAATGTTCAGCTAGGTACCCTCTATCACATATCCAATTTTGACGCAAAATTGTGGATACTAACCTGTATATATATATATATATATATATATATATATATATATATATACTCACTTACTTACTTACTCTCTGGCACTTCGAACCCGTAGGTTCATGGCCGCGCGGCAAAAGCACTCCATACATACATATTATCCTGAGCTAATGCTTTCCAATATTTCCTGTATAATCTACTTCCCTCTAATCATAATTAATGTTATTCTCCCACCTCATTCTTGGTCTACCATCTGGGCGTTTTCCTCTGGCTTTCCTACAAGAAGCTTCCATGCATGTCTTTCATTCCCCATCCGTGCAACATGTCCTGCCCATCGCAGTCTACGAGACTTTACTGTTCTTATTATATCTGGCTTATGAGGTCTTCTCCATTCATCTGTTTGTTCATCTCTCTTTGGTCCAAAAATTTTCCTAAGTACTTTATTCTCAAATACTTGTAATCTCCATCCCTCCCTTAAAGTAAGAGTCCATGTTTCGAAACCATATAATATAACTGGAAGAATAATAATTTTATATATTTTCAGTTTAACTTTTTTTGAAAGGAGTTGGGATAACATGTGTCTCTGCAATGCATAATAGCACACATTTCCAGAATTGAGCCTATGTTTAATTTCTTTGTGCATCTCATTCCTATTTGTGATTATTGTTCCTAGGTATTTGAATTCATCCACTTCCTCAAAATTTCCTTCATTTGTCTACCTGTCCATTTCCATTATATAATGCATTTCTACGTGTGACCATATATTTAGTTTTATTGATATTTATTTCCTGTCCTAATTTCTTAGTGTTACTCAATAGTATGTGCATGTTGTCCTTTAGTATCTACTCGCTATCGGCCAATAGTACCACATGATCAGCATAAACTAACAGCTTATTAATACCATTCAGTTGTAAACCTTCCTCATTCTCTAAAGATTTAATGGCATGCTCTAGTACAAAATTAAATAGTAGAGGAGATAGTGTGGCCGATAGAGAGGAGATACTAAAGGCCAACACGCACACACTATTGAGTAACACTAAGAAATTAGGACTGAAAGTAAATATCAGTAAAACTAAATATATGGTCACACGTAGAAATTCAGTATGTAATGGAAATGGACAGCTAATGACAAATGGAGGGAAATTTTGAGGAAGTGGCTGAATTCAAATACCTAGGAACAATAATCACAATAGGAATGAGATGCACAAAGAAATTAAACATAGGCTCAATTCTGGAAATGCATGCTATTATGCATTGCAGAGACTTTTGATGCCCCAACTCCTTTCAAAAAACGTTAAACTGAAAAATATATAAAACTATTATTCTACCAGTTATGTTATATGGGTGCGAAACATGGACTCTTACTTTAAGGGAGGAATGGAGATTAAGAGTATTTGAGAATAAAGTTCTTAGGAAAATTTTTGGACCAAAGAGAGATGAACAGACAGGTGAATGGAGAAGACTACATAACAATGAACTACATGGTCTTTATAGGAAGCCAGATATAATAAGAACAGTTAAGTCTCGTAGACTGCGATGGGCAGGACATGTTGCGCGTATAGGGAATGAAAGACGTGCATGGAAACTTCTTGTAGGAAAGCGAGAAGGAAAACGCCCAGTTGGTAGACCTAGAATGAGGTGGGAGAACAACATTAACTATGATTTGAGGGAAGTAGATTATACAGGGAATGATTGGAAAACATTAGCTCAGAGTAGGGATGTAATGAGAGCTTATGTCCGCGCGGCCATGAACCTACGGGTTCGATAATGCCAGTGAGTAAGTAAGTAAGAGGAGATAGTGCATCTCCTTTCTTCAACCCATTGTGGATTTCAAAACTATCCAAAAACTGTTTGCGTACACGCACCCTATTCTTTGTGCCATTTAGACACATTCGTATAAGTCTAACTAACTTTTTAGGAATTCCGAACTCCAGCAGGATACTATATAACTTCTCCCTCTTAATTGAATCATATGCTTTTTTTAAGTCTACGTATATTTGAAGTACAGTACCATTATATTCCCATTTCTTTTCTAAAATCTGTCTTATACTAAAAATATTATCTGTTGTAGACCTGTTTTTTGTAAATCCATATTGATGATCTCCTAGAATGTCATCAATATAGGGAGTAAGACTGATGACTAATATATTTGTTAGAATTTTGTACGAAGTTTAAAGTATTGAGATGCCCCTGTAGTTGTTGCAAACAATTTTATCTCCGTTCTTATAAATTGGTACGATAATGTATTCTTTCCATTCATCTGGAAGAGTTTCTTCTTCCGAAATCGTATTAAGCAACTGGCGTATCTTGTTCATCAATTTTTCTCCCCCTGATTTTATCAATTCTGCTGGGATCTCATCTGAACCTGATGCTTTATACATCTTCAATTTTTCTATCGCCATTTCAAACTCTAATGCACTTGGTTCTGCGACTAGCATTTCCGCTGTCTGTAAATTATCCTGCTCATTATCCTGTTCTGTATGTACATTTAATAGCTGATTAAAGTAACTTTTTCATATATTTGATATTCTCCTGGAATCTGCAATCATATCCCCATTTTCATTCCGAATTATGTTTGGTCTAGTCTGAAACCCTTTCTTTTCTCTACTAATTCCCTGATATAATTCTCTAATGGTCCTATTTTTCGCATTGATTTCAAGATCATTAATCTCCTCTCTCAAATATTCCCCCTTTTTACTCTTTAGTAACTTCGTGGTTTCCCGTCTAATAATGCCCAATTGCTCAAAATTTACCTCATTTGGCTCGTGTAAGAATTTCATTTTTGCTAGCTTTCTTTTCTTTATAATGTCGGCAAATTTCTCATCAAACCATTTCTTGTTTTGCCTCTTTTTTAAACAACCAACGCTTTCTGATGCTGACAATTTAATAGTATCTCTTATTGCCTCCCATTCTTTATTTATGCCAGTTTCTTCTTCGTTTGCCACATTGTCATCTGAATATACCAGTACTTCAAATCTATTAGCAATTTTGATTTGATATTCTTGTCACATTTAATCATTTTTCAAGTTTTTTAATTCAAATTTTACAGAATAATCTTTAGCGTTTGTTCTTCTCATTAGCGATAGCCGTTGTCTGATTTTCACTCTGACCAGATGATGATTCGAATTGCAGTGTGTCCCTCTAACTGATCTAACATCGATGATGCTACTATGCCAGCGTTTGTCCTCGAATACATGATCTATTTGGTTCCGATTTTCGTCATCTGGAGACGTCGAGGTGTATTTATGAATATCCATATGCTGAAATGTTGTGCTCTTAACAATGAGATTCTTTGATGTGGCAAATGTGACTAATCTAACCCCGTTGTCGTTACTATATTCATGAGACTGAATTTACCTATTGTTGGTTTGAATATATCTTCCCGCCCCACTTTTGCATTAAAATCTCCTAAGACAATTTTCACATGATATCGTGAAAGGCTTATCAAATACGCATTCTAATTCTTCATAGAACTCATCCTTGATCTTGTCATCTTGATCTTCTGTGGGGCATATACATTTACAATTATAAAATCATGTTGTTTACTATTTAGAATTAAGTATGATATCCTAGTACTAACAAACTTATTATCTCGGATAGCGGATAGGATCTTCCTTCTGACTAAAAAACCCGTTACAAATGTAGATCATTGTGCACCCCCGTAGTATAATGCAAAGCTTCCTGATTCCTGACTACCTACTTCTGGCCACCTAACTTCCTGTAAAAAGACTATATCCAAGGGCGATTTATCTATTTCCGGCGTTAATATCTCTAGTGTCCTTTGGCATGGGTTCCCTGAAGTTGTCCCCGCCCGGAGAACCGAAGGGGGAACTATTTGACCTCCGGAAAGTTTTACCCCAGTTGAACCCATGTCCGCATTTCTTGATAGTTGTATTTTTACGGTGAACGATCGTCACTCTTTCGACCAAGGTACTTTTTTCGTCTGGCTTATCACCTTCGACCAGTCCGGCATGGGTATCCCTATCGGCAGCAATGCTACCGCCGGCATAGCTCTCAGGATAATTTAAGCACGGAAGCCACTCCACCACGACAAGGTAAAGATACCATGGAGGGGTATATATAAATATATAAATAAGAGATCAGGGCTTGCTTGGTTTAGGCTAGGAGCATGGAAATTTCTAAAAATTAGCGACGATCACGATATGCGAATATGTCCAATGTGCGGGGACTTAGAAGATGAGATACATATATTAGAAAAATGTAATGATTTAGATTATTGGAGACGTCAGTTATTACCGGAAAAATTTCTAAATTCAAATCGGGAAAGATTGGCATGCTACGAGTTATTGGTAAATCCAGAAAATTGGATAAACCCTGGTAAATTTCTAGACAAAACGTGAAAATAAGGACAACACTCATTCATGAATAAATATATGTTATCAAAATGCAATACCATTAATTCTTAACAATTGTATATACATTAATTAGTGTATAATGCTATTGTGTTATTATTTAAATGTAATATTATTGTCTTTTCTTTATGTAATTGTAATGTTAACGTTTTTAGTGTATAATGCTATTGTGTTATTATTTAAATGTAATATTATTGTTTTCTTTATGTAATTGTAATGTTATTGTTTTTTTAGTGTATAATGCTATTGTGTTATTATTTAATTGTAATATTATTGTGTTTTCTTTGTATAATTGTAATATTATTGATTTTTTGTTGTTTATTTTTCTTTACACTAGTACCAATTATTACTTTATTGTAACGGACTGTCAACAGCACGTACGTCTTACTGCCCGCGACCCATATTTGTAAATAATATTGTAAATATCTTACTTTTTGTCTAATAAAGCCCTACTACTACTACTAAGTATATATATATATATATACATATATATATATATATATATATATATATATATATATATATGTAATTATATGATATGAAAAGAAAAATTTTTGTTTGAGTCGGGATTTGAACCCGAGTCTCTTAACACTGTACATTTGGCGCTCTAACCAACTGAGCTACTCAAGTATTCCAACACAGTAATACATTTTTCTTATATATGTAGTATTTTCAATTCAAACAAGAGGCAGCGGGAAGTCGTTCCAACTGACATCTAGTGGCCAACATAACAGTTAAGCAATTTTTTTAAAGAGAATATTTACTTTATATAATATATATATATATATATAAAATAATTCGATCAACAAATTTTGAGGTATTTAGTTCACATGTCGACAGTTTGTGGCATTCTGTACATGGGGCATGTGTGGAAATATCACAATATTAGAGGATTTTATGAAGGCAATTTGTCTTGATAACATTTCATTTGTATACCTATAATTGTGATAATTGTGAAGGATTAAGTTGTTTCGAAATTGAGAAGCTATTTAGTAATGAGAAAATCTACTGTCGACAGAGGGCAGTGCGCCACTAACGAAACCTTAAAACCACTGCCATCTGGAAACAAGCCTGGTCTAAAACAGTACTTTAGATAGCTGGTCATGCTTAGGATGTTCTTGCTTGGTATCCTATCGTTATTAATATATTGGAAGTATTTCATTACAAAGTTAATCACAGAGAGTGGAGATTGCTGAGTTACCATTCTCCTGTACAATACAGTATTTCTCTCATCGTTTGAGATACTAACTTGTGCTTTCATTTAAAAAAACTGGCCACCCAGGAAAAAGGTTTTGTTAAATAGTGCTATGTACAAATCGTACATTTGTATTAGCGAAATAGCCCAGTAATTAGACTATAAAGTTTTGAGTGGCGTACTGGCTGTTACCTAATTTTGGTCTGTAACATGAAAGTTTCAACTCGTAAAACATGACTTCCTTATCTCACATTGTTTGTATAGCACCCCTCTGCAATACCTCAAATTTTGTTGATCGATTTCTATAACACACTGTATGTATGGTAGATGCAAACTCTACGGACAAACATTCACAAGTTGATCAGGGCTGTTTATTGAGTGTTTTGTTATAAGGGACCCGAGGTTTCCGGTGGCACATTACTGAGACTTTTCCTTTTTTCTGTTTTTTGTTTTTTTTTATTTTGATTTTATCCCTTTGTATTGGATATGTTTCCTCGGAAGGTATATGCTTTCACCATGATCGGAGTAGAGGGTAGAGTTTGAATTCAGCCTGTATATTTTAATACGAGTTAGCTTTTACTCCTCTAATCAACCGACAGCGCTTAAAAGGATAAGCTGCGCACATAAAGGAGCAGGGGACTTGAGATTGTGATGGTAGAAATAAAGACATCCATATATGTTCTATTTAATAGTTTCGTTGAGCTTCTGCGGTTTACTATAGACCTTACATGTGCGTTTTTATATATTTTTTTGGGGGGATGGGATATTAACTATTAGATAAACACTGCTTTATGTATAGATCTACCTTATTCATCCCGCGTGGGGACACTGGTGCTTCGTAGAAGGAGATTCTTAACCAAACTAATTTAGTTACTCTTATTTACCTACAGATGTCAACGAGACCTGTGCTATAGATAAATATCATTAAAAATAAATTAAAATCTATAATAAATATCAGAACTGCTAGATTTGTGCCATTTTTTACACTCATACAACAAATATTTCACTAATACCCCAGAGCTGCACGTGGATAACGATTCCCTTGAAAACAAAGATAAAAAAGGCATAATTGTGGTCTCAAAAGCATTTGATTTAAGTTAAGCAAATCTATGTATCATATTAAAAAATAACTTGTGGCAGAAGTGGCGTATAATTCAATGAGGCTGCAATGTGGAGGCCGTAATTAACATCGATATTACCATGCGAAAGCAAACCAATTAATCAATTACTGTCACTACGTTATTCAAACTAGGATTACCAAGTATAGAATGTTTCACCATGGTGCCACATTCAAACCAAATTGCCGAGTCAATTTTACTTTCATAACCATAAATTAAAAATACTCGACGAATGATATTTAGCAAGAATTAACAATTCATTGTGCCTACTAAAATAAAATAGTTTCAAAATAAATATTTTAATAACACTGCTCTGTTGAAAATATGATTCATTATCTTCAAGAGTACATTGTTATTTAAAGATTTGTATTGAAGATGTTTTATTTTAGTAGGCACAACGAATTGTTAATTCTTGCAAAATATCATTGAATGATAATTAAATTGTATAATGAAATTAAATTAATGGCACAATACCCCTACAATGTTATTATCCAGTGTGCGAAATCAGATGGCGACCGTTAAAATTACTAATGCACGAACTACGAAAACTAAGCGAATTCTTAAGAATATCACATTTATGATCCTACTTTCCTATTTACGGAATTTATCTTCCTTTGTTAATTAAATATCATTCTTTGACATGGTAATTTTTGTCATATACATTATAATTCATTATTTATATTTGTTACGAATACATAGATTATTTTACATAGATACTTTAATTATTTCATAGATTATTTTAATTATTCCATATAAAAACAGTTGGTGAAATATAAAGCATTTAGACATGTTATGTTTCAGAATAGAATTTTGAATATGGCAGGAACAAAATTGCAAGGCTAATTTGCAAAATATGGGACTCGGGTCTGTTGAAGCAGTGAGCTGATGGGTAAGTCCACATCCATTTATCTTAATAAAATGTACCTAGGGCAATTAGAAATGGAGTCAAGTAGATTAAATACACTGCTCAAAACAATTAGAGGAACACTATGAAATATGCAAATATGTTTTCATTGGATAAAGGTACAAACATGAAATTAATAAAGTACATTATTTGTGGTTATTTATTTATTGCTCATGCCAGTAAAAACAAATGAATAACGCTGACAATTAACTTTTCAAATAATTCCGCTATGTAAGCAATTGAATCTTGTGCTTATTTTTTCAAAGTTAAATACTCGTTATATAGAGTTAGTATCGTGTATGGCCTCCACGACATTCGATGACACTTTGGCACCTTCGTGGCATGCTCCCAATAATATTCTGGATTTCCTCTTGCGGGATATTCTCCCATTCTTCCTTCAGAGCATCTCCAAGTTGCTGCAGAGTTTGTGGAGCTTGATGTCGGTTCCTGACCTTCCTGTCTAGAAGATCTCACAAGTGTTCAATAGGGTTGAGGTCTGGGCTGACCGCTGGCCACTCCATTACCTCAATTTCATTCCACCTCAGGAAATCCCTGGTGACAGCCGCAAAATCTGCCTTGGCATTATCCTGCATAAACAGAAATCCAGGGCCTACTCCAATGGCAGCAGGCACTACATGCTCTTCCAGAACGTGCTCGATATACCGGACAGCATTCAGTCGCTGGGGAACAAGTACAAGGTCCGTACGATTGTTGTACATAACTCCGGCCCACACCATTATGGAACCTCCTCCGAATCTATCAATTTCCTGTACAGCCACTGCAGAAAATCTTTCTCTTGGCCGTCCCCACACCCTCAATCGACCATCACAACGTATAAGACGATACCTGGATTCGTCCGAGAAGAGCATAGACTCCCACTGGTTCAGGTTCCTATCACCATGGTTTTCAGCATACGTACGTCTTGCTGCCTTATGCCCATTTGTTAATCGTGGTTTTTTAGCGGGCCTTTTTGGACGAATATTCTCTTTCCTTAATCTGCTCCTTATGGTTTGGTCTGAAACCCGGATTCCGGAAGCCGTATGAAGTCATTCTGCAGGTCTTTTGCAGTTTTTGTACGCTGTCGAAGAGCAGAAAGAACAACGTATCTGTCATCCTGGGGGCTTGTTTTAAATGTACGGCCCTGGTCACGTCTTCTACAATACTGACCTGTCTCTCTGTGCCTGTTGCGTAACCTGGACACCACGGAAGGGGAAACCCCAAGCTCTCTAGCCACTTGTCACAGAGATTGACCTTGTCGTAAAAGATGTAGAGCATGGTACACTTCAAACTCATTCAAATGCCTCATTTTGTCAGAGACTTCAATAAACAAGGCAATAATCAACATTCGTCACTATAGCAACATCAGGAAACTTACCAATTAGAAGTGGCCAGTGCCTTCCAAAATAAAAATTCACTATATTTGTTATTTGATGTAATTTCTCTGTATTTAGGAAATGGATCTTTAAAATTTGTATCCAATGATAAAATTAATAATTCAATTTATATATTGTCCAACTTTCAGCATCACAGCTTTAAAAAACAACTACTTATTCAATTTATTACAGGTGTTCCTCTAATTGTTTTGAGCAGTGTAGTTTAATACTATATTTTTAAGTGTAGAGTTATTAGATAATTATTAGAATATAAATGAGGGTAGATTCGTAAACCAACATCTCCCTCTCTCGAAAATCAAGAAAGTGAGAATGTAGGTTTTCTTATTATAAGCTTAGATTAGTTATTTAGGGATTGAATACTAGGGTTATTGTAATCATTATATGCCAGAAATAAAATAGTTAAAATTAAGAAACCATTTATTGTACAAAAACACGTATGCCTTTATAACTAATACATCCACATACTAACGCTCGGCTAGAACCTAACGCTACCAAAAATCCAAGTCTCGAAGGTCCTTTAAGCCCTAAGAAAACCAACAATTCCTAACATTGCTTTGTGTACAATATAGGCCTATCATAAAATTTCAGTGTTAAATATTAGTTTTTAGTTTTAATTATAATGAACAATTATATGTTGTGAATGTTACCTACTTCATTGTCAGTTTGGTAAATTTTTAATTTGTACTAGCCAATACCCGGCGAGCGCTACTACTCCAAAATAAATGTTAATCTTTTTTTACTACAAGCCGTGCGCTTTTATGCTTGCACGGGAATCTGATTATCCCGATCATCTTGGCATCAATTAAAGACAAAAATGACTATTGTGAGTTATCCGTAGAAGATAAAGATATGCTGTTCCGGACTTTTTTGTAGAGGTTTTGGAGGTATTCAATTCTGTGTACATTAATTTGGTGTATTTGTTATGATTTAGGCAGCGTAAGCCATTTATGCACAAAATAGGACTTTATTTCACGTTCTTCACGACAAAAGTTATGTTAGGGGTGAAGAGTTTGAGTATCACAAGTCTCCTATATCCTATGTGCATCCACGGGATCTCCTGAACATTTTGAAAAAAAAAAAAAAAAAACCATCAAAATCGTGTCAAAGGTATGGCCGCGCATAAAGTACGTGCAAGCAAACAAAAATACAAGAAAACAAACAAACATTCATTTTTATATATTCGATTTAATAATATTGTCATTTGCGATTGTTGTATCCTTATGTGGTCGTCCTCTTAAGTGGAAGAGAAGGCCACGTAGCCTTAACACCACAAGGCTAAATAAATAAATACCACATAAATAAAATTAATGTATCCACTTACTTTGCGAGTAAATAAACAAGTGGCCCGCTAGTTCGATATATAAATTATGGCTTTCTGGTAAACTCCCAGTCTTAACAGTCATATTTCACTGATTTTTTGGCATATAGGCCGTATGCCTACATAATTACCTTTCAATTAATCGAAATTTGCGGCCTCTAAAGTGATTATTAATTTTTCGCTTCAAGTAAACACCTACTCCTAATGGTCAGATTTTCCTCGTTAACAAACTCGACCTTATTTACTTTTAACTAATTGCTATATATCGAATTTTTTTTACGAGGACCTACTGGTGATTTTTTTTCATCTGATTATTTTGAAATTGTTATCAAATACATTATGTGCGTATAGAAGTATTTCTGTGACGTTCGGTGCTTTTAAGTAGAATAGAAAAGCTATAAGATGGCAGCCCCATCACTGATCTTGCGTTTTTTGGCCAGCAACCAATCGAAAGAACTATTATTATGCTTTCAAGTCTTATACGAGAATTTCCCGGAAACGCTGGAGGGAAAATTTTCTATAGGATCGTAACAGGCCTTGGCCTAATACTTGGAAGGAAGAAGAAGAAGAAGAAGAAGAATTAGAATAGTTTCATAATTTTTTTAATATATTCTAAAAATGCTCCATTTTTAAATATTCTGTAAAGGAATTTCATATTCAGAGTGTTTATGATTCCACTAAACACATTAGCTATTCAAAAAAATTCATAAAGGGAGGATACTACTTATTTTTCATTTAAAAAATATTATTTATTTTGATTCACTCTCATGCATTTACATATCAATTTAATAGAACACATGTGTATTTGACTAGTAACTGCATAGCAAATTAGAATTAGCATATACAGTATTGGGGAGCCTAACCACAAAATTTCACATTGATAGCAAACAAAATTGTATCGTAAGGAGTATTTTAAGTTCTGGAAAAATATCAAAAAACGGGAACAGAAAAAAGTTTAAGTAGTAATGCTGACCACACGTGCAAGGTTTTTAAAATCTTACGTCACGAACTCATTTTTTTACAACAAAACTTTTACATGAAAATGATCTTAAAAACCAGAGTTATTAAAAATGAAATAAACAAAAAATGCATATTTTTTGCCATTTTTTCAACATTAACACCATTCGGTGCCCTTAATAGGCACTATGTAATTTACTGTAACATTTGACCCACAAATAGTTTGTGTATGGAATATGGATTCTTAATTTAACATTAATCGGCCGCGGTGGACTAGTGGTTATGTTCCTTGCCTCTGGTCCAGAGGATCGCGGGTTGAAACCCGGCCGGGATCGATGGAAGTTTTTAGAATGGAAAAATCCAAGGAACAATTCCTCCGGGAGGGACTTTAAGCCGTGGGTCCCGAGGCTAAAGATTTTCAGGCTCCTAAAAGATCCTTAAGCCGGAATGAAAAGGCCTCTAAGCAAAATTTACAGAATTTTCCCGTCCTAGTACTACCTTGATTTCCTACATATCAGCATGAGGCAGAACGCTGACCACGGACCACTCGAATGGCATCTATACGAAAACAAGTGTAACTAAACTAGTATGGTTCAAATTCTTCCCTGTAGGGAGGAGCGCCTAAATCTCTGTTAAGGGAAACGTGGGCTTACAAGTTACAAGAAGAATTTAACATTAATCTAAAGTAAATAAATGATACGACAAGAAGATAAATCCAAAATATTAAATGGAGGAATATGGATATGGAATATAAACCTTTGCGAAGAATGCACATTTGTGAGTCAAATTACTAATAGTAGGGAACATGAATGTGACCCAAATTCAAGAATTAATAAAAGCAGGACAACAATGTCACCCCACGGCATTATACCTTGTCATGGTGGAGTAGCTTGTGATCTTAAATGACTCCGAGAACGAGTATTTCTGCCGTAAGGTTTGTTAATGTTGAAGGCGATTAGCCAGGGAAAAAAGTTAATTGGTCGAAAGAATGAAGATCTTTCATCGTAAAAATACAACCATCAAAATACGCGGATATGGGTTCCCTGGGGTATAATTTTCCGGAAGGATAATATTTACCCATTGCGTTCCTCTGGGAGGGACTACTTCACAGAATGCATGTCAATGGCTCAAAGAGAGGGGCGTGTTCTTAGAAATATGGAGTGTTAGAACATTAGTACTGGTGTCGAATTATTAACGCAGGAATTAGATAAATCACCCCTGTATACAGTGGCCCTACAGGAAGGTAGATGTTCAGGAAGATAGTAAGGAATGTTTGCATTTTGCTATGAGGGTGCAACGAACCTGAAATTGGAACGAGTTTTTTTTAAGTCTAAAGGAAATCCTCTCCGCTCTCCAAGCATTAAGCTTGTCAGTGTTAGGATATCTTACATAATTCAAAAGGGTAAACGACATGATTTTGTAATCGTAAATTTGCAGAAGATAACTAACTCCCTGGCACTATCAAACCCATAGTTTCATGGCCGAGTGGACATAAGCTCTCCGTACATCCCTATCCTGAGCTAATGTTTTCCAGTCAATCCCTGTATAATCTACTCCCCTCAAATCATAGTTAATGCTAATCTCCCACCTATTTCTTGGTCTACCAACTGGGCGTTTTCCCTCTGGTTTTCCTATAAGAAGCTTCTATGCACGTCTTTCATTCTCCAGTCGTGCCACATGTCCTGCCCATCGAAATCTACGAGACCTAACTCTTCTTATTATATATGGCCTCCTATAAAGACCGTGTAGTTTACTGTTAAGTAGTCTTCTCCATTCACCTGTCTGTTCAGCTCTCTTTGGCCTACAGAAGATGAGGACGACAATATCAAGGATGAGTTCTATGAAGAACTGAAATTAATATTTTATAGTATTTCACGATATCATATGAAAAATATCCGAGGAGATAATGACGCAAAAGTTGGGTTGTAAAGTATATTCATGCCAGCTATAGGCAAATTCAGTCTTCACGAATATAATAATGACAACGGGGTTAGATTGGTCACATATGCGACATCAAATAATCTTATTGTCAAGAGCCCAACATTCTGGCATGGGGATATTAATAAATACTCCTGAACGTTTCCAGTTGGTGAAACTCGTAGCCCGACAGATCATATATCGGTGGAAAAATTCTGGCACAATAGCTTTATCAATGTTAGCTCAATTCGAGGGACAGAATGCAATTCGGATCAATATCTTATCAGGGTGAAAAGCGGAGAACGGTTATCACTATGAAACTAACTAACGCTAAAGATAATTCTGAAAAAAAATTGAATTAAAAAATATGAGAATCGATGAAAAGCGGCAAGAATACCAGATAAAAATTGCTAATAGATCTGAATTACTGGAATTTTCAGATGACAATGTAGCAACCGAAGGACAAATTTATGTAGCCTAAATAAAGAACGTCAGGCTATAAGAAATAATTGTCAGCATCAGAATGTGTAGGTTATTTAAACGAGTCAAAACTAGGTATGATTTGATTACGAATGTGCCGGCATTTTAAAGCAAAGAAAGCTAGAATTTGTTACATGAGGCAAATGAAGTATATGTAGAACAATAGGGTAGCATTAGAAGGAAGCAACTAGGTTATTAAAAAGTAAAAACAGGGAATATATGAGATAGAATATTAATGATCTTGAAATGAATGCAAAAATAGGAACAACTGAATTTTTTAGGGGAATTAGAATAGAGAATAAAGGGTTTGAGGCTAGAACATCATTATTTAGGAATAAATGTGGGGATATGATTGCAGATTTTAGTAGTATACTGAATATGTGAAAAGTAACTTTAATCAGCCATTAAATTTGTATGCAGAGCAGGATAGTGAGAAAGATAATTTACAGGCAGCGAAATGTTAGTCAAAGAACCAAATGCATTAGAGGTTGAAATGGAGATAGAAAAATTATGAAAATCATATGAAATCCCAGCAGAACTTGGGGAGAAAACCTGATGGTCAAGATACGTCGGTAGCTTAGTATGATTTAGAAAAAAGAGGCACTTTTGAATTAATGGAAATAATCGATTAAAGTGTAATTCTATAAGAAAGGATATAAATATTATTGCATCAACTACAGAGGCATCTCATTACTTTCAAATTCGTACAAAATTCAAACAAATTTTTTTCGTAAGCAAACTTACTCCCTCAATCGATGACATAATAAGAGATTATCAATATGGATTAACCTTCCGTCGGGCGCATCTGATCTGAGAGGCATAGGTTGTCAATTTCGTCCCATCCCACTGCCATGAGACGGAGTTGACAACTGGGCATCCGAGTAGCTGTTTCGTTTTACATGCTCTAAACAACCACCCCACTCAGTTTACTCTCGACCGTTACCAAGGTGGGTTGTAAATATTTTGTTCAGAGAAGTTCATTGCGCCCGAATTCGTTACAGTATTGAATATGTTTATTTTGAAAATATTTGCCAAAAATATTTATTTTATTTATTTAGACTAAATAATGTTATATCATTGAATAATTTTGCTAAAAGCATAGGCTAAATGTTGATAATGTGAACTATTTTCAAGCATATTTGAACTGAACCTAACTTGTTCTTACTTTTATATCATGTTGTTTGGAGGCTTGTCACAAATTTGTTTAATCAATATTATGTCCAATAAAAAGTTTTATAGCAGCAAATTTTGAATATTTCATCCTTAGGACATCCCTGACAATATCATTTCTTCGACTTCCCGTTGTTCAGATTGACAAACAGTATGTTAAATATATATTTCAAGCGTGTGCTGATCAGATACATTGCGCCCAAGCTCGAAGGTCAGAATATTGCGCCCGACGGAAGGTTAAAAGAAATAGGACTACTACAGATCACATATTTATTATAAGACAGATTTTAGAAATAAAACGGGAATATAATAGTACTATGCATCAACTATATATATACTTCAGAAAGGCATACGATTTAATTAAGCGGGTGAAGTTATATAGTATCCTGCTGGAGACCGGAATTTCTAAAACTTTAGACTTATTAGAATGTGTCTAAATGACACGCATAGTAGAGTGCGTGTAGGCAAACAATTTTCTGATAATTTTTAAATTCACAATGGAATAAGGAAAGGGGATGCACTACCTCCTCCAATGTTCAATTTTGTATTAGAGCGTGCCAAGAAACCTTTATAGAAAGAAGAGAGCCTATATCTCAATTATATTAGAAAGCTGTTTGTTTATGCTGATGATGTAGTAGTGGAGCTTCAGGTTATTTGGACCCTGTTTTGAATTTGTTATTTTTCTCCTTTTAATTAAGGGATTTGAATTTTGTTTAATTACAGTTATTATCATTAGTGTTGTAACTATGAAATAGCATTGTTATTTTATTCAGATATGGAAACATCTTCATAATTTATAAACTTTTTTACATTACAAGAAAGGTCTACTTTTACTTCCATGTTCGGATAAAGTGGACCTAAATTCCACCTTGGCTTTTAGTCTATTTTTAAGTTTATTTATTCTATTAATTTATACAGACAGACACTGATTTATCTGAAACTATTAATGATTGATCATAATTAAAAAGCGTTCATATTTATTTAATATTTTGAAAAATTATTATTGATTATAACATTCACACGTCATTCAATTGCAGAAAGCTACGGTCTTTGGATTTAGTAAAATGCAAGGATATTAAATAAAATTAATTAAGTGAATGGTTTTACCAGATAGCATCCTTATTTGATAAAATATACCTAATCGTGTAAAGTGGACCATGGTCCCTCTTCAGAGTCCACATTAACCAAATTCCTTTGTTATGTTATTATTTTATGCAGCCATCATATCACATAATATTAAACCAAACCCGTCAGTATAATAAAACAGCGTCTGCATAATATATTTAGGAGTTTTTCAACATTTGTGTAATTCAATAGTAGAAATTAAGAATTGATTGCTAGCTTGAAAAACATATAAAGTGGTCATTTTTATAAACATCACAAATAAACACTTCTTCGATAAAAGAATAAAATATACTAGCATTGAACCCGTCAAAATTGATGAGGTGAAGAAGTCGAAATATTTCCTGTTCGAGGGCAGCACCAATTAAAGAAGATATTAACAGGGCCCACTCAAACAGAAGGGTCCACAATAACCCAACTTCCCTATAATATTTTGCGATATAAATGAGATACTAAGGGCCAACACGCACATTTTATTGAATAACACTAAGAAATTGCGACTGGATGTAATCATGAATAAAAGTAAATATATGTTCACACATAGAAATATATTACTGATTGGAAATGGACAGTTAGTGACAAATGGGGGAAATTTTGAAGATGTGGCTGAATTAAAATACCTAGGAACAATAATTACAAAAAATAAGATTGAGATACACAAATATATTAATAATAGGCACTACCCTGGAATGCACACAATTATTTATTAAGGTATTTCTTCTCGTCCCAACTTCTCTGAAAAAAGCCCAGATATAATATTGCCAGTAGTTGAGAATACATTTCTTATGGAAAGATTTTCATCGAAGAGAGACGAACAGACAGGAGAATGGAGAAGACGTCATAACAATGAGCTACATTATCTTTATAGGAAATCAGATATAATAAAACAGTTGTCTCGTAGACTGCAATGGACAAGACTTGTGGCACGAATGCTAAATACACAGCTCAAAACAATTAGAGGAACACTTGTAATAAATTTAATAAGTAATTGTTTTTTAAAGCTGTGATGCTAAACGTTGGACAATATGGAAATTGAATTATTAATTTTATCATTGGATGCAAATTTTAAAGATCCATGGCCTAAATACAGAGAAATTACCTCAAGAAACAAATATAGAGACTTTTTTTTTTGGAAGGCACTGGCCACTTCTAATTGGTAAGCTTCTTGATGTTGCTATAGTGACGAATGTTGATTATTGTTTTTTTTATTGAAGTCTCTGACAAAATGAGGCATTTAAATGAGTTTGAAGTGCATCATGCTCTACATCTTTTACGACAAGGTCAATCTCTGCGACAAGTGGCTAGAGAGATTGGGGTTTCTCCTTCCGTGGTGTCCAGGTTACGCAACAGGCACAGAGAGACAGGTCAGTATTGGAAAAAAGACGTGGTCAGGGCCGTAAATATAAAACAAGCCCCCAGGATGACAGATACGTTGTTCTTTCTGCTCTTCGATAGCGTACAAAAACTGCAAAAGACCTGCAGAATGACCTTCATATGGCTTCCGGAATCCGGGTTTCAGACCATACCATAAGGAACAGATTAAGGAAAGAGAATATTCGTCCAAAATGGCCCGTTAAAGGACCACGCTTAACAAATGGGCATAAGGCAGCAAGACGTACGTATGCTGAAAACCATGGTGATTGGAACCTGAACCAGTGGGAGTCTGTGCTCTTCTCGGACGAATCCAGGTATCGTCTTACACTTTGTGATGGTCGATTGAGGGTGTGGGGACGGCCAGGAAAAAGATTTTCTGCAGTGGCTGTACAGGAAATTGATAGATTCGGAGGAGGTTCCATAATGGTGTGGGCCGGAATTATATACAACAATCGTACGGACCTTGTACTTGTTCCCCAGTGACTGAATGCTGTCCGGAATATCGAGCACGTTCTGGAATGGCATGTAGTACCTGCTGCCATTGGAGTAGGCCCTGGATTTCTGTTTATGCAGGATAATGCCAGGGCACATTCTGCGACTGTCACCAGGGATTTCCTGACCGATTGAGGGTCTTTCAACTTTTCAGCGGTTGCCCTTTTACCAGCCGGCTGCTGGCCCTTCACATCCACATGTGTCAATCACAGAGGTAGATGATCAACAGCCAGTGTAGGGGTGACATGTGGTTAGCATGTCGAGTCCCCCAGCCGTTATAGCTGGTTCCTCAACCTGGAGCCGCTACTTATTGTAGCTACCCAATTGCCTCACGATGCTGGGTGGGCACCGGTCCCATACTGGCCGAAATACCATGAGAAAAGTTCTTCCCCCATGGAGACTCGAACCAGCGCAAGTCCCGTAGCTCTGCGCCAAGGCTTCCTACCTTAACCGCTCGGCTACGGCGCGGGACGATTTCCTGACGAGGAATGAAATTGAGTTAATGTAGTGGCCAGCGGTCAGCCCAGACCTGAACCCTATTGAACACTAGTGGGATCTTCTAGACAGGAAGGTCAGGAACCGACATCAAGCTCCACAAACTCTGCAGCAACTTGGAGATGCTCTGAAGGAGGAATTTGAGAATATCCCGCAAGAGGAAATCCAGAATCTTATTGGGAGCATGCCATGAAGGTGCCACACTGTCATCGAATGTCGTGGAGGCCATACACGATACTAACTCTATATAACGTGTGTTTAAGTTTGAAAAAATAAGCACAAGTTTCAATTGCTTACATAGCGGAATTATTTGATAAGTTAATTGTCAGCGTTATTCATTTGTTTTTACTGACATGAGCAATAAATAAATAAATAAATAACAACAAATAATGTACTTTATTAATTTTATGTTTGTACCTTTATCCAATGAAAAAATATTTGCATCTTCCATAGTGTTCCTCTAATTGTTTTGAGCAGTGTAAAAGAGGGACACGGAAACTTCTTCTAGGAAAACCAAAGAGAAAACGCCCAGTATGCAAACAAAGAATGAGGTGAGAGAATATCATTAAACATTTGATTTGAGATAAGTAGATTTTACGGGGGATGATTGAAACACATTAGCTCAGGATAGGGATGCGTGGTGAGTTAATGTTCACGCGGTAATGAACCTGCGGTTTCGTTAGTGCCAGTGATTATAGAAATAGATTACACAAGGGATGATTGAAAACATTAGCTCGGAATAGGGATGTATGGAGAGCTTATGTCCGTGCGGTAATGAACCGACAGTTTCGGTAGTGTCAGTGAATTATTTAGGATAACAGTTTCATGATTAATCTATATTTTGTGGTAAAATGTTTTACAATAAAAACAAAAACGAACATTTATAATTTAATTTTTAAAACACAGTAACATATTTCTCAGACACATGGCATTAGAAAGGAAGAACAATATACAAATTATATTCGATAGAAATTGGCTTGAGCTACGATCGGAAAGATTTCAAGGAGAGGGAAAATTTAAATTAATGTTAAAAGAGAAAGTATTTTAGTGCTAAGATCTCTAGTAGAAACTATTAACACAACTCAATTCGGATGATTAGGGCATGGAAGATAAATTACCGAAAAAAATGCAATGGCGTCTGATAGGAAGAACAAAGAGAGGAAGGCCAAAACGTACAAGGTCATAAAGAACAATCATAAGAATAAAAAAAGGCTTGATGAAGGGGCATGTAATCATGTAGAGGAATGGAGATTGACTATACAGTCTTGAAATGGACACAGGTAAATCTCAAAACACATTGCCAAACTTGAGAACGAATATTTATTTGGCTTAATTCTTATCTCAAAAAATAATAGTCCCTCCGTACATTTATTTTTCAATAACCATACTCATATATTAATTTTTGACTGGATGTCAGTAATACGTATTTACGAAATTTATATTGAGTATTTAAATTGTAATTATATTTTAATATATTAAGAAAAATGTTCATATTAAGTAGAAAAGTGTAATAAGTGTACCGATATTAGGTCTGGGTATTGTTTCCCAGTATCTAATATAATAAAAAGGAGTTTTATTAAATGTAATTTAGGCTAAAATATGAAACAGTAATAATAATCCGAATTATACCGAGTTGATACTCAAAATAATCATGGAACCATTTGTAGTACATTGAAAATAGAAATAAATTGATAATTAGAACAGTATACGATTTATATAAAATTAAATAAATTATCAACATCGTAGAGTTACTAGTCAGTATGAGCCAGGCATTACTCATGGTTTTTCCACCGGCCGCGTTGCTGAACACAATAGGGAAAGGAATTCTAACTGTCCATTTGTAATACAAAATGAACGGTCAAGGTACTGTGCCAACTTGACATAAATCCCCAAACTATCAATTACATTTACACAATAAGATACAAATTGACAGGTTTTCCAATGTTAACGAGCATGTGATGTTCTCCAAAACCAATTAAGATAAAAATATATTGGCATGACAGGAGACGTCTTTATCGGAGATGTGGCACTTAGTAAGTAGTTATTTGAAAAATATATATAATTATCTTTTGCCAACCTAAGAAAAATAATAGAGGGTTTGGACATCCCTCAGTAATGGAAAATGGGCGTAAACCAGCATCATTGGAAATATGACATATAGAGGAGGGAAACCAACCCCCAAAACTTGTAACATTTGTTAATTTGTAAAGAGGCCCAAAGCATACATGTGGGCGGGATCATAAAATAACTAAAACATTAAATAAATTATCCGCCATGAGTATCGCAAAACACTTGCTTCTTAGCCCTACGTCTAACAGAGCACACTTACTTGTTGGTCCGAGGTCTAACGGGGCACACTTACTTGTTGGCCCTCAGTCTAACAGGAAACACTTAGTTGTTAGCCCTACGTCTAACAGGGCACACTTATTTTTTTTAGCCCGACGTCTAACAAGAAACACTTGCTTGTTAGCCCTACGTCTAACAGGGCACACTTACTTGTTGGCCCTCAGTCTAATAGGGCGCACACTACTCGTTTGCTGACGTCGAACAGGGCACATTACTAGATCATCTCCTGCATTGTACTTTAGAACTCAAGAAAGCAGTCGGAGGACCGACTGGTGTATACATATACCAAAATATATCATTCATTGTGTTAACTCTACGGCAGCCTCCAGTCATATACATATTAACATATCACTTTAATCTTCCTTGCGTGAAACTTTGATGAGATTCCAGTTCTTACCGAACCTGAACCTGAGCTGGTCCCGAGCAAGAAATTAGTCATCGTACCTTATCCTGGACACAATTAAACCATCCTTACGTGATAACCTTGTCACAAGTGTCTCTCAACAGTGGGGCATATATCCAAAGTGACATACGGCAAGCAGTAATCTTGTCACATAAGTAACCTACTTACGTTGATGCATTAAAAAAAACTACACAAATCACGAAATACGCTTATCTACATCCATTTCTAAATCGCAGAGATCATAAGAAAAGGAGAAAAGTGCAGAGAGATGAGTGGTATTCACTATATAAAATTTGTTAAAATAAAATTCGATTTTACGCCCATAAAATGAAATTGAGCAATTTAAATTGTGCGTGTGTGTGTGTGCGCGCATGTGTGAAGATCATTTTTTTTAAATATATAAATAATTTGATCCTCAAATGCACATCTAGACATTTGTCATTTGCCATACAAATGTATACAAGAAATTAAGAAGCAAAATTCTTCAAATAGGAAATCAATTATTGTCAATTTTCTACAGGGCGGATATTCGCCAATATTACAAGTTGGTTAGGTGTATTAATAACAATCACTAAAACTTTAATAAAAGAACTAAAGAAACAAGCTGATAAAGCAGCACAAATATCGGGATATATGAAAGACTTAATTTGGCGCAACAAACATATGTCAATAGAAAGCAAAACCCGCATATACAAAACGATAGTTCGACCAGTTATCGTATATGGTGGAGAAACTAAGGCTGATACAACAAAACTAAACAAATAATAAGCACATGTGAAATGAAAATCTTAAGAAATATTCAGGGGAAAGCATTACTTGATGAAATAAACAACACATAAATTAGGGACAAATGTCATATTCAAGACATAACTAAATTTATTATAGATAGACGAAAATATTCAAAAGGCATTTAGAAACAATGCAAGAAAACCGACTCGCAAAAAGAGCTAAAGAAGATAGACCAAAGGACGGGAGAAGAACAAGAGGAAGACCAGCCAAGAGATGGATAGACAGTGAATGCACATCCAATACTTCTTCCTCCGAGGAGTGATTTTGAAAACAAACAGGATGAAAATCCTAAGAAGAAGAAGAAAAGGTTGGGTGTTGCTTGTAGTTCGAATTAAATGGGTTTAGTTGCTATGTTTTATAGCTAATACTTCACAGCTACGTTTAAAACTACTCAACTAGGTGCCTTAAGAGTAATAACTTTATGAAGAGGGAAAGAGTCTTGAAGCGTGACTGTGACCACTACATCTCTCGTAATGGTTGAGCCCAACGTTCCAAATACACGGAACTCCAGAAATCCTTTCAGGAGTAATGTAGGTATTTTATTTGGCGCCCATTGTTTTCATAGATCAATGGCATTATTTTAAATAACTAACATATTATTGAAGCAAAGCAGTACTTCTGCTCAATGTAGCGAATTCCTAATTTTAGCAAAAATTAAGTCATATTTAATCTTGCAAATTGAACAGGCAAATTTGGTTACAAATTAAAGAAATAGAGTGGCGATTGGAGAAAGATGCTATTATACATATAATTATATAATGAAGTCTAAACTTTTAAGTGAAAATTTAAAATTAATGTTGTGTTAAACTGCTTTATGATCAAGGTTACTTATGGGTAATGACTATTCAACGATGAGTTATTACTTAGAAATCTTGAGTAAAGTTATTGGAAATAGAAGATTATCTGATGCTACATGGAGAATTTCAACGATCCACGAACTTGATTAGCAAATTAAAGAAACATATATAGTATGATTTGTGAAGATGCAACTAATTTCCTGCGTTGAACACTGCATGAGAATAGATGACGAGAGAATAACTAAACGAGATTTACTGTGGAAACCTGACGAAAGACATGGAAAGACCTAGAACTAGATAGATTGTTGATGTAGAAGATGATTTGAGGTGTATGGATGGAAGTGAAAGACTGGAGAATGTTAAAACTGAACATGGCAGAATGGTGGAATAATTTTAGGCTGGCTTAATCTCATGAGTTCTGACGCCAGTTGAAGAAAAAGAAGGAAAAGAACATAACGTAGTAATGATAAACAGTAGTCATATTTGGTTGATTAAATCTCTTATTCACACGTATTAAGGAAGAGTTTTAAAAGTACTCATAAAATAAAATCTAGACGGCAGGGATCCATTTATTTCCAACTGTTTCCATATAAACATTCAAAGAAAAAATTGTATATCTTTAATAAAAATTAATAATAATAATAATAATAATAATAATAATAATAATAGTATTAATAGCATATAATAATAATAATAATAATAATAATACCGGTAATTATAAACTTTCAAAACCCACGCTGTTAACGATTGACATAGATATGAAAGTCATCCAATAGTAACTAGCAGGAATAGAGTAAGATGGTACCTGAAAAGGTAATAATTTTAAACAATTTTATGTTATATATACAGTGGATTTCCTTCAACCCCATTTTATATTATTCCCCTACAAATCTATCTTAAGCTTTGTTCTTTCCTCAAGTTCCTCCTGTTCTTACTCCTCCTGACTCCAACCATAATTGCTCTCTTGGTTATATGGTATTTATAAGAAACTTTTATATAAAGTTGTACAAATAAGGCAAAATGCCACGCACAAACAGTAAACAAGATTTAATATGTAAATTGGTACACTATAATTAACTGTCAACCTATTATTAAACACCAATAAAATGTATGTATGTGTGTGTGTGTGTGTCTGTCTGTCTGTTCCGATGTTACTCACCGCATTATTTCGTGCTTCGGGTTCCACTTTAGGAGGATAAATAGCGTGAATTCTGTCTATTTTCAATTGACGTAAAACTTAGCAGACCACTTTATATACGTAGATGATGTGTACATGCCTTAACTCAACCAGGCTAAATAAATACATTGAATCTACGTTTAAGTGTTTTGTGTGTAGTGTAATTGTTGTGTGAGGGATGATAATGAAAAGTAGAAGAAAACCAGAGTCGGCACGTAATCTACTCTTGTCCAAAAGCGCTGACCACATGTCTTCTCAACATATGTAGTCCTATTGCTGTTAGAAATTTATTCCAGCCATATGACGCACAATCTTGCTATAAAAAATTGTTCTCTACCACAGCTCGTAGTCCGAGAATGAGAACTGTACGTTATCCAAACTTGTTCGGGTATCGAACATGGATTGACTAGTCATGAAACAGGTATGCTACTATCTGATCTACAGCGACGTACATACTTCATTTCAGAAGCAGTGTGCAATTGAAGTTTCAACGGTTCAACAGAAGTCCGTATAGGGAACCACATCGCTTAGCAAAATATTTCCCTAAATAAAACCTTTACGAAGAGTTAAAATAGAATTGGATGCAAAAATCATAAAATTTAATTACTTCGGTCACTTAATATTTGATATAAGAAATGACACAGAGATATAAAGTTGCAGAAATACAATGTAATAATTGGATTCATAAATAAAATTTTGGTACACAAATGTAAAACGCAAATAAAACCGAGATTACACAATGTAAATTTGAAAAGAGGACTGAAATATAACAGCGAAAATTGGATACTAAATTCTAAAATCAAATCAAAATCGCAAGCAGCACAGTGAGATTTTTACTTCCACCCCTAGTCTGATCAAAATTGACAAGCAAAAAATCACAGATGTGAGCGATAAATTAAAAGTTCAAAATATAGTTGAAGAAATTCAGAATTATCGAAGCAATAGGTTACAAAACGTATAAAGAATGGACCCAACTCCTTTTCCTAAATTAGCACTGTAGTATCAACCTAAAGAACGTCGAGATAAAGGACGACCTAAATTAAGATGGACTGACCAACCACATAATCAGATCTTATAGGAACAGTCTCTAACGATCTAAACCTAAATAAGTTAACGATGATGACTTTAATTTCAGCTATTTTAACCAGATTTCCTTCTTCTCGTATCACGTAGAGTATTTTGTTTTTGCTGCCGTCCTTACGAGGTTGATTTGAACTCCATTCCAGGCTCTATATCGAACGAAAACATCTAAGCTATGACCAGGAATTAAACCCGACTTCCTGTGAAGATAGTTACACATGCTAATCATTAAACCACAGAGTAGATAAAACGTGTAGTACAAAGTACGTAATAGTTTTAGCTACCAAAAACATTAAAATTACAGGTGAGTATGTTATGTAACTATGCCCTTTTACAGCTAAGGTCATTAGAGTCGAAATCCAAATCTTATTTTTCTGGTTTCTGGTTCTTTTATGTGCCGTAAAACAAACAATACTGAACCCATAGCTTTAGTTTTCCTCCGAAGGAATCCTATTTCAGGATGTTTATACCCTAAAGTTCCATCGACAACGGTCGGGTTCCTACACGAGGGGCTTCAAGCCATGGGTTCCTCTGAACAAAATTTATTCGTCGTTCTCATAAAAATAATAACTTAGTTTCCTTCTAAGTGTCTGTATGATGCGATGAGCTAGCTACTTTTCACTCCCAGAATGTGTACGTGTATAGACAAAAATACTGTAGTAGAACAGATGTATAGAATAAATGTTTTGTAGTGGAATATACTTTTTTTATATTTTTACATTACTACAAACTCAATGGACATATTCCTTGGAAGTAGCTAATTGAAAATATTTCATAACGTTGCGAAAATAATTCTTTTTTAGTAATAACTTCAATATGGAAGACACAAATTACATTTCATTATTTCGTTTATGGAATGGCGTTTTATTACAGATTGTAGATGGTATGAGCTTATAAATTGTAATATCGTTCCATTAGAAAGAAGTGAACGAGAGCTACATCCCAAGAACTAGAGACTTCAGGTATACACACATTTACAACAAAAGTTAATTATGGAAATGCGTAACAATATCTGTTCATGCAAAGAATGCAGAATTTCCTGATCAAACCAATCATGATTTTACCTATGATTTAATTAATATGGTTAAGACGAATTTATCAATGCTAAACTGGTTTGTCTAAAACATTTTTTCGCAAACTTTGATTATAACAAATATCTTATTTGGTATAGGTAACAAATTACTGGAAATATATTAAAGTCATAAATATAATTCCAAACCAATCTGTATTCACAGTAACGTATGCATATTCTTGCCTTATTTAAACGATTATAGAAACTGATAAATTACAGTGGAGAATAAATTTAAGTGCCCAGGTTTCAGTATTATGAATTACTTGTGGCAATTAGGCCTATAGCAAAAAGACATGTGGAATTCAAAACCTTCATTACCATCATTTATGGCGCAACAACTCATTTCTGTGCCTGAACCTCCTCGAGAACCTTCATCCAACTGTCCCGTTCCAGTGCAATACAGCATTCGCATTTACTCCATACAACCACCTCAGTCTTGATCTCCCTCTGACCACCTAGTAAAAATGTCATTATTTTCTTTGTGACGTTTTGTCGAGCATCCTCATTAAATTTATTTCCCACCTCATTCTTTTATATTGTTGTATTTACTGATCTCAGAATTCTTATAAGTGTACACAGCTGTAGTGTATGAGTCTTTCACTATACCTTTCTCCCAAATCATTGAGTATCATGTTATTAATCTTAGTAATGGTCTAAGTTTTGGGTGCATAATTAAGAACGAATGTTAACAATGTTTTATATATTTAGATTTTAATGGATACTTGAATATTCGTTTGCTGCAATATCCGAAAAAAATATTTTTTTGCTGCTTTTCATTGTTTTATTTCCTAACTGATATTATTCAACGCCATAGATAATAAGTAGGTCTAAATAAATTACTCCATGTTTTCAAACGTAAGACTTATTATATGCCCGTCAGGTTTATAAATATAATTTTATTGGACTTTTGTGGACTTCGAATCACAAATACAGTTTCCTCAAAAACAATTGTGCGGAAATTTATCAATGTTTACTATATAAAATTTATTGAATATTGGCCAGATTTTCACACAGTAAATGCAGGAAGTAAAAATAAACAACTCTTCATTCAATATTTTCCATTAAGATATATTATAACCCCTTGCAATGTTGTCAAATTTCCTTGCCTAAATTTAATAAAAAATAATTCGTCTCTTTCCATATTATATAATTTGCGATAAAAGGGATCATCGGATAAAAAAATGCCAACCAAAGAATTGTTACACTTTACGCTGCTTTGCGTACTGTGTGAAATTCAGAACAACATTCACCATAATTATGAAGTAATGCACGAATAAATGTTTGAACATTTTTTTAAAAAGAAATCCATACATTTGTGACAATTTACACTACACAAAAGAGTAGAAGATCCCATGTTTATACTCAGGCCACAAAATGAATATTGAAAAAATTTAATTTTTTGTCTATGTAATTATGAATTGAAGATTTATGTAAAATTAGAATAGTCATTCAAATAATATTTTATTGTATAGTATTACAAATAAGAAAAAAATATCATTTGTAATAAAAAATAAAATGTAAATTTCAGATTTCTTAATTCAGGAGTCAATCTTTCCATGGTTATTTCAACACTCAGTACTTAGTGTGTCCACCGTCAGCTTCAATTGTTGCATTATACACCTAAGAGGCATGCTTCGCAGAAGCCTTCTTACAGAAATATGTGGGATTCTCTCCCATTCCAAGGTGAGTGCATTTGAAGTTCTTCCAGGTTCTGTGGCACATTAGGACGCTTACGAACACGTTTTCCCAGCTTATCCCTCATATGATCGATCGGATTGCGGTCCAGACTACATGAAAGCCAGTCCATCACCCGAATTTGACGTTCTTGCAGGAAATTTCTGGTGGCCTGTGCTGTATGACGTCTAGCATTTTCATGCAGTAGAAGAAAATTAGGGTCCACACAATAAGCAAAAGAACGACATGTTGAAGGATAATGTCACTAATGTAAACATTATCATTCATGTGCTGTGGGGCAACGACAAGCTCTGTCCGAGACTCAATAGTAAATCCCAGCCCAAACCATAACCGAACAACTTCGAAATCTGTCACGTTCAATAATTGTGACTGGATCGAAATGGTCACCAGGACGTCCCCATATACGTGTACGACCATCAGAACCCGTTAATCGAAATCTTGATTCGTCCGTGAATAGAACACAATTCCATTGGCGGAGCTGCCAATTGACATAATCCTGAACAAATCGCAGCCAGGCTTCATTGAGCTGACGTGTTAAACGAGGGGTTTTAAAGTAGATTCTAGCCCTCTACCTTTCATTTTTCAGCCTATTCCTTACAGTATGATCAGAAATTACCGTCAACCAGTAGCAGTTCGTAAATCGCTTTGTAGATCTCTGGCTGTAGATGTTCATCTGCGCAAAGCTGATAGGACAAGAAATATATCCCATACATCTATAGTCTTCTTCTTACGACTTCGCCCGCGCTGCATCTTGTATCCATGTGTCTATCTACATCACCTCCACAGCCTATGAATGACGGAAGGTCTGGCATGTAGAATCATATGGACATGGCGAATGGAACGGCCATTTTAATAATTAAAACTGCTCGTGCAAATTATGTTTCATTTAGATTACTCATTTCTTTTTATCAGCTTCAGAGAATACAAAATAATTTCCTACCGCAGATTATTCTTCAAAACTGTTTTTTTTTTAAATAACCCAATCAGCACTTATGTAGGTTTCAGCAACTCTTGGAAATTGACTACTGTATTCGGAGAAAAAATAATTAAATCCAGAAGTTCTTCAATCTGGTTTGAAAGAATATTTCAAATCAAAACATCTGACTCGTAAATTAAATTGTTTCAACATTTATCTTGTGGCTTTGGTTTAAACATGCGTTCTTCTAATTTTTTGAGTAGTGTAAATAATCAATCCAATTATAATAACGCTTATGTCCTAATGGATTTTTATATCTGGTCAGATACAAACCTGAAGTGCTCGTGGATAGAAGGAGCTAACCCACAGGCAAGTATGTTTGAGAAAAAGCTGTTTGATAGTTTTGAAGATTCTAAAAATTAGGAATACTTGAAAAAATACACAAAATTTACGTCTAATCATTATCTCATCTTTTAGTTGTTGCAACATACTTCAAATCTGTATTATTACTTTAAAGAAAGTTTATATTTCGTATACAGAGCTAGCAAAATGTAGAAAAGAAAAGAAAGGATAAAGGGATAGCTGCTCCTTTATCCTAACTTAGAGCACACTATGCAGAGCTATTAATATTGTTTACTAATTACTTAGTAGACATACAGTATTTTATTTAAGGTCGCCCATTAACTACTGAAGTCGTTAGCATCAGGATTCAATACTGGACGTGAAAAAACCGACAAATTTCGCTCCGAGGTCTTTACTCCAGCCTTGAGGTTTTTAATGTGTTGTAGGACTAAACTTATGACATGGAATCCACATCAGTATTTAATTTCAGAAAGAGGACATGTTCAGGTTTTTCACTCTTAAAATATCAATAAACCGTGAACGGGTTTGAATCCGCATGATAAAATGGAAGACAATATACAATGAAAAGCGTAGCTCTCATACTTCATAATATATTATTGAAAACATCAAGGATGAAACAAAACGTGTAGCCATTATTGCACGCATAAGCTCTAAATTAAAACAACATAAAATATTAATTTAAAAAATATATATAATATACATTTTGCTTTAACCTACAATGAAGGTGTAATATAACATTCACGAGGGAAGAAAGTGTTAACACACTAACTTACTTTATTGAAATTTCTGTAGGGCACATTATATCCATCTCAGTTTGCATTTCTCCACTATCATATGAACGTCACTAGAGTATAGGCCGAAAGTAATATTAAAAACATAATCACATCCTGTTGTATTTCCAAACTTCTTCCACATTGTTTTATTTTCTAATATAAATTGAATAGTTAATTTAATCTAAATTATTTAAAATTAGTCCATAACTCGAGATGGGGATATAATACCATAAATACATCGAGTCTGGATTCAATATACTCAGGAAAACAAACGCAAGGCGATAGCGATATCAATATATCGATATCAATAATTCTTTGAAAAGTTATATCATCAAATTTATCGCCAGTAGTGAATAAGCAAACTATATATCGAAAAATATACCCTTTCTTTTGTTAAGTTTGGATATTCCAGTACAAACCGCGCCAGAAAGACTGGAGAGAGTTATTGTTTGGCAAAACACATTAAAAAATACCTTGTTAAGGTAACGAAAGAGATTCACGCAGATTTCAACTCGGGAAAAGCCACCCACCCCCAAAATTCGTTCTGAAGAGAAACCCTAACTGTTTCAAATAGGCTGTTAGGCCATAATATGAACTCTCCTGGAAAACCTGAAGGTCTAACTAAGAATAAATTTGTCAACATTGCTAGCAGAGAGTGGGAGAAACATACTGACCAAAATTATGAAGTGTTGAGATAAGATTTTGTAACTGCACCCCAGGGCCCACCCGTAGATGTGTAACCTACCAATGGTAATATATGTAACGAAATATCAAGGCAAAAGTCTGGTGAAGATACAGCTTGTAGTGGTGAAAACGGCGTTTACCTTAAAACAACTTAGGGAGTGAAAACACAGAATATCTTCAACTGTCGGAGAGATTCAACGCGTCTCCCACAACGGGAGAGAACACCAGCGAATCAATTAAATTTAGAAGTTTAAGTTCCCAGCTGTAGGAAATGGACTTAGGAAATTTCCGTGTGTTTGAATCAGGACTTAGATATTATTGCATACTATCAACATAAACTAAGTCGTAAGTCAGCATCGTAGCATAGGTTATTCATATGTAAAACTACGAGTGATCTGACGGTACAAAATTTTCACACAGCCAGGCCGGAAGTTAATAATATTAAACCGGAACTTCGTGCAAAACGCATATTATTATATTGAATATCAAACTAACGTAACGTGCGATATCTCCGTTGGACTTTGCCGCAAATTTACTATCACCACACTGTAAATAAACTTCATCTGAAAAACAAAGTCTACATCTTCTCCAATCATAATCATCGCTATTAATTAAAATTCTGTCCGCCAAAAGTCCTCGTTATCCCTGAGATAAGAAATCATTGCTGACCGAACCCAATTACCCTGACTAGATCGCGTGCCCAAATATCTCGTATCTTGTGATATTCCCTGATAAATCTCACACCCACCAAATCAATTACCTATAAATTCAGCCCCAATTAAAACCCTCTCCACTGTTTAGCAATAATAAGGTATTGCTTGATTATATCCCGCCATCCTTCTGAGTTGTTTCTTAAAAAAATATGGGCTACCACTGAAGGGTTTTTGGAAATTTAAATATATATCTTATGCAATTTATTCGTCTCAATAGATTAATTGATTGATTTTCTCTTTTTTTATTCTTCTAATAATATAGATTTTATTAACTTTAATTTCAGTTTAATTTAAGAAATCAATTAAATTTACTTATCAGTTTCATATCATGTCTCTTTTCTAATATTTCTTCGCTAGTTGATTGAATCAGAAAGATTTATGGTTTCAATCTGTCAGTTTAAATACATTGTTTTGAATAATATTATGTAATATTTACTATTATCGTTATTAATATTATTAATATTATTATTATTATTATCAATATTACTGATTCAACTCATATGCTTTATAAATCACTTTGTCAAATAAAATTATAATTAAATAAATTGTATTTTTTTCCATAAAAATGAGGACCTATATCATTGAACGCGAAGTTTTTTTTTTACTCATATATGTAAAAATGTTTGAATTTCCGTAGCGATTTCTAATTTGAATCATGCATTAAACTGTAATCTTTATGAATACAAACTTTGTTTTTAATACGCCTATACAGCAGAGCATATAGCAAATTTTGTATTGCAGGATATAGGTGCTTGTTTTTCAAAGAAGAGTAATCGATTTCCTTAAATTTAGTTATTTTCTTCAAATATGCCATTTTAAAGCTTAAAGAGATTAAAAATAGTGGGTAAAATATGACGTTTGTAACGATGAAAAGCCCAAAATTAATAAAACCAATCTCTATATTCAATACTTGTAGAGTGACAATTCAGTTCGTGTACAAAAAAATTCAAAATTTAGTTCACAATGAGTGACAAATCTGCAGGTGTGCGAAAGAAAAGATAAAAAAAGTTATATTTTTATTTAATCATTTTACGTAAATATGTCATACAAACTAATTTGTCAAATATGCAAAGGAGCTAATGGTCTAGCTCTGACGTCTATTATTTACACCGTTCATTCTGGTTTATTTTTTGACTCTGTAATAACTTGTTCAATACTACATAAAGAAAACTTTCCATGTTTTTATTATTGGTTTCATACATCTCAATGATTGATAAATCATATTTGAAGAGAAAAAGTATACGCTTAGACCGGACTTTGTACCCGGGATCCTTGGTTCTCTAGACCAATTGCTCTACCACCTGAGCTACCTGAGCAAGTACCGATCTAAACGCAATTTTTTCTCTATATACGTTGTAAAACCCGCCTATAAAATGCTATGAAGCCTTTGCTTCTAATTTGCAAATGGCGGCTTCTTTATTAATAAGACATACTTGGGAATTATACATTACATTATAAATGCCAGGATGGCTTTTTTCGATGTTTTTATTACTAATTTCATACATCTCAATGATGAATAAATCATATTTGAAGACAACAATGATATGCTCAGACCGGGACTTGAACCCAGGACCCTTGGTTCTCTAGACCAAGTGCTCTACCACTTGAGGAAGTACCGATCTAAACGCAATTTTTTTTCTCTATGTAGGCCTACGTTGTAATTCCCGCCCACTAAATACTATGAATCCTTTGCTTCTACTATCCTTGCAAATGGCGGCCCTTTTATTAACAAGACGTATTTGGGAATTATACATTACATTATAAATGCTAGTACGGTTTTTTCGATGTTTTTATTATTAATTTCATATATCTCAATGATAGTTAAATCATATTTGAAGAGAAAATTGTACGCTCAGACCGGGATTTGTAATTTTTCACTTCAAATATGATTTATCCATCATTGAGATGTATGAAATTAATAATAGAAACATCGAAAAAACCCGTACTGGCATTTGTAATGTAATGTATAATTTTCAAATATGTATTCTTAATAAAGGAGCCGTCATTTGCACATATAGAAGCAAAGGCTTCATAGCATTTAATGGGTGGAAATTACAACGTATATAGAGAAAAAATTGCGTTTAGATCGGTACTTGCTCAGGTAGCTCAGGTGGTAGAGCACTTGGTCTAGAGAACCAAGGGTCCCGGTTCAAGTCCCGGTCTGAGCGCATAATTTTTGTCTTCAAATATGATTTATCCATCATTGAGATGTATAAAATCAATAATAAAAACATCGAAAAATCCTTACTGGCATTTATAATGTAATGTATAATTTCCAAATATGTATTTTAATTAAGGAACCGCCATTTGCAAAGATCGAAGCAAAGTCTTCATAGCATTTGGTGGGCGAGAATTACAACGTATATAGAGAAAAATTTGCGTTTAGATCGGTACCTGCTCAGGTAGCTCAGGTAGTAGAGCACTTGGTCTAGAGAACCAAGGGTCACGGGCTCAATACCCGGTCTGAGCGTATAATTTTTTTCTTTAACGAAAAAGCAAACTTTACTTATAATTTCAAATTATCTCCTTTTCTGGAACTTACAGATCAGTGACTCCTATAGTTTGCTTATAGGAAGTGAACAACAGTTTTCAACAAATAATAGAGAGATACATATGTAGTGGTGAGCCTCCTAGGATCTGTAATCAACAGGACCATCGTCCTCGAAATCGCAGGACAAGTAACACAAATCCACACCAAAGGTCGGGCTTTAAAATCCCCTAAGTTTTCGGAATTCAAATTCGAGTTAGGTTTATAATTTGTAATTCTTTCATGAATTTTACAGACAAAATTATATTTTACTCATCAACAATTGTTGCACTGAAATTCTAATCCGACCATGTGAATTTTCAAAACACTTGGTTTTGTATTTCAAAATAATCAAAGTATCAAGGAGAATATACTTCTACACCAGCGAAGCACATAGCAGCCTGTACGTAGTTCACATTCCTGTACAAAAATTGGGGTGCACACAAATCCAGGGAGTTTTTCCTCTGTAACTTCAATGCATGATGTTAACGCGTAAATTTATACATTCAGGCTGATATTCTAAATATTTTTAAAGCACAGAAAATATATATTTCGGAATAGGGATGCACGAGTATCAAACATGGTTCGTGCGCCAATGCATAAAACTGGAGTCTTCGGTTCAAATCACGGTTCAGAGAAAAATTCTCTTAAAAAATATTCAATATATGATTTTTGGCACTTAGCTGCTTTAGCAATTCGATATTTACAATGAACGAGGGCAAATGCAGGAACTTGTATAAATGACAACCATGTCTAATTATTTAATCATTTCCACAATTAGACTACGGAAGTAAGATGTCACACGAAAAAACATGCACTTATAATCCTTAAACAATATTATTTATTGTAATGAAGAGATATTCTAATATGTTAGGTCCAGCCTTACATAAATGGTAATCTACATTTACAACGTATTTTTAGACATAAGTTTCAAAACTATTAATATGATTTCAGTAAATGCTGAGTAGAACGGAACAAAATTTTCGCACGTTTTTCAGATAATTTGAATAAGTATTTTGATGTGAAGAATCTGCAATTGTATTGGAGAATGATGTGTTATTGACGTGTAAGACATGTAGCTTGCCATTTGGACCGCCATAACATTGAATTCGATATATTACAAAATAATCATCAACATCAAGAACATATTAGGTTTAGTTTTTTTTTAACTGTTCCTAAGTCTTCACAGGTCTACTAAATATTAAAATTAATCAAATCATCACCTGAAGATGGTTATGTAAAAATTGTATTACCACAATATGAACAATAAAAGAATACATGAGTAATGAAACAAACCAAGGAAAATGTGTCTGACATATATTGTACAGCACACATGCAGTCTTCAGTGTTGTTCATTAGTTATAGCAGCTATTAATTTGTAATATTTATTTCAAATCTACCAGAACCCATCTTATAACGGCCCAAACATCATGCTATGTGTATAACACATAACATAACGCATTCATCACGATCAGATTTACAATAAATTACACATTTTCCTGTTACTAATGTTCTATATCCTTATCCTTTTCCTCCAAATCTGTCTACCTTCCCAGTCGTGGACTTGCAATCCTCTTCAATTCACCACTTTTCTTTATGTCTTGAAACCAAGTGTTTTTATGTCTACTTCTACGTCTCCTTTCCGTTCAAATCCAATCAAAATATTTTCTTGGTAACTATTACCATTGAAATTGTCTGTGTTTTACACAGTCTATTATTGAAGTTTCTTTATACGTATGTTACCTAATCACTTAATTTCTTATTTTTACCAGTTTAGAATACCTGGGTGAACAACGCAGAAAATTCATTTCTAGTACTAGTAATTTCGACCGCAAGTTTTATTTTCCAGGTCTCGCCCCCCCCCACATACAACCAGACTTAGACTACATATTGGTTTATAATTATTTACTTGTACTTTAGTTTCTTTAAAATAACCTTGATCCATAATATTCCTCTTAGCATTGCTTATGCTGATCTTCCATTGTTTACTCTACGTTCAATATCTCATCGTCAGTAAAATCTTCATTAATTTTCAAGTCTACGTATTCAAATTCAATGCGCCATTTAATTGCGACTTTTCCATTTTGTGGAATTAAATCTGTTGTGTTTTAATCTCATTCCATATAGATTCTATTTACAAAATTAATTTTTAATCTCCATTTACCAAACTCTCCACTTACTTTTCTAAACATATATTTTGCATCATAATCTATAGATAATGTTATTTATCGTGCACAAACAGCAATGCGTATGCTTTATCTTCGACAACTGATAGACCCATTCCGGAACATGTTACCTTCAGGATTTCCAGGGACATTTGTAAGCATATTTTAATAAACAAGGTAGACTTACTTCGCCCTTGTGGCAGACTTTCTGTGACCAAAATATCATCTGAAATGTTTTTTTTTTCCCTATTTTTACTTTTGATATTACCAACAACAAATTACTCTGTAATACGTCACAAGACACCATGTATTCCATAGAAAAAAAACTTAGCCAACATCCCTGAGCAGGATATGGCAGTTTGTATACGATATATATGTGAGACCCTTATATATGTTACACATTAAAAATTATTGCATATGCATACGGGATAAGTGTAAAAATTTTAACTGTTGATAAGTTCAATGTTCCTGATTAAAACATTATGGAATTTCTCGAAAAATAATGTGATCAAAATACTTTAATTAAAAAGGAATTATAATATATCTCACTATGTATAATAATAATGTTACTATAATGAGTTGTCCTTCGTAAAAACATAAAATATTCATCTCATACAATTGAATTATGAAATTATCGAAAATTCCGAACAAAATGCTGCCATCCATAAAATGATATTGACTTAATTTTATACAATTATGATATGCGAATTTTTTTAATTATATAACATATTTGTCGTTTAAACTTTCAACATTCTATATTTCACGCTTAACTAAAAAAAATCATGACTGAATAAATGTTGATATTTATCGATTAAGCACTCATTATCTACAACAATCACGTACTATACTTAACCATTTATAAAATTATTAGCCTCTGTGATCTAGGGGTTAAGTTCCTTGCCTCCGGTCCTTAGGGTCGCGAGATCAAACCCGGCCGAGGTAGAATGATTTTTAGAATGAAAACATTAAAAAAATGGGTCCCGGGCTGAATGTTTTGAGGCTAGTAAAAACTTCAAAGCCTAAATTAGAGCCATTGAGCAAAATTTAACCGGCCTTTCTCAAGTACTAGATGTCTCATGAGTTTACCACATAACACTCACTGATATCTGTATGGAAATAAGCGTAGCCATATTAACATTCTTTAACGAACTCCCGATAAGAAGCACCCTTGCCTCATGTGGGGATGTACGGGTATAGACCAGACTTTACTGAATTAAAAAAAGCAATAAAACTTAATATTTTTAGAAGCTTTGTGCCAAAATGTATAGAATCAATCGCAAAACAAAATGCATTTTTGTTACCAAGTAGGTTGATATGTGATGGAAAGTTGAAAAGTTACACGATACAAAGATTTTAATTTTTAAACCAGCAGGGAGTTCAAGCCAAATAAACCCCGACTGACGCACCCACCGACAAACATACGCTCTCTCTCTCTTTCTTTCTATATCTCTCTCTCTATCTATCTGTCCTCTCGCCTCTCGCAACTTGTGTCGTTAATCCATACATGTATGCTTTGTTGTTATATGAACGCAAGAAATATAAATGAAATTACAAAAGGTACACACTGCACACATTAACTTTGCTGGTCGGTGATGTCAGAGATGAAAATATAAAAAAAAGATGGGATGCCTTAATTTATAAATATAAGAGAATATCATGTATTTCTTTCTTTGATCAAAAACCGGACAAGGTGACTCAGTGGGGATTAATATTCGAAAATACATGGTACCACCAATCTGATATCTACCAACAACCCAGTCCAATAGAACCAATAGAAATAACACCAGATCCAATTTCCATTTATTTTTTTTAATAGTTTCTTCAATATATCACCGTTTCGTTTTACCACATGTAAGCCTGTATCCTAGACACGAATTTAACCTGTCGTCAAAAGGCACGCCTTTCCGATGGTATGTTTACCATGTTCATGGTGGAGGGAATAACGTGCCTAATTGACCCCGCGATATCTGGCTGGGGTAGTATTGGTACCAGAAGGGTCACCATTTCGGAGAAGTCATGGACGAAAGCCTACTAAAAATACCTCGGTATCTTCCACAGATGTGAAATTTTCCGGTATAAAAATAATATTCTACATTTGGATCTCAGTTTGGCGATTACTTCAGGGCATCTACGGTACAGGTTTAAACCTGACGTTTTAGTAGCGTAGATCGTTAAACCAATTACGAAAAAATGAAATATGTATGAGAAACAGGCTTCAAATCCCTCGACAATGATTTATGCCCGTCGCCGTGGCGTAGTAGGTAGAGTACCTACCTTCCTCTCCGGCAACCCGGGCTTGATTCCCGGCGGGGTAGGGGATTTTAAATCTCCACCTTGGGTCTGGGTGTGTGTCCTGTCCTTGAGCCTATATGCGAGAATCAAAGAAAGTTGAGAAAAGGGTAAAACAATAAGGTAAAACAAGAAGGAAAAACAGTGTAAACGAAAAAGAAGGGAAAAAATGTAGGAACTTGGTCCTAGAATTATCGAAAGTTAGAATGTATGCCATCTTTATCCTTTACAGATTTTGATTGCATTCCTCTGCTATAAAATTGAACGGCAGAGATGACAGTGCATTTCCTTGCTCTAATCCATTGTAAATTTCAAAGTGTCTGAATATTATTTACAAACACGGACACAACTTTTTGTGCTATTTAGATACATTAAAATTCTGAAATCTAGCAGGATAGTACCCAATTTTCCCTCTTAACAGAACTGTATGTCTTCCGTTTCTTCATGAATTATCGTTTATTCCTGAAACGATATGAACTAAAATTCATTCTATGATGTATTATAGGTATTAGGACTAAGGTCATAATATGTAAAACTGTCCTGAGGCTGACTGGCGAGATTTTAGAGTTCATCAGTCAATACAAATTGTTTTATTAAGTGCAACTTTATTATAAATGTGGAAATACGACCGACAATTTGACCGAATCGCTTACAGTTTGATACGCAATACCTTTTTTTTGGTAAAATTTTGACTTCTTCCAATATACCATGAGAGAGAGAGAGGGGGGAGCGGAGAGGAGATGGTGAGAGAGACTAGTGAAAGTAGGGCACATGCAAATGAGGAGAGAAATGACTCGAAAAATGTCACATTTGTAACGAAAGCCAATGAATTGGAAATATGGGGGAAAGTGGAAATTAGATTAGCCAGGGATGAATGACTCGCTGCAATCTGCAGTGAGAGCGAGTCCATCAAGTTTGGACCGTTCCTTTGTCAATGTTTTCATTCTTCCTTTACGGTTAACCTAACACTATCAACAAATAACCATACATAGTTTCCGAATGGCAAAAAAATCACTATTATAATGATGAAATCACTTTATTACGCAAAATACTACATTATTCGTACTTTTATCAAAATATCTTTATTCAGGTGAATTTTCGCCTATATAGTGGTTACAGATTCGAGAACAGCGAATCGCTTACCAAAATATGTAACATTTTGATGTCATTATGTTAATAGTGAGTATAACATTTAAAAAAAATATTTGTGCCAAATTTAGCTTTAAATTTTAGTCTCCGTGCTAATATGCATCAAATGGATGTGAAAAAATGGTCAATTACATTAAGGGAGGAGAAAAGCTTACGAATATTGTAATTGAGGTTAAAGTTCTTAAGGTTTTTTATATATCGTGACGAACACACACGAAATTGGCGAAAACAACTTAACATGAGCTACATGATATCTATGAGAAAACAGATGTAATAAGAATAGTTAAGTCTTGTAGACTGCGATGCGCAGACATATTTGACAAATGGAGACGGGAAGAGGGACATCGAAATTTCTTGTAGGAAAATCGGAGCGGAAAGCGCCCTTATGTATTCCATGAATGACATGAGAGAATAATATTACCACGGTTTTAGAGAGGTGATTTATACAAGAAATGACAGGAAAACATTACCTCAGAATAAGGATGTACGGTGACTTCATTTCCACGCGGCATGAACCTATGAGTTTCGATTGTGCGACTGAATAAGTTAATTATGTAAATTTCACCAATACTCTTGTGTCAGAATTCAGATTTATTTAACATCTTCATTATCTTTCTATCCAATGTCATACATGAGAGTTTTTTCTCTTCTTTAACATTTGCCGAACTGAAAGCAGAAGATGATATATAAGTCACCGAAAGGCCTCCTACAAAACTACACTGCTGATTATTGAGGACGACTGAGGGTCTCAGGAACTGTTTAACGTTTCTTAAAAATTTAACATTGTGACCTCAACGTAGTTTCGCAATGTATTTTAAACATATAAATCCTTAAGTGGGGAGGTGGGGTGTTAATATCACACTACAGGAAGCTGAAAATGTATTCAATTTTTGAAAATGTAATTTTATGTTTTACATTTTCTTAGTACCTTCTCAGTAAAAGTCCGTAATTTATTATTTTATAATTACGTCCACAAAAATTATGTTAGTTTCTAAAAAAAAATTAATATGGTGTGGTAATGGTGACATCCCACCTCCCACTCAATTTTTAAGGATCAGTACTCCTCACAAACCAGTTTCCATGTCTATTTTTTATATAATATTTAAAATTACTTAGAATTTATTAGGTTTATACCAGGTAGGTAACGACAAATAATGAAAGTTATTGTAGACCTACTGTGCATTTGTTTTCAATAATCTTTATAAGGTCTGTATTGAGAGAAATAACAACACGTAAAGATATTCTACTTTATAGAATTTGAAGAGACCGTTTTTATAACTGTAAATTTGACTGCAAAATTTTGAATGCTGCTTCTGAATGCATTGTAATCTTTTCCTCTTTCTTCTCTACCAACTCCCTACAAACGCCAGAAAAATATATATGACGTTAGGATTCGTACATTTGCCTTTGAAGTTAAAAAAATCCCCAAAATTTCCCATCTATATAAATATGATATTCCCTTCACTAAAATATGTTTTCTATAGTTTAATGTATCTTACATAGTTAGGGTTAACATATTTTATCATCGTGCAGCAGACTAAATAAATCTTAATTAAAAATTGACGAAACATTACAAATGTTAAATGATAATTTCAATAATTATTTCAATTTCTAGAACATCTATAATACAGATACTTTAATTCTAGTTGCATAAAGTAAACATATTAGTAAATTCTGTGCAGTTTTGGAGACACAGTTTTTTTTAACAGGTCATACTTTCTGGCTGTTATCACCCCGCCTCCCTCGTTGAGTGACATTTTATCACCTTCCTAGTGAAGGGTTAAATACTCAAGAATAGTATGATTGATTTTATGACGTTACACGTTAGTCTACAAAGGCCAAAAAGGGATCGGTGTGTTTCGGAACTACGACCCGATACATCAAGTCCACTTCACAAGTAGGCCTATACTTGTGTTTCATTCCATAGTTGACCTGGTTCAGTCGAGTAGGTGGTTGCGTTTGGTTTCAATCACCATATCCGAGTAAAGAGGGAAGAACTGCGTAGTCATGTTTGTCAGATTATAATAATTATGTTTTGTGAGGCAAATAAGTAAAGGTGTTAAATTCATTTCGCGTATCGTGCTCCATTTTTAATGTTTAATGTGCTGTTTTGCCGCTCGCTATGTTATCGACACACTTCAATCCTATTCTGGAACTTACAGATTAATATACCTCACTGAACTTTATGGTCATGTTTACACGTTATTTCTATCTGTTAATGTATGATTCGAGAGACATAAAAAAGTTATATAGAATGTACTGTATCATATATGTGAACCATTCAACCCCTCATCTAAATTACCATTCTTTTATTATTATTTTTGTAAATGTAAACTCATTCTGATTTTTACCATAAGACATATTATAGAAAAATAAATGGGAATATAATGGTTCTGTACATTAACTATATGTAGACTTCAAAAACGAGTACGATTCAATTAAGAGGGGTAAGTTATATAGTATCCTGCTGGAGTTCGGAAATACTAAAAAGTTAGACTTAAACGAATGTGTGTAAATGACACAAAGATTCGGCCATGTGTAGGCAAACACTTTTCGGATATATTTGAAATCTAGAATGGGTTAAAGCAAGGAGATGCACTATCTCCTCTACTATTTAATTTTGTATTAGAGCATGCTATCAAATCTTTAGAGGACAAAGAAGTCCTAAAACTCAATGGTATTATTAATCTGTTAGTTTATGCTAATCCTGTAATACTATTGGGTATTAGTGAGGAAATACTAAAGGTCAACGCGCACATACTATAGAACAACCCTACGAAGTTAGGAATGGAGGCAAATATCAATAAAACTAAACATAAGGTCATACGTAGAAACACATTATATAATGGAAATTGACAGCTAATGACAAATAAGGGAAATTTTGAGGAAGTGGCAAAATTCAAATATCTAGGAAAAATAATCACAAATAGGAATGAGATGCACATAGAAATTAAACATAGGCTTAATTCTGGAAACGCGTGCTATTATGTATTACAGACTTTTGATGTCCCAACTCCATTCAAAAAAAGTTAAACTGAAAATATATAAAACTATTATTCTCCCAGTTATATTATACGAATGCGAAATATGGACTAATACTTTAAGGGAAGAAAGTAGATTACTAGTATTTGATAATAATGTTTTTACGAAAATTTTTGGACCGAAAGAAAGATCAGACAGGAGAATGGAGTAGACTACTTGACAGTAAATTACATGGTCTTTATAGGATGCCAGATATAATAAGAACAGTTAAGTCTCGTAGACTGTGATGGACAGGACATGTGGCATGATTGGGAATGAAATACGTGCATGGAAGTTTCTTGTAGGAAAACGCCGAGTTGGTAGAACAAGACTGAGGTGAGAGAATAATATTAACTATAATTTGAGGGAAGTAGATTATACAGGGAATGATTGGAAATCATTAGCTGACGATACGGATGTATGGAGAGACTATGTCCGCGCGGCCATGAACCTACGATTTCGATAGTGTCAGTCAGTTAGTTAGTTAAATGTAAAGTCATTTGTTACTTAATAACCCATTAACACAAAAACAGAATTGTAATTATCTAAGTAAATCTTGGTTTCACATAGGTACATCCAAATTTGAAGTCCAAAAAGTATTTTGTTACCAAATTTATTTTACATTCCGCTCAAAAAGTTAATTTACACCATATTTTAACACAGGTCATAAGATAACAATACGTCTATTTATTCCACATCTTTCACAGTATTCACTACCCGCTCATGGAATTACGTACCTCAAAATATCATAGATCGCAAGAAACTTGTAATTTAACTCAAGCTTACACAATACTTATTTTTGGATAATATTTTTCTCCAGTTAGCAATGAAATTCATTCTATATTATCAGTAGCTTTATTTCGAAATACATTATTATTTATCTACTATTATTTTTATTCGTTATATTTAGACTAAATCAATACATATTGTATGGTAATTATATTGTAAGTAGAGTATTTAAACAATTATTTTAAATGTAATATAATTATAATACTAATTATAGAAAATTTTATCAAACCTGGTTGTAACTAGTAGGCAATGACTTAAGTCCTTAAATTTGCCAGGTCAAATAAAGCTATAAAAAATAATAAATTATTATTACTATTATCAAACACAAAAATAAAATTTATGTGGTTTCGAGGTAGCGTCGCTGCCTATTATGGAGCTGGCCCGTGTTCAATCCCCGGTAAGGACAAATTTCCCGAGTGACTTTATCGTGTTTTTTCCTCACCTTGAAGACAAATTTCAGCATACAATTAGGCCCAAATGGTCCCCGAACATCAACTAGCCGTCTTAGTCATAATTATGGCATTCGCCATTTTTAGTAAAAATACTGAGTGCATGGTGTGTATTTTATTAAATGTTTCTGTTGTCTCATAGGAGGCCCTGGATTGAGCTAGTCAGTCATTTGGAGAGGCCCTCCATGTCCTTGTGTAGTCAAAAAAATACATTTGATGCAAAAATGAAAAAAAATCCTTCTCCCGATAGGTCGTGTTACTGTAAGGGTGAGGTGGAGCAAGTGAAAGTACCTAAAATTTTAGACATTAAACTATGTTGGAGAAGAAGAAGAGAGGAGAAAAATATAATTTAATTTGTCATAATTGTACTTGTCCGCCGCTATGGTCTCGAGGTAACGTCATTGGCTCGTTAGCATAAGACCCGGGTTGGATCATTTGTCGGGAAAAAAATTCTATCTACATTGGGAGATGTTAAACTAAGAGTTAAAACGTTCAGAACTTATACAGCTTACCTCATAGACTGCGATGGGTAATACATGTGCTACGAATGGGGAATGAAAGTGTGCCATGGAAACTTGTTGTAGGATAGCTATAAGGAAAAACCCAGTAAGGAGGCCTAGGACTAGGGGAGAATAACTATCTAAATGAAGAGTTTAAACTAAGAAGAATAAAATTAATTAAGAACTATGCAGCTTACCAAGTAGACTGAGATAGGCATGACACGTGTTACGAATGGGAAATGAAAGAGGGCCTTGGAATATTCTTGTATGAAAGCCAGAATTTAAAAAAAACCCAGTAGGAAGGCCAAGAATGAGGGAAGAATAACACTGGTCAACAGTGGTTTTGTTGCCCTTGATATAAGATTGATTTCGGATATATTTATGCTCACAATTCATGAAACTATCAATAATTTTGGAAGATTTTCTCTGTTTTTTAGTCTTTATTTTCATTTTACACTACAAAAATCCGAAAATATGAAAAAAAAAAAAAAAAAAAACAGATAGGCCTATATTTATAATGTCAATTTTTCTTTAAATTAGTGTACACCTACGTAAATAGAAAGAAAAATGTCGAAAACCCATGTTATACTTCTGTGAAACGCCTTTTACAAGATTTTCTTCTATAATTTTTATAGGGGACAGTCTCTTTTTAAAGACAAGCAGAGTAATCTGCCATAATGTGACGGTCCCATCTACCCTGATACATTTTCTCCGTTACTTTTAGATCCTGGTGAAAGCGCTCTCCCTGTTCGTCACTTTAATTTCCTAAATTATCTGGAAATCTATCCAGGTGACTGTGGAGAAAGTGTAACTTTATACTCATATTTGCTCCTAGGATCTTGAAGCTTGTGAAGATGTTTTGCACAATCCCTTTATAATTTGGTGTTTTATAGTTACCTAGGAAATTTTCTACTACCAATACAAAACCGTTCCAAGCTTCACTCTCCGGAACAGTCATAACTTTGATAAAATTAGCGTATTTCATCAATTGCCGAATTTGAGGACCATCCAATATTACGCCTTTTAATTGTTCCATACTGAATTTAGTATATTTTCTACAAATGTATTTCAAACATTCTCCTTCCTTGTCACACGCTCTGACGAATTGTTTTATCATATCCAGATGCATGTCGTGAATATCTCAATTTTGTCAAATAACTGAAATCACGGCCGATGTGCTGAGTGAGGGATGTGAGAGTGGGGATTACGTGATGTTTCTGTGCGCGAAAAAAAAATGCGCAGAAATCAAATCGTGACTGGAAACATAAATTGTATTAGTAACGAGCCGTTTACTGCTTAATATACGCAAAAATCATTAAAAAACTATAGCACATTTAGCACTTTCATGAATACATACGTAAACTGTGCACTTGAAAACATAGAAATTCGCTGAGATATCCAGGGCAACATTTTTTTTGTAGAGCTGTGTAATATAAGCCATGATTTAAGAGAGTTAAATTACTCAGAGAATAATTGGAAAATACTAGTTCAGGATAGGGGCGAAAGGAGAGTATTTTTTCACACGGCCATGAAATTCCCGTTTTGATAGTGCCAGTGAGTTAGTTAATTACTCTAAAGCTTACTCTCCGAATGCAATCATATGTATTTTTTTAAATATAGCATGGTTATTGTGTTTCTCAGTTTAATTGCTGATATGAGACTTACTGACGAAAACTCTATTAAACTTTAATTTGATTAACACGACAGTTTGAATTAGCGGTTCTTCAGCAATAACTAGAATTGAAACACACATCTTATTATCATTTCATTTGGAATGAAGAGGGACTCTAAACAGTTTTCAAAGTAATTTCCCCTCGTATTAGATTACAAGACATTTTATTACATCCATGTCAAAATTCTCATTCCAACTTCACAAAGCTTGTATAAAATATTACAGAGCAATCACCATTGTCCAGGAAGATGTAAATTCACCTTGTCCACCAATCTGCTTCCAACTCGAGACAGTTCATTATGAACAAGTGCATGAGGTGGGGGAAGGCCTAGTTGCTGTCGGTATCAAAATTACCAGCATGCTGCATATGACTCCATCCCATGGAAGAGTAAATTGGATGCAGTATTTCATCTCCAAAGCCATCCGTGGCTAAAATGTGAAACACGGAGGCATGAAAAAATGTACAAATTATCTTCAAAACAAGTTTGAGACTTCATTGATTGGTTCATTGTAATAATTTCATTCCTTAATTTTGTCCTAAAATTACTCTCATTTCCAACATATACGTAGTTTTAAACGTAGACTGAAGAGTAATATTCCACAACAAACGTCTCTAGTAAATGTATACCAACCTAGTTCCTCCTGCCAATGATTCGAATGGAATACCTTTACTATAAATTCTTTCAATTATGTAAATATGTGAAATCATTCAAGGTTTTGTGGTCAGAGCTTCTGACTACAGGTCATGAAATTCCGGGCTCAATTTCCTTTCAAAGGACAGGAATTTTTCCTTAAAGATATTATTCCATAGTCTGGAATTTAAGTTAAGATTAGGTTTAATGAATATCCTGCTGTTTTCTTATCATTGAAGCCTGTATTCTTCAAACTGCATTTTGTTTAGGGATCAGTGTTACTTTACTTGGAATGGTATTATTTACGTAATCCATCTTTCAAGCACTCGCAGAACCAGTAATCACATAAACCAACTATCGTGTTATGTTTTTACTGATTCTACCAGTGCACTGTGTGATTGTATCAGGAAATTGAAATCAATACACCTAGAAGCTTCGGACCTTGCAGAGACTCTTGATGTTCCAACTCCTTTCAAAAAACGTTAAACTGAAAATATATAAAACTATTATTCTACCAGTTATGTTATATGGGTGCGAAACATGGACTCTTACTTTAAGGGAGGAAAGGAGATTACAAGTATTTGAGAATAAAGTACTTAGAAAAATTTTTGGATCAAAGAGAGATGAACAGACAGGTGAATGGAGAAGACTACTTAACAACGAACTACATTGTATCTATAGGAAGCCAGATATAATAAGAATAGTTAAGTCTCGTAGACTGCGATGGGCAGGACATGCTGCACGTATTGGGAATGAAAGACTTGCTTCTTGTAGGAAAGCTGGTGGGAAAACGCCCAGTTGGTAGACCAAGAATGAGGTGGGAGAATAACATTAACTATGATTTGAGGGAAGTAGATTATACAGGGAATGATTGGAAAGCATTAGCTCAGGATAGGGATGTATGGAGAGCTTATGTCCGCGCGGCCATGAACCTACGGGTTCGATAGTACCAGTGAGTAAGTAAGTACGAGTACACATTGATGGATTGCGTCAGTCGTCCCCTTCCATGCAAAGTAACAGAGACACGTAAATATGAAGCTGTTCTAAACATTGTGGAATTAGTTATCATTTAACAACCTATATATAATTGCGGTAACGTAAATCCGCTTTCTAGGTGCTCCAACCTCAGAAGTGAGTTATAATTCCGTCAATGAGAGAAGAGAATGCTAGAAATGTGGAAAGATAACCGGGAGCATTGGAACAAGAAATAATAATAAAATGGAGTGTGCGTTCGAGTGCTACCTATCGCATATTTTGTTCTTCAGTTCTATCCTCTCTTGATAGTTGGCATTGATTTCGAATATTATCATTTGACGTACCCTTCAGCAGAATAGTACATGATATGTACTTGTTTATAGAGAGAAGCGTAGGATAAGTGCACGTATAAATGTTCGTAAAGTATAATTATGTTATATTTGCTATAAATACGAAGAGAAGGAAAAGGTTAAAGGCGGTACCGACACATAGTCTACAGTATGTTCCCAACTGACGGACGAATCGCTATCAACAGAAACACATGCCTTCTTATGATCTGGAATATAATCCACACATCTGGGCGCGAACTACCGATTGAAATGTATATATAACTACCTCTTCTAGTCCCGCGATTTAAAATTCTAGAATTAAAATTTCCAACCCGGACCTGCTATAATCCGAGGTAGCGCGGCGGACAATTCTTTTGTATATTAATTTGTTACTAATAAAGATAAACACAAGCCTAAGCATTCTCGTCGGCCATGGTGAACTAGTGTTTACCGTGCTCGTTTCTGGATCCGTGTTTCGCAGAATCAAAACCGGTTAGGGTCTAGTGAATTTTAAAGTGCTTAAGAAACCTGAGTATGGTTACCTTCGAAAGGGAACTAATCCTGTGGGTTTCGTGCCTTAAGAGTCTTCTCAGAAAAAAAATCAGACCTGTCACGCGCAGATTTTAAATGCGATACTAATGACTAGGGATAGAATTTTTATGATATAGCATATATTTCGTAGTAATATTTTGTGTAATATTTCTTAAATACACACAACTATTTTATACAAAAACTAATTGAATTAAAGTACTTTGTTAAGTCATATTTGTACATATTTGGCCATTTACATGTGACAAAGCATATTATAGCATTTATAGGTCATATTAGTCGTATGTTCACTCTTTTGAAGAGTAAAGAACATTTATCGTACACATTGCTTTCTTCCGTGTTCATTTGAGTTGTTAAATTTCTTAGAATTTCGTTTCTTGTAAAATCTATCATTCTCTCATATTTCGTTTCACTTCGCAGTATGGACTTTTCCCTTACATATATATCTGATCAAATATGTATGTATAGTCTTCCGACATACAGGTAGCTGCTGATAATTTTAATAAAATAAAAAGCATGCTTCATTATCAAATTCCATACTTCAGCTTGCTTCTCATTTGCGTTTTGTTCTTAAATAAATAATTAATTGCCACAAACTGATTAACTGTTTGATTTTATAGCATTATTATAATTATAGCATTATTATAATATTATTAGGTCATACATTTTATGTTAGAGTGGATATTTTTTAAATTTTGAATCATAACTGCTTACATTGTTTGCATATTTCGGTGGTTTTTAGGTCATAAAAATCCTAGCCCTACTAATAACCATACCTACTGAAGAACGCTTTAAATTAAAATTACACATAGTAAGGTGAACAAACTTCTTTGTAAGTAACAACTCTTTCACAGTTATTCGATGAAGACATACGTTTAAACTAATAAAATTACCGCTCACATTAATAGTAATAAAATTGTTTTCTCATATGTCATGCATCATTAAATTCAAGATCACAGACTGCCTTCAATGATAAATTAATTGTAAATGTAGTAACGTGTGAATGCTGCAAGTGTGATCCTTATCTTCAAAATCGGTAATTTCTATCTGAAAGAGATGCCACGCCATGTGATTATGTGAGTGAAGGTTTTATACTCAGATATTCCAATCATCTCTTTTTAATAATCATTACTTTCATTAGTCATCTATATCACAATTTATTACTTTTACTGGTTTCCTTCTATTGAGTCTCATAAAGAATAAAGTCTTTCAAACAACTGATTGTTAGATATTTTTAATTTAAGTCTTTGAAAAAATTAGAAAAATAAAATATATAATGGGAGGAATTTGTTGTGCGCAATTATAATTACGTAAGCTGTTCCTTAACCCAGTGTATACGAGGCGGTAACGTAATACCACGGATGCCGCAAAATGTGTGTGTGTTCTTTCAATTATTTATTCATTTATTACGGCACGTTCCATTACAATAGGTGCAATACTACATGCCTTATAGCATAACATATTATATACATAGTTACTATATCTGACATTAGTGATTGTTTAATCTTATACACTATGGGTTATTGGTTATTATTTGTCTATTGTTTATATTGTCTTGATAGAGTCTGTTTAGTGTCTAGAGGTTATCTAAATTAATTGATTTTATACACACTACTAGCTAATACCCGGCGTGCGCTGTTACTCCTTAATAAATGTTAATGTGTCTTTACCACCAGACGTGTTCAATTCTGTGTACATCAATTTGTGTATTTGTTGTGGTTTAGGCAGCGCTAGCCATTTATGAGTCAAAATAGGGACTTTATTTCATGTTTCTCACTAGTAAGAGTGATTTTTAGTGGTGAAGTATTACAACTCTCTTATAGCCTATGGTCATTCCCGGAATCTCGTGGACATTTTTCAAAAAGCACTATCTCAATCGGATGAACGGTATGGCAGAGCACGCTTGCCCGGGAATCTACTTATCCCAATCTTCTTGGTACCAAAAGAAAGCTCAAGCCTAGAAGACTTTTGACTGACCTGCCGGCTGTTGGCTTCACATCCACAAGTGTTAATCACAGATGTACACGATCATCTAGTCAATGTAGGGTGACATGTGGTCAGCATGTCGGATCCTCCAGCCGTTAATAGCTGGTATTCTCAACCTGGGGTGACTACTTATTGTAGCTACCCAAATGCCTCATGATGCTGGGTGGGCACCGTACAGTGGGCCAGATACGAAATCTAGCTGGGAAAAAGTATTTTACTAAGTCAGGCCAATTCATCGTTCTTCACTCTAAAATTATTACCAGATGACTGTACATCACTTATTTGCAAAGAAGGGTAGAATTCTAAAATTTTTGTAGACAATATAAACATCGGAAGTTGCCGAAAGTTAAGAAGTCATCTGGTCCGCATCCCAGTTGTGTACGGAGCTGTAGAAATAAATACGTTTTGCATTGAAGTTCAGTGAGTGATTCTTCTTATTCTATATGGATACTTTTCCTCAAGGTTTGTACTTTTCATCGATACATTTAACAAGGTTCTATACAACCAGAAATTGTGTTAAATATACGTGGAATCATACCTTCGAAACACTAAAAAATTTACACAAACATATTACTTTAAATTAAGCTACGAAAAAAAAACAGTTCTGAACAGTAGTACACATTTTAGTTAGAATATAGAGTGATTTATGGACTTCAATTCCCGCACAATAACATGGGTGCAAATTATTTCGTTTTTTTGTATTTAGCTTTTTTATTAGAGGAGGCGGCCGGCAGGAGAATTGTTTGATTTCATATTTGAAGAAAAGTGTTCGATAGAGGCAATAAGTGATCCTCTATTAATAAATTACAGTTAGGGGATGTTCGGTGAATGTTTTTAAAAAAATTAAAAACTTTTTTAAAAGTGATTTTCTAAAACAGGAAGTTGTGCGAAAGAGAAAAAGTTAGATTTCTACTGATATATTCTGATTGGCTAAAAGTAAATGTAAACCTTCCCGTTATTAAGCATTTAGAACACTGATAGTCGTTGGAAAATCCTGTTCCGTCTGCTTATGGAATTGTAAGACTCAAAATATCTTTCGAAGGGGCTGGAATAAAAACAAAGACAAAAGTCCTATTTCTGCTGAAATATCTGTCTTGGGAATGGTAGCATAACAAATTTTCTTCCCTAGAAGCATTATAAAGGTGGATAAAATATCACAACCTCTCTTTTTGACACCTAGTCTCGTAATAATATATCGACATACTGATATTTTATTGTCAAAAACACAATGCTTCGTCCGACATAGAAGATAGGGGAGTTGAACGGAGTGATTTGTAATGTTTATTATTATTATTATTTTGAAGCTAGTTTTTGTGTTTTTTATTAATGTCTTTAAAACATCAGCAGTATCCCGTTTACCATATGACCAAAGTGGTATTTCTGTTGCAAGAGCAATTTCATCGCTAGAGAATTCCTGCTTAAGTGAAAATTTCTTTAATTCCAGGCTCTTCGAAAGTTCCATAAGCAAATGGAACAGAATTTTCCAACGACTGTCATTGTTCTAAATTAATTCTACATAACGGGAAAGTTAACATCCACTCCTAGCCAATCAGAATATTTCATTAGATTTTTTTTTGCGCACAAATTCGTACATTTGAGAAAATCATTTTTCAAAATATATTGATTTTTAATATAATTTAAAACATTCTGCTAACATCCCCCTACCCCTAATTTGTTTACTAAACGATAATTTACTGCCTCTGTCTAACATGTTTCCCCATATTAATTCAAACAATTATTCTCTGCGCGCAACGGTAGGCCTCAGTTGCTGTAGTGAGAAAGCTAATTAAAAAACGCAATAATTTGCACACATGTTATTGTGCGGGAATTAATGTCCATAAATCACTATATTATAACTAAAATTTGTACTACTGCTCAGAACCCGTTTCTTTGTACCGTAATTTAAAATTAGATGAATGTGTAAGTATTTTAGTGCATGAAAGGTATGATTCCACATACATTTATCATAATATCTGGTGGTTATACAGAAAAACATTAAATATATCAGTAAAATTACAACCTTGTGGGGACGTATCCGTATAGAATAAGAAGAATAGCTCACTGAACTTGAACACACAACGCTAATAACACAACTGGGATATAGACCAGATGAGTTCTTAACCATCGGCAACTTCCGATGTTTCCGATGTTTATATTGACTTCATAAACATTATAATTGTACCCTCCTTTGCAGATAAGTTAAGAACTGTCATACGTATAACAATTATATTAGAGTGAAAAAAATAATAAATTGATGAGGGTGAGTGAAAATAGTTTTTTTCAGCTAGATTTCATTTCTGGCCCAGTGTGCACAGGTCCCATACTAGCCGAAATTCCATGAGAAACATTTCTCCCCCCGTGGAGACTCGAACCAGGGTATGTCCCTTAGTTTTGCGCCAAGACTTCTTGTCTTCATCACTCTGCTATGGCTCGGGACTCTTGGTATCAATGAAAGATAAAATGGTTATTGTGAGTTATCTGTAAGAGATAAACATACGCTGTCGCGGACTTTTTTTTTTGAGATATTCAATTCTGTGTACATTAATTTAGTGTATTTCTTATGGTTTAGGCAGCTTAAGCCATTTAATAGTCCAAAGAGCTACTTTTTTCATGTTTTCCACTACAAAAGACGACTTTTAAGGGTGTAGGAGTTGAGTGTCACTACTCTCTTCATCCCGGGAATCTCCTGAACATTTTGCAAAAAGACCCATCACAATCGGATCACCGGTATGGTCGCGCATAAAGTACGAACAAACAAACAAACAAACAAACAAAAACAAACAAACATTACTTTTTATATATAAGATAAATTCACTTGTGTATTCGCTTACTAATTTTTGTTCATTATAAGTCCACTTTCCATATTTACTTATCATTTTGCTTATCAAATTGTTTCTTTCACTTTCTACTTTAGAGCATTCAAATAAAATATTGAAGACTCTCTGATCTGCTACTCCACACGTTCACATGGGGGAAGTCCTTGATTTTAAATATATAGAAATATGCGTTTAGTTTTCCATGTCCGATTGAAAATGTTGTTATATTTCCCGAGAGTGGAATATTTAATTTTAGCCTATCTTTGATACTAGGGAAGAATAACTTAATCACCGCTCCGTTTGTTGTGCTGTTCCACTCGTTTTCCACTTTTGTATGCTGATATCTTGTAAATTTAATTTAGCACTGAGCTGGATCTTCTCATAGGATACTGGCTCGTCGCGTCTGGCTGCTTGTTTGGCGAGTTTGTCTGAAACTTCATTGCCATATATCCTTACGTGAGCCTTGACCCAGGATATTGCTACTGTACAATGGTTACTTATCAGATAACGTAGTTCCTGTCTTGTGTATTGTATTAATTGATTGTGGTTTCTGGTATTTTTAACGAGTCTATTATAATTTTGCTGTCGGTATATATAGCTAGAGTTTTTGGAGAATTTGGGCTCAGTGTTGCTTCTGGTATTCTTTCTAACGCCTTCATAATTGCGACTTGTTCCGCCTGATTGTTGGAACAACTGTCATCTAGTTTGTATTGTAATTGTTGGATAATCTGACCATTGTGTAACACTACAATTCCTGAGCCAACTCCGTCCTCGGTCTTGCTGCCATCGGTGTATATTTCCGCAGCATAATGTTTTGTTGGGACAACATCCTCTATGGCAGGAATATTTGCTGGGTGAGGTCATTCCTTGAGAGGCAGTATAGTTTCTAGATTATCGTTCCCAGTTCCTTTTATTATATTATAGGTTTTGGATATTTCTTCTAGTTTGATGATTATAGGTGTCATACCTGTTATCGTGCAGAGTGTTTCATTGGACGTAGTCCGGAATGCCTTCGCGATTTTCAGATTTATCAATCGCTGCACCTTTACGAATTTCATGCGTTAGATTTTTTTCATGGGAATTTCGATCCATACTGGAACCCCGTATAATGGTAAGGGCAGAATTGCTCATTTGAAGATTGTGCTTAGTGACCCTTGATTAAGGCCCCAGTCGAGTATACCTGATTTTGCTAAGGCATTGATAAGTCTTGAACTTTTGTCCGCAATGTGTTGCACATGAGCACTGAAGTTGAACTTTTCGTTCAGTAAAATTCCTAGATACTGCATTCTGCTCACCTGTTCTAGAAGTTTGTTGTTTAGAAATATGTTTATCCTTGTGTTAACATTACGCCTGTTTCTTGTTATTGGCAGAACTTCGGATTTCTCTTCATTAAATTAAATGTTGTTATTCTTGGCTCAGTTTGTGATCATCAGAAGTTCAACGTTGGCGAAGATTTCAGCTTCAAGTAAAGTTCTGCCTTTTGTCATTATTAACAGGTCGTCCGCAAATACAATGACTTTGGTGTGGTTACTGTACTCCAGGTTGAGTAGAGAATTGTACTGGATGTTCCAGAATCACGGTCCAGCAGGATCCTTGTAGACAACCATTTGTTACTGCCTTTTCTCTTTTAATATTATTGATAGATAAAGTCACGCTCCTCTGGTGAAGATAGCTCCTTACTAGGTTGTATAAGTTCTGAGGGCACCTAAAATTCCGCAAGACATTTAGGATGCTGGGCCACCAAACCGCATCGAACGCTTCTCGTACTTCCAGACTAACCAGTACCTCAAACGGATAATCTTTGAACCTTTCATGTACGTACCCCTTCACTGCCATCGTTGCTTCTACTGTGCTTCTTGTTGGCGTAAATCCAAACTGATTTTGGTTCAGCAAGTCGTTTGAATAGTGATGGTGCATGATCCTGTCCTCTATGGTAAAAGTTTTTCCAGTACTTTCCCACCAATATTAATTAGACTTAATGGTCGAAACATTGAGACGTCTGGACTGGTGTATTTTCCTGGTTTGACGATCGGTATCAGACGTGCCTTCTTCCATTGTTGTCGAAAGTGGACTGTGTTCGTGTGTGTGTGTGTGTGTACGGTAAATGTAAAATAGGTGACCCTGCTCTCCCTGCTTTACAGTATTATTTTTCGACCACTTCGGGTTGTTTGAAAAAGTGTTTTTTAAAATAGTTTATGATCTTTAGGGTTGTGAAAAATAAGTATGTGTTATGTTATGTCAGACCGTAGTGAAGATAAGTATTAACATAGATGGGAGAAGGTGAAACGATTTTGAGTTTTTTTTTTTTGGTCTAAAATATTTTATACACAGGGAGGGATAAAAACCGAGAAGAAAGCTGATAGATATTTGTGTAAATGTGCAGTAGGTAAAATGTGTTTGTAGTTTATCTATTGTAGTGTTGCTTAAATTTTTTTAGAATTTGAAATTATTTTGTAATTAGGAATTTGTATTTAAATGTATTTGTTGTACTGTGTATGGTAATGTAGTGTTTAAATGTGTTTTATATAATGTAATTTTATATAGGTGGAAGCTGTAATGTATTGATCTTGCTAGTGAATTGTGAGAGTATATTTTCAAATTGTTCTTCAAAGGCTTCCTAGATTTCCTTCATGGATGTGACATACAATAGAATAGAATAGAATATATTTATTTAGGCTGGTGGAGTTAAGGCCATGTGGCCTTCTCGTCCGGTCACTAGGACAAACATATGTTACATTTAAATACAAAAAAATATAATTTTAGTACATATTAAACAATTAATTACAATAATAATAATAACTATAATAATAATAATACTAATAATAATAATAATAATAATAATAATAATAATGCTTCATTTTAGCTGGCAGAGTTAAGGCCATAAAGCCTTCTCTTCCACTCAACAAGCGAATAGTAAAATTATACAAAAATTACGTACATATTACAATTTTTAGATATTATTAAAATACAGACTAAACAAAATACAATGATGATGTGATCTATTACTAGCTAATTCTAACAAAAATATAGAATATAATGAAATTAAATGATATAAAATAAGGTAAGTAGCTTCCTACATGATTATTAATAGAATGCTCTATATAGTTGTTATGCAGTTAATGTTTTCATTGAGTCGAACTTAAGATATCAGTTAATTTGGATTTAAATAATGATAGCGATTGACAGTCCCTGACATGACTGGGAAGTGAGTTCCATGCTCTAGCCATAGATATTGTGTAGGATTCAGAGTATAGACAGGTTCTGTGTTGTGGTATCAAAAGTAAAGAAGAGTCTTGAGATCTTGTTTCTAAATTGTGATGAGCCGATAAATTTTGAAAACGTGTTGTTAAATAAGTTGGTAAATATGTGTGCAGAATTTGGAATAGTAAGGTATGTGAATGTAAAGTTCTTCTGTCATTTAGGCATAGCAATGATAAGGCCTGAAATGAAGGAAACACGCGGTCATAACGACGGAGATTGATTATAAATCGAATGCACGCATTATGAGCACGCTGTAGTCTGTCAGATAGATCAGTTGTCAGATTAGTCAGTAATATGTCGGTGTAGTCGAAGTGTGGCATTATAAGAGTCTGTAAAGTATTTGTTTTAATTTTGTAGGAAGGAAGTTTTAAAACTATTTAGGGACTGAAGAATTGAGAACACTTTCTTGCAGGTATTATTCACCTGGATTTTCCAGTCTAGGTGTTGGTCCATATAGATACGCAGATTTTTTACTACTGAGCTGTAGGGGATATTATTGTCATTTAGGAAAATGCTAGGGATATGTTCGTAATTTATAATGCTCTGGATTCGCCGATGTCCTATAATTATGCACTGTGTCTTGTCAGCTTTGGATTAAGTCCATGTTTCTTCGACCATTGGGAAATTGACTCTCGGTCACTATTTAATTTGTCTAGTGTGTCATGTACATTGTCAGGATGGAATGAATGTAAATTTGCAAATCGTCAGCGTATAGGTGATGTCGACAATAGGTAAGTCTAGTGGATATATCGTTAATACCGACAGACAACAGAAGTGGTCCTAACACTGAACCTTGTTGGACGCCACCCTTCAGTGTTAGCCAGGATGAGGAAAGTTCTGCATTGGATACACATTGCTGGCGATCATGAAGATAGGATCCAAGCCAGTTAACAGCATTGTCCGAAAGATTCAGAGTGCGTAATTTTGCTATTAATATGTCAGTGTCAACAGTGTCGAAAGCTTTGCTGAAGTCCAAGAGTGTAAATATTGTCATGTGGCCACTGTCCATTGCTTCACGCGCATCTTCGGTAACTTTAAGAAGTGTGGTTGCCGTACTATGGCCTGTCCTAAAACCTGATTGGTGTGGGTCGAGTATGTTCTGGTCAAACTGAACATGAATGAAAATAATGCAATAAAATTAAAATGAATCTAATGGAATATTATTATTATTATTATTGTTATTATTATTTTATAATGAAAGAATACATCCATGCAGGGGGCGAATTTATCCGTTTGGACCGACTTATTATTTTTTTTTTTGGAATGTGAGTTGATGGCGGTGTGAGTGTTTACCATGTATTGGGGCTGTGTTATGGACTTAACAACTGCTGCCACATGCTGGATTAACTTTGTTTAAAGCTGTTCAATTTTGTTGTTCACATACTCCTCCATCTGAATTTGTAAAACTTGAATGGCTAGGTATGTGGGAGGAGATGCTTTTGTAGGCCATTTATGATCGCAGCAGCATATGTAACAGGTATGAGTATATGTGTACTTTCCATATTCTCGAGATTAATACCAGGGAAATCAACTGGTGTGAATTCACTGGGTTTCTTGGGAGTCTTTGTGTGATCCTGTTTTACGAGGTAGTGTGTCGGGGTTAGGTTGAGAATGGTGTGTCCCTTGGATACAAGGGACAACACATTTTGCCTGTGTGATGGTCTGTGTGATTACATGTTGCACAAAATGGGCTTCGGACCTCTTTCAGAGTATATGAGCATGAGCAGTTAGAAGTGCTTCCACAACGTGGGCACTTCTTGTGTCATTGTGGCAGTTGTTTATGTTATGTCCATATTTGTGAAATCATGTGCATGGTGTGTCGTAGTTGCTCGCGAGGCGGAACTACTTTTTGCGAGACGTTCCAGTAATAATACGACCCCGCACTTTCTAGCCTTGGGGGTCTATTCTCCAACGCAGAAACCACAAAAAAATCGCGTTGTTCTGAAAATTTTCTAAATTTCGCGATGTCTACGGACATATCAAGGAATCTGATTCAATTCGGTAAACTTCCTTTCTTTCACTATCAAACACGTTCCAACTTTTTAAAAATAATTCCTTCACAATTTATCTTCTCCAAGTTACTTTAACGAATCTACTTTTCGTTTCTTAATTTATGTCGCAATACAAATATGCACATACTTAACGCTCATTGTTAATAAATCATCTCTTTCATACTATATAACCCGGAGGTAATAAAATTTACCAGTTACCGCAAAAGAAGAGAGATGTTCGTAAATAAGAAACAACTCAGGGGATCGGGTATAACAATCCGAGAAGATTTAACAAGAATGTGCCACCAACTATTGATATACACTATTGATAAGTTTGGTATACGCAATGTCTGGACATTGGACGGTGTTATATTCGCTAATGTTGGTGAATCAAAAAAGCGTATCACCAGTGCTAGTGTTCTATGTTAATTTAAGCCTTTAGCGTATTATAGGGTATTTTTTATAACATATAATTTAAAACTATTTAATTATTCTGTATCTTATTTTTAATATATATAAAACTTTTTTTTTCAATAATTCTTAAACTAATAATTAAGCTATAGCAATTTCTCTAGGCTAATTAGGTTAACATTTACTTTATTTGCTTAGAATAATCCAATTGATTTTATTATTACTAATATTTATTTTTCTCCGCTCCTAATAGTGTATTAATTCAGTTAAAATTTTCATTATTTGTAAAAGTTGGTACAATTGATCTTCCCAAGTTTTAGTCAAATATTTGAAGTCCCTGACCTGTTTCGACACGACCATCCCCGGGCAAATTCCTACCCTTCCTTCAATGACAATGCCAATGAATCCTCACATTCTTCTCACCCCACCACTGCCTACCTGCTAAAAGAACGTTTTTCTCCTCGTTCAACTACTCTTAAAATCGCCCATATTAATGCTCAAAGCATTCTGTCTCACATTCATGAAATTCAACATTTATTTTCCGAGATCTCTCTGCATGCGATCTTAATATCTGAGTCCTGGCTTAAACCTTCCCTTAGCTCCTCACTTGTTGATATTGACGGGTACACTCTCAGTCGCAATGATATACTAGGAAAAAGAGGTGGGGGAGTTGCGATGTATATCAAATCGAACTTAAAGCCCAAAGGCATTCTTCACTCCTCCCCTGATTACAATGCACGACCATAATTCCTCTTCATTGAAATTTCAGCTAGTTTACAGACATGTCTCCTGTGTGTGGTGTACAAACCTCCGAAAGTAGAGTATCTTAGTGACATAGAAACACCTTTATTAAGTTTACTGCCGCATTATCAGCATGTTATAGTAATGGGCGACTTTAACTCTAACTTACTTTCTTCCTCATCATCATCATCAGAACTACTGGCATTATTTCACGCATGCAATATGCATGTCTTGCCTTTACAACCAACCCATCACTCATCGACGACTGATACATTTATAGACATCATAGCCAGGACAAATTCACAGAAAATTATAAACTACGGACAAATATCTGCCCCCGGCATATCAGCCCATGACGTCATATATAGAGAATATTCTCCCCAGAGTCCTAGGACTCGTCCTAAATTATTAACGTATCGAAATTTAAAAAATATTAACCAGCAAGCTCTAATTGCAGACGCTATCGACATGCCGTGGCATGATATTTGGACCCTATGCACAATTGACGAAAAATTGCTTAAATTTAACAATATGATATTAGAACTTTACGACAAACATGCCCCCTTGAAGACTAGATGAATTACTAAATCCCCAGCTCCATGGATGTCCCACGAAATTCGACTACTGATGGCTGAGAGGGATGCTGCTTTTCGAAAATATAGACAGGAAAAAAGTGACGCTAACTTAAGACAATATAACACATTAAGAAACAAAACTAATCAAAACATTAGGAACGCTAAATTGCGGTATGCTCATAGTCTCATTTATCCAAACACAAATGCAAGTGATATGTGGAAACGTATTAGATCAATGGGTCTACGGCAGCCGACAACCAAAGGAGAGAGCATTAACATATCACTGGGCGATCTAAACCAACATTTCCCATCGTATGCCACACTTAACATAAACACTACGACCAAACAACAAACTATAGATGAGCTCCTATCCACAACTACTCCTTCCCGAGAAAAATTCTTCTTTTCCTATGTAATGCCAATCGACGTTGAACTATCCCTGGACCGCATTAGAACTAAGACACAAGGTATAGACAATATAAGTATCGACTTTTTAAGGAAAATACTCCATGTCATACTCACAACTGTAACCCATATAATTAATGTCTCAATCATGACCTCAACTTATCCCGAACTCTGGAAAAAAGCTATAGTCAGACCAATCCCTAAAATTAAATTACCTGTAACACCAAACGACTTTAGACCAATCAGTATCCTCCCAGTCCTATCTAAGGCCTTGGAGCGCATTGTTCATGGACAATTAACTGATTACCTTAACACTCATAACATACTCGACCCATACCAATCAGGTTTTAGGACAGGCCATAGTACGGCAACCAACACTTCTTAAAGTTACCGAAGATGCGCGTGAAGCAATGGACAGTAGCCACATGACAATATTTACACTCTTGGACTTCAGCAAAGCTTTCGACACTGTTGACACTGACATATTAATAGCAAAATTACGCACTCTGAATCTTTCGGACAATGCTGTTAACTGGCTTGGATCCTATGTTCATGGTAGCCAGCAATGTGTATCCAATGCAGAATTTTCCTCATCCTGGCTATCACTGAAGGGTGGTGTCCAACAAGGTTCAGTGTTAGGACCACTTCTGTTCTCTATCTATATTAACGATATATCCACTAGACTTACCTATTATCGACATCACCTATACGCTAAGGATTTGCAAATTTACATTCATTCCATCCTGACGATGTACATTACACACTAGACGAATTAAATAGTGACCTAGATTCAATTTCCCAATGGTCGAAGAAACATGGACTTAATCTAAATACTGACAAGACACAGTGCATAATTATAGGACATCGGCGAATCCAAAGCATTATAAATTACGGAAATATCCCCAGCAATCTCCTAAATGACAAAAATATCCCCTACAGCTCAGTAGTAAAAAATCTGGGTGTCTATATGGACCAACATCTAGACTGCAAACTCCAGGTGAATAATACCTGCAAGAAAGTGTTCTCAATTCTTCACTCCCTAAATAGTTTTAAGAACTTCCTTCCTACTAAATTAAAACAAATACTTGTACAGACTCTTATAATGCCACACTTCGACTACACCGACATATTACTGACTAATCTGACAACTGATCTATCTGACAGACTACAGCGTGCTCATAATGCGTGCATTCGATTTATATTCAATCTCCGTCGTTATGACCACGTGTCTCCTTCATTTCAGGCCTTATCATTGCTATGCCTAAATGACAGAAGAACTTTACATTCACATACCTTACTATTCCAAATTCTGCACACATATTTACCAACTTATTTAACAACACGTTTTCAACATTTAACGGCTCATCACAATTTAGGAACAAGATCACAAGACTCTTCTTTACTTTTGATACCACAACACAGGACCTGTCTGTACTCCACATCTTACACAATATCTATGGCTAGAGCATGGAACTCACTTCCTAGTCATGTCAGGGACTGTCAATCGCTATCATTATTTAAATCCAAATTAACTGATATCTTAAGTTCGACACAATGAAAACATTAACTGCATAACAACTATATAGAGCATTCCATTAATAATCATCTTGGATGCTACTTACTTTATTTTATATCATTTTAATTTTATTATATTCTATGTTTTTGTTAGTATTAGCTAGTATTAGAAAACATCATCATTGTATTTTGTTTAGTCTGTATTTTAATATCTTAAAATTGTAATTTTTGTATAATTTTACTATTCGCTGGTTGAGTGGAAGAGAAGGCCTTATGGTCTTAACTCTGCCAGCTAAAATAAATTATTATTATTATTATTATTATTATTATTATTATTATTATTATATTCGTGCGAAAATAAGCTCTCCATTCATACATAACCTGAGATAACTTCAAATTCTTCCCTGTATAAATCAGCTCCATCAAATCATAGTATTATTTTCCTGCCTCAATTGTCGGACAATCTACTGGAACCTTTTCCTCTGTTTTCACATCAAGAAGTTTCCTTAACCAACTTTAATCTCCCACTCTGTCCATATGTCCTGTCTCTCGCTACCTACGAGACTTAATTATTCTTATTACATATGGTTTTCTATAACGATTCCCGCGTCGTAGCCGAGTGGTTAAGGCAAGAAACCTTGGCGTAGAGCTATGGGACTTGTGCTGGTTTTCTCATGGAATTTCGGCCAGTATGGGTCCGGTGCCCACCCAGCATCATGAGGCATCTATGTAGCTACAATAATTAGGGACTCCAGGTTGAGAAGAGCAGCTCTAACGGCTGGAGGACCCGATATGCTGACCACATGTCACTCCTATACTGGCTACATGATCGTCTACCTCTTTGATTAACATATGTGGATATGAGACTAGCAGCCGGCTGGTAGGCCCAGGGCCTTCTAGGCCTGTCGTGCTTGGATCTTTCCTATAATGATCTCGCAGCTCACTGTTAAATAGTTTGTTTGATTCACCTGTCTGTTCTCCTCTATATTTTCCAAACGTTTTTAAGCACTTTGTTCTCAAATACTCTCAATATCCTCTCCTCTGCATGTTTCACATCCACATAACTAGAAGTTCTCCTATTTTATACATTTCAGTATAACATTTTTACAATATTTGACATGACAAGAGTTTGTTTACTCACAATAGCATTATTTGTTTGCAGTCGAACCATTTAAAATCGTTCAGATTATAAATTAAAGAACCCTATCTCAAAATGGATGTAGCAATACTACTGCTGTGATATTCTATTAGTGTGTAAGATTATCTCCAACATTAAGGGCAAAACGTACGTTAAAATAACTGACATATGACGAATATTCGTTTATATAAGGGATGGAAATGAATAATGAGTATCATATAATTGTGTTAACATAGTCAGGGATATTTATTTATACAAATGCAGGGGACTTGACAGAAGTCATTGTCCATAATTATTAGAAAACAAAAATATATACAATACATATATACAATAATACAATAGAACATTATAGCAAAACAGAAAGTTTGGCTCTTGCTTCCCAGTATCTATCCTTCAGCGTAGCAGAGTGAAGTGCCTGACACTGTAGCAGGCGGTTTCAGTCCATGTTGGTGTTCGTGGAGCACAGTGGGCAATGAGGATTTCTGTAGATTCCAATCCGATGTAGATGAGCTGCAAGATAATCATGTCCTGTGTTGAGTCGAAAATATGCTACAGCTTCCTTTCGAGGTGTATCTGGTGTAGTGTGTATGATGTTTTTCCACGGTTTTTCTTGAATTCGGATTGGTAGATTGGTTGAGTATGTGTTTTTTATCATTTGTTTGATATAGTTTATTGCTGAGCGATAAGATGTGTTTAAATTAGGTTGCTGTAAACACATTGCTCCTCGTTTTGCCAGCATGTCGGCTTTTTCATTTCCATTAATTCCGCAGTGAGATGGTATCCATTGTAATACTACTGTCTGATGTTTTTGATAGAGGTCAATGAGTAGTTTATTGCAATCTACTACTTCCATGCTTTGAGCTGGTTTGAATGATGTTATTGCTTGTATGGCAGCTTTTGAATCAGACAGAATGACGGTAAGGTCATTGATTTGTTGACGGCATATGATTTGTGAAAGTGCAGTATGAATTGCCTTTATTTCTCCATCAAAAGCCGTTTTATTTGTTCCAAGTGGAGTGTACAGAGAGAAGAGTGAGCAATGGATTCCAGCTCCCACAGGGTCATTGTGATCGAGCTTAGCGCCATCTGTATATTTATGTAACCATTTAGAACAGGGGTATTTTGTTTCTATTGTTTCCAGGGCACATAATCTTAGTATTTTAGAGTTGGTGTTTGCAATCAGTCCTTCTTCTAAGAGGTCTAGACTGTGCTTAGGGATGTAGAGGGTTACCTTGTACAGGTAGTTTTTCTGGGTTATTTTGTAGGTGATATTTACTTTGTAGCTCTATAACATGTTGCCGAAAGCCTTGTTGAGTGTTCAATTTTCTATCATTGTTGTGATAATTGGACCAGTAATTATCATCTGGGAGTCTGAACAATTTTTCATAGAGGTTCATGGATGCCATCTCAATATCTGTTTTGATGTCTAGGTTATGTGTAAAAAGCAGCAACGTGTCTAGTGGAGTCGTCTTGATTGCACCTGTAATGAGCCGAAGGATTTGATTTTGTAGTTTCTGTAGTTTCATAAGTTGCTGAGAAGATGCTGTGATGAGTGGTTCGCAACAGTAAAGCATCATTGGTTTAATGTACATTTTATAGGTAATGTTCAAGGTTGAAGTCGCTACCCCAAGTGCATCCAGCTAGACTTTTAAATACAGAAAGGCGTTTTTGAGATTTTGTGATTATGTTGTCTATTTGTTTTCTCCAGGTTAGTTTGTTATCAAAAATTACACCAAGATATTTATAATCATGAGACTGTGAAATTCGTTGATTTTTCAGTAAGAAATTCAATTTTGGGGTTTGATGACACTGTGAAAATTCTTGGTAATTCGTTTTATTAAGGTTGAATGTCATTTGCATTTTCTTCTGCCCATTGTCATATGGAATGTAATGCTTCGTTGAGTCTATTTGTTAGTGCTGATCTATTTGAGGATTTTTTTGTAGACGTCCAGATGACACGATCATCTGCGTACATAAGAGCATTGACTCGTCTTATGTTTTTTATGGCACTTTTGATGTCGTTGAGAAAGAGATTGAATAATGTACTGCTCAGGACAGCTCCTTGTGGGACACCAGTTCTCAGTTGTTTGAATTTTGATGTTTCTTCTCCATACTTCACTCTGCAATATCGTTGTCCTATGAAGTCTTGAAGCCACCTAAGCATATTTTCTCTTATTCCATATTTAGCTAGTTTCGATATGAGTTTTTCTTTCCAAATGGAGTCAAACGAATTTATAAGATCTATGAAAACTGCTGCTGTTATTTCTCCTTTATCTAGACTGTCTTTTGATATGTTGACTTAAATTCAGAACTTGTTGATTTGTTGAACGATTTTGTCTAAATCCAGCTTGTTCAAATATTAATATATTTTGAGCTTCGATGTACCATTTTAACCGGTTGTTTATCATTCTTTCCATTGTTTTCGACATAATGCTTCTGAGAGAGATTGGCCTATAACTTTCGATGTTTGTTGGATCTTTGTCTTTTTTAGGTATGGGAATAATTATAGCTTACTTCCATTTGGTGGGAACGGTGGATTTTTTCCATGATATATTATACAGTTCCAATAGAGCTGATCTGGCATTTTGCCCCATGTGTTTAAGAAATTCTGCATGGACATTATCATCACCAGGCGTTTTTTTTTGTTTTGTATCTGATTTATTGCCATATGTAGTTGATGTTTTGTAAATGCTTTTGTGAATATGTCATTAGTTGGTGACTGGATTGTATTTGGTTCTTCAGTGTTGATCATTTTTATCTGCTTTTTTGTTACTGAAGAGTGTTTCTTTATGTATTTTGTTCTTTTCTGTTAATTGGAGTAATGTATTGCAAAGGTTTTCGCAATTTCATTGTCGTTGGTTAATGGTTTGTTGTTGATTTTTAGTGGTTGTTTGTTGATTTTTGAGCTTTTGTTTGATAATTTGTTAAAATGTTTAAGGACACGTTGACTATCTTTCCGATAATTTATTTTGGAGATGAATTTATTTAACGTTGACTGTTTTTCAAGAGCAATTTCTCTCTTCATTTTAGCTGCAAGTTTTCTCCATGAATAGTCAGGGATATTAAGTCCAAGATATTGAGTAGAATGGGTGACAGCAGGAAAGTTTTCAATTATTTTATGGAAACACTCTTGGGAAAAATACAATTAGGAAGGTCTAGACCTAGGGGAGGGGATAATTTTCGAAGGTAATATTAGACAACTGGATATAGGACTTAAAAACTGGATTGAACTCTTCAGGTTAGAATATAGTGCAGAGCCTTAGCGGCTTTGGGATTGATTGATTCTATGGGTTTCGTAAGCCATGCAGTTGTATAACTGATTTATTTTTTCTCGCAAATATGTGCTCTTTAAAGAAAGAAAACAAACTTACGAAAATTGAGATAAACCTGGCATTTGATCTTTTTTATCTTCCAATTGGTTTTAAAATAACTATAGTTAAATAATGATTTGTGAGTAAACAGCTTAATTTTATTCGTTAAATAGTCCTAACTAATGCCACTCTTGATTTCCAAATTATCTAGATAAATTCACTCCTCACTTCGTGAGGAGTGAATTTATTGATAATTTGGAAATCACTCGTGGCGTTACTTATGCTAATGTACTACTATTGGCCGATAGCGGGGAGATACTAAAGGACAACACGCACACACTATTGAGTAACACTAAGAAAATAGGACTGGAAGTAAATATCAATAAAACTAAAATATATGGCCTCACGTAGAAATATAATATTATATTATGGAAATGGACAGCTGATGAGATTTGAGGGAAATTTTGAAGAAGTGCCTGAATTCAATTACCTAGAAACAATAATGACAAATGGGAATGAGATGCACAAAAGAAGTTAAACATAGGCTTAATTCTGGAAATGCTTGCTATTATGCATTGCAGAGACTCTTGATGTCCCAACTCCTTTCATAAAACGTTGAACTGAAAATAAATAAAAATTTATTCTACCAGTTATATTATATGGGTGCGAAACATGGACTCTTACATTATGGGAGGAAAGGAGATTACATGTATTTGAGAATAAAGTACTTAGGAATTTTTTTGGACCAAAGAGAGATGAACAAACAGGTGAATGGAGAAGACTACATAAAAATGAACTACATGGTCTTTATAGGAAGCCAGATATAATAAGAACAGTTAAGTCTCGTAGACTGCGATGGGCAGGACATGTTGCACGTATGGGGAATGAAAGACTTGCATGGAAACTTCTTTAGGACAGCCAGAGGAAAAACGCGCAGCTGGTAGACCAAAAATGAGATGGGAGAATAACATTAACTATGATTTGAGGGAAGTAGATTATACAGGGAATGATTGGAAAGCATTAGCTCAGGATAGGGATGTATGGAGAGCTAATGTCCGCTCGGCCACGAACCTACGGGTTCGATAATGCCAGTGAGTAAGAGCAAGTAACTAAGTATTATTATTATTATCATCAGCATCACCATCATTATCACCGTCGTCGTCGTCAGCCCCACAATTTATAGTCCTATAAGAACTGTTATAGTCCACAAAAAGTTTCTAAAACCATCTCTTGAATGGATGTCCAACTACTCCTACTTCTAATTTGGTAATGCAGGACTGCCTTTGGGATTTTTAGACCTTGATACACAATTGGACGTCGGTAAACAGGGTCCCGATCCTAGAAATTACGGCTAATTGTGTCCCGGGTCGAAGAGAGTAATAGATAAATTGGTTCCCAACATATTATCATTATGCATGGAATACCTCGTGAAGGTTGGCTGGGTAGATCCCACAAATTTATAATGTCAAAACATAGGCCATAATATTAATTTTAGCCTGATGGTGAGAATTAAAACTCGCCGATTTTACAAATTCGTTCCTTCTAATCTGTCCCGTTTTCGACAGTGTCATTTTTTCAACAATAACCTGTTCATTTTTTTGTAGTCCGCTTTTTTGAACTTCTACATACAATTTAAACTTCGGTTTGAAAATTATTTAATATATCAATGAGGATAAAATGATGATTGCTTAATTTGCTGTTCATTTCATTAATTATTTTCTTCCAACATTAACTAATTTCTATTTATAACACATTATTATACCGTACAGAGGTAAGAAAACTAGAGAATGATTCCCGGACCCTAGATCAGGACCCAATTTACGACCACGTAAAGATCAGAATTGAGCGGAACCTTATTTACCTAGACCCATACACTTCACATGCTGATGCCAGGTAGGCCTAACCATAATAGTTACATATATCTACTAGTATCAGAGTTCCTTTAAGCTGCCTTCTTTCCTTTTATAATTACCATTATTATTATCATTATTATTATTTTTTTATTCCGGCTTTTACAATGAATATACATTTTTCCGGTACCCAATTTCACAGTTAATTACACATTTGTTTCAACACATTTTTCCATTCCTGTCTGTTCATCCATATATCTTCTTCTATTTCCCATTCCCTCCTAGCTTCATTGATTCCCTGAATCCACGTAATAGTTGTTCCACCCTTCTTTTTCCTTCCCTGTGGTTCCCAATCCATGATTATCTTAGGTAGTCTTCCTTCTTCCATTCTTCTAATGTGTCCGTACCAATTTAATTGTTACTTCTTTATAAAATCTAATATTGAATATTGTACCTGCATTTTTTCTTTTGTATATGAATTTCTGATTTTATCCGTCCTGGATATTCTTGCAGCACGTCTCCCGTAGTCCATTTCAGTGGCGAGCATTTTTATTTTTTTATTTGTGCTTTTAAAGCCCACACATCAGCTCCATAGGTAATAATGCTTCTGATTATTGTATTAAAAATAGTTTTTTTTTGTTTCTTTGAAGATATGTTTGTCCCATACTATTACATTTAGGGCACATATAGCATACTTTCCTATATTGATCCTGTTTTTTATCTCTGTTTCTTGTTTTCCATCTTTAGTAATTTTAATTTTCTTCAGTGTGTTTAATTGTCCCTGAATCTTCTTCTAGTATTAAATCTTGAGGAAGATCCCCTATTGTCATATATCCAGTTTTATCCATATTGATCTTTGAACCCCATAAACTATATTCTTCTATTATTTTTCTAGTGAGGTATTCTATATCTTCAAATTCTTGAGCCAATATCAATTGGTCATCTGCAAACTGGAGTGTATATATTGTTGAATTATCATCTAGTGGTATTCCCATCGGTTTACATTTCTTTTTCCATTCTTCAATAGCTTTTTCAGTATAAATCTTATATAATGTTGGAGATATACAGCATCCCTGTCGTAATCCTTTATTTGTTTAAAAACCTTTAGACAAGACTTTCCCATTTTTACTTGCACATATGATTCTGAATATAGTTTTTGAATTTCTTCAATCAGTTTCGGATTTATTTTTATTTTAGTTTTAAGACTTTCCATAATGTTGATGTAGGAATGTTATCGTAGGCTTTTTCTATATCTATAAATACTAGATGTAGCGGTTGTGCTCTGATTGTTTTCTTTTCTATAATCTGTCGTATGCTCAAAATGTGGTCTATTGTTGATCTGCCCACTCTAAATCCTGCCTGTTCCTCTGGTTCTAACCCTTTGTATTCAATTTCTAGGAAATACTTGATTATCTTTCCATATAGTCTACTTAGTGTACTATTGACGTAGTTTTTGCATTCGTCTTTTTTCCCTTTTTTATGTATGGTTGAAATATATCCTATTTTCCAATCTGATGGTATATCTTCTCCATTTATGCATTTTTCAAATAGACTTCTCATTAATTCGAACAAATTATCTGTTCCATTTTTTATTAATTCAGCTGGAATATTTCCTTTCCCTGGCGACGTTCTATTCTTTAATGACTTTACTGCTTCTTTCACTGTTTCTATGTTTAGGTGTATATTATCTTTTAGTTCTGCATCAAATTCCTCCTCTATAGGGTTTATATATTGCTCTCTGTTCTCTGTTAATAATTCTTTGAAGTATTTAACCCAAGTTTGGAAATTAATCTATTTATTAAATCCTTGTTCGTCATTCCTTCTTATATTCTTTAAAGTTTTCCATGCTTCCGCATTTCTTTTTCCTCCAATGTACCTTGTTTTTTTTACATGTATTTTCCCAGCATTTGTTCTTTAATTCTGATATATCTTTTCTTATTTTTGCTTGTTGTTTACGATTATTATTATTATTATTATTGTTTAATGCAGATATGATAATATGTATGGTAGGCGTAGGGCACCTACAAAGGGAAAGGTTAAATTAAAGAAAAGAATGAAAGAGTGAAATATATAATACAACCACAAGGAAATGGAATTATAATTATTAACATAATACATTATTTTGCCTTTTTCAGAGTGCCTCGTTACAGCCTATTTAGCCAATAAAATGTATGTCATTGTTAAATAAAGCGGGGGCTAGTGTGTCACTGTATTGTATTACCAAGGCCTACGCCGAAAGGGACAGTTAAACTCATCATGTAGGAAAACACAAATCTAGAGCCGATACTCAACCAATTTACTTCCTTTGACATCGTTTGAACCTTCAAACACTATGACAGAGCTCGCACAATGTGAATAAGCACATAGGCTACATGCTCAACAATAAAGGGAATAGATTCTGATTGGATTGACACATAAATTTTATCGGCGATATCTGCTACCTCCACTCCGATGACAACTGATTACCTGTAAAATAAATTTTATGTTTTAAACAGTTCTATTTAATACAATGTCCATTTATATTATCTATATTATATTGTTTAATTAAAAATTTAAACAATTAGTTATTACTGGAGTTCATATAAGGATTGGTTGAAAGAATGAAAACTTTCAGTTCTTTGTTACACAAATTAAAAAAAAAAAACTTGATTTAAAAGCTGGCTTTCGTTTGCAGGACGTAGCAGTATTCAAGAGTTGTGTTCATTCAATTTAAAACCATGATGAATTTTCGTCTTTTTTTTTTAAACAGGGACTGCTGTCAACTTGTGTTTTCACATTCGACTATCTCATTACTACTGAGAAGTCCGTTGTGTGTGCAAATCTTTTTATTTCATTATTTTCTACTGCATTTTCTAGATCCGTTCGGATGATCTCACCTCTACAGTAAAATTACAGGAAAGTGTAATGAACTTGTACGCACTCAGGTGAAAATCAGTGTTTTTTTTCCTCCTCTTACTCTATGTATTTAAGTCCAAATACTGCAGATGAAATTTAAATATTATATTTTTAACACCAATTGAAGAGATTCTTCGAATAAGAATATAAACATAAACGTCAGTTAAGATAGGACTTCAAATGAATGTGAGAATGAATATATTACTAAATAAAGTAATATAATAACAAATTCCGCTACGTAGACGAGCGGTTTAAGGCACCATGCTATGGTGCAGAAATCCACTGGTTCAAGACACCATGGGGAAGACATTTCTTTTTTTTTTTGGAATTTCAAAATATGTGGAACCAGGGCCGACCGAAAATCGTGAGATATTTAGATTGAGAAAACTAGTTATAACGGCTGGAGGACCGAACATGCTATACACGTGCACTCTTGTACTGATTCTGCGATCGTCCACCTCTGAGATTAACACATTTGAATGTAGGGCCTGTAGTCGGTTGGTAGGCCTGTCACGCCATGATTGTGTGGTAATAAATCTTAAATATTAGGGTGAGTGACATTTCATCTAACAAAGTTTGCTAACTGCTTTCAGCAGATTCATTTTGGAGACAAAAGTATTTTATTCTGAAATCTTGGTATTTTGACACAACAGCTTCCTACAAACCTTTGTGTTTAAACAGTGAAAACTTAAATTAAGTTTAAAAAATAATCCATCAATCCATAGAAATTATGCCCGAAGGCAGGTCCTTCCCTGTAATCATAGCATTTGCATGCTATTGCTTGCAGCTTTACTAGGGAATTGTAGGTGTGGTAGCTTCCCATTGCTTTCCACACCGGTGAAGGATGATGATGATGATAAGATGATGATGATGATGGCCATATGATTTCGGGGACCATTTGGACCTTAAAGTTTTCCTGACATTTGTCTTACAAGTGAGGAAAAACCCCGATAAAAACCTCACCCAGAAAAACTGCCCCGACCGGGGATCGAACCCGGGCCCGCAGCGTGACAAGGCAGCACGCTACCTCGAGACCACAGCGGTGGACTAAAAAATAATGTCCGAAAATTCACTCACTCTAACTAACTAACTAACTAACACTTACACTATCGAACACTTAGATTCATGACAGCGCGGACATGAGCTCTCCATACATCATTATCCCGAGCTAATGTTTTCCAATTCACTCACTCTAGTAATAAAAAGTTACTATTATATTAGGGTGTAAGGGTTAAAGTAAACCGAAAACGTGGCTTTGCGAATTAGGTATAAATGCTTATTTTGCATAACATCTTTTGTAAGCACTGAAAGGAAAACTGTTGACAACTTAAAATAGCATTATTAGAAAAGTTAGCAGTATGATTTTTTTCCAAATTCACATCATTTCAATCAATATCCACTAATTGAATTAATCCTAATCTTCCCAAATTACTCAGTAAGTTGTGAGCATTCTGTTAAATTTTGTAGGATCAATTATTATATTTCAATTTAGCTTGGTTATGAACACGTCCCGGCTAAAAATAAATGTTGGAGAAATAATTTGTTTATAATGTTATTCAAATGTGATCTTAAACTAAATTATATTGTACGCACATACCGAAAAATATTGGTAAAATGCAAATGCTACATTAGCAAATGTCATTATTTATATATAGAACACAATATTGCGAAATGTAGAATACTACAGTATTAGGACTTATGCACATGCATAAATTCTGATGTAATATAGTTTGACTGATGATTGCATTATTTATAAAACCATACATGAAGAATCGGATATAGATACCGTAATAAATTATCTGGACAATATAACTGAGTTGTAAAAAACTAGATAAAAACAAATATTATTATGTAAGACAATAACAATTCGAAAATTCCGAGGAGCCTGTCTAAATTATTAAATGGCAAGGTAAACATTTCCCTGGAATTTGGCGTAAATACTTGAGAGTTTGAAATAAGCTAAAACCCGTTTGGAGTTCCGGTGGTGTCAGGATTTTTAAACTGGTGTAAACTTTCTCGTGGCACCATAAGCCTGGGTTCGTCTTAGCCTCTAACGCAAATGAGTACCAGACTTGTTCTGGTGGACTGACAACCCGGCCGAGATTTCCTAACAATTTTCTAGAAATGTGGAACCCTCACTATATGAGGGGCTTCCGAAGGTCTGTAGTAGATTACTTTACCTATATTTCTTTATTAAAAACTTAATTATGTTCAAACCTCACACGAGAGGACAAGTTGATAATATTGCGAGGAAGGCGAACTACAATTTATAATGAGGATTCTAGGAGAAGAAAATATTATGTGAAAATAAATTGCTTAGGCTACTTAGCATTAGTGTGGTCATTAATTCCATTTGCATGTGTTAGTTGGGATCTCTACAGAAAATATTAAACCCATTTTCTAGAAATAATATAGCTTAGAGCTAGAAAATTTGTTAAAGTTCTACATGACACGATGATGATATTATTGAAGTATTTTGATTGGAATCATTAAAAAAGGCAGGTATTCTTTTTAAATTCCAATGTCCATTTGAATGAACATAATTGAAAATTCAATATTTGATATTTCATTATATATATATATATATATATATATATATATATATATTTAAATTTCTGATTGCATCGATTTTTAAGAATACTTTTACTTTCAAAATTAATCAGAATGTTTGAATTTTGTTCATGGAAAATTGACTCTTAGCAGCCCAATAATGCCTATAAATTGCATATATTGCAAAGAATAAAAACACGTTCCGAGGATCAATGTTGCCTGAAACATAGACTAAACTTTTCATTGAAACGTAATATTTCAATCAGCCTCTCCTAAATTGATTAATTAAAATAATTAATTAATTAATCAGGACGAGTATTATTATCATACATATGTTAAAGCAATATAACATGAAATAGTCGTCGGAGATATACAAAATATATATGCAATCAACTGGGGAGAACACGAGGAATTTGATTTTAATATAATTAGTTACAAATAAATTAAGTTAACAGGGTTTGATAAGATTATCGATAAACTATCAGACATTTATTTCAGAAATCATTTAGCAAGTACGGGGTGAATCATATATATCTCTATCTATCTTCGGGTTTTTACTGCTGCTGCCGTCTTCCCGTGCCAAACCTCCAAAGCCTACGGTCTTGGGCATCTTCGATGCTTAGCCCTCTAGCTTGCATTGCTGTCTTCATGTTTTCCTTCCATGTTAACCTTGATCTCCCTCTTTTCTTCTTTCTGTTCGGATGCCATTCATATAGTTGCTTTGGCCATCGCTCATCTTCCATTCTTAAGACATATATATATATATATATATATATATATATATATGGCCATACGTTTGATCGCGTTGTGTGAAGAAAATATTACCATTACAGGAAATATGAAATTACCGTTGGAAATGCAATTATTCAAATTAAAACAATGGAATAAAACAAAACAATATAGAACTTACGTCATTAGTCAAAATGGCGTTGAATAAGCGACAGCAAATTACAATTGCTGCATGGGCAACAACGTATACTAATGATCGTAAGGCCGCAAGATGGGCAAGACGTGAGTTTAACGTAGCATTGCAGCCGTCGACTGTGGGGAAGTAGAGAAAACGACTGCTGGAAACGGGAAGGATGTTGAAAATCAAACCTCCTGAAAGGCCTCGCATTAGCACGGATGCAGAAACAACGAAGAGAATTGTGGAGGCGTTCGACGCTAGCCCACAAAAATCAACCCGCCAAGCTGCATGTAAGCTTCCTATCAGTCAATCGAGGGTGTGTCGTGTTTTGAAGCGTGAGAAGTACCACCCCTTCAAACCGATTCGTGTCCACGAACTTAATGAAGACGACCCTGACAGGCGGATGGAATTTTGTGAATTTGTTGTAAGGGAATTAGCAAACGACGAACATTGATACAGAAAATTGCACTTTTCTGATGAAGCTGTTTTCCATGTGAACGGACGTGTTAATCGACACAATTGTCACTATTATGGTAAAGATAATTCTAATGTTATTGAAGAGACACGTTTAAGATCCGGGAAAGTCACTGTTTGGGATATGGTCGGATGCGAATTTTGGATGAGACTGTTAATGATTATCGGTATAGTGATATCCTTAGACAAATTTTCCTGCCGGTAATGCATAGTGCTGAGCATGAACAATGTTTATTCCAGCAGGATGGTCCGCCTCCTCACTATGCAACTGCGGTGAGGGAAATTTTGAATGATCATTTACAAAACAGGTGGGTGGGAATAAGACGCCCCATTGAATGGCCAGCCCGTTCCCCTAATCTCACAGCATGTGACTATTGAAGGATAAGGTTTATGCCCGTGTTGTGAATACATAGTTCTTTATATAGATTTTTTATTGTTTTATAGATTATTTTAATTATTCATTCAAAGTCTTGATTGAAGCTGACTGTATTGAGATAGAGTATAGTTCAGATCAAAGTCTTGATTGAAGCTAACTGTATTGAGATAGAGTATAGTTCAGATCAAAGTCTTGATTGAAGCTAACTGTAAACATCCCTACATTTAGTTCCATTGGAATGTTGGTAGTACAGTTTTAGGGTGACTTCAGGTCATTTTGAAGTATATAACACTTGAGAAGTGATGGGCTCGGTCTGTCTGTGTGTGTACGGCTGGAGGGTAAGTCACCGACCATTTTTCTTAATAATGTAGTCCAGATCCTTTAGATTTCAATCAAGTACAATATAATATTTTTGAAACTATATATTTTCAAAAGGGATATTTTAATTATGTAGATTTGGTTAGAGTTAAAAATTCCACAACTCCCTTTTCTCAATCCCCGAGATAGTACTGTAGTTTAACATAGGCTTAGAATAGAATTAGGGCTAGAGATATTTAGGATTTCTAATTATTTATACTTTAGTAATAAAATAGTTTAAGATAAGACTCCTTTTGTTTATTTCAATGCCTGTAAACTGTACATCCTCATACTAACGCTCGGCTAGGAAACCGCTACCAGATTTTCCAAGTCCCGAAGGTCCTTTAAGCCTAATAAATCCAGTTGAATCCATAACATTGGTGAGCGGCGGTGGCATATCACATAATAATGTTTTATTATTTTTTTATGATAGGGAAACGGACCCTTGCAAGCTTTCTGGACCGTTTGGAATACAATAAAAATTAAAAGTTTGTGATACGTACATTTTTAGGTTAAAATCAGCAGTGTAAGATTTATGTAGAACATAGGAGATTTATTATTTAATAGAGATGAAATAAATAAAAAGATATTAATTCTGGATTGGGATTTAGATTAATCAGACCTTGGAAGAGAGAGGGAAGTTGTGGAAAAAAGAGAATATTGTTTTTTCAACGTAGTTATAATTTTGAGCAACTATTTTTTTTTTCTTGTAAATCTGTGCATGGTAGAGTAAGAGAGTATACTATTTATTTTGTGTAGGAAATATGTCTGTTAGGACTGAATAGGATAAAAATATAAAACCATTATACATTGGCAAAAACTCATGGCTGAAACGTGGCCTGAAACGGGATATGTCGACGTATGCGAACCGAACTCGTGGCTTGTGGAAGGGGATGACACGCCATCATACTAACATGAATATTTTTGCCGATGGTGATTGTAACCAATAATAATAGTAATAAAATAATTTCTCTGCAATAATAATTGCGAATAAAATAGCATGAACTAATTACCTTCGTGGAAAATTACTTCCATATAATACTGAAGTACAAATGGTTTAAATGTCTCGGGTTATTAATTACCTCAGGGCAACTCAAGCGATACCAACATATGAACGAAATGTTGAATTAAATGAGAAAATTTAGTAACGTTATATAGGAATTATTTTTAGATCTTTCCTGCGAACAGATCGTTTCTGCATGCGTTGGAAAATATATTAATATGGAGATTAAATAAATAAACGGACTGTGTCACTCCTATGTTGGCAATACTAAATGTCAAGTCGAAATCATACCGACGTTGTTTAAATTAGTGAAACATGACAGGTCATATATATATATATATATATATATATATATATATATATATATTTATGTAGCATATGAAATAATTTACGGGGTAACTACAGGGTATTGTTGAGAAAATATTTAGAGAAAGGAGTCTCGGGTTCGAACCTTGGTGACTAGCTTTACAAGATACCAGTCGTTTTTATTAGATTTCTTGTCCGAGAACGGTAAGCCGGAGTGTTCAAAATTACCTATAATACAAGTATATTTCTAGTAGGAATGTTAAGAGATGTCCGAGGAATATTTAGTTTGAAATATGTCCCCGTATGCGAGGCTATCTAACGGGATTTTGATGACGGTTCGGGAAATTTTCCAACTTGAATGAGGGAGGTACACTTCAAGTAATTCGCTCTACCCTATATATATGTGACCAAATCATCAGATCAAATATCCAAAATCATAAAGAGTATCAAATTTTTTTTTTAAAACAGATTGATCCGGCAACACGTGTAATGTGTTGGCTAGGATGTCGTCACTAGAAGTCTTGGATTCGAACTCAGGAAAAATGTATTCAGTATTTGGTTAATCTCTCCAGAATAGCGCAGTGTAAAAATTTATTTTAGGTTATTGGAACTTGAACTAATAAATTATTTTACCTTTTTTATTACAAGTCAGGAACATTTAGCATTTGTCGGGAGTAAATTGGAAATTTTCCGCAACTCGTATAACTAATTTATCGAAGGAAAATATGGAAGTAGGGAACTTAGATTCTTTTACAGATTAAATAACAAAATTATTTAAAATAAAATAAAAGTGGCTCACGGAACTCAGTTTCCTTTACAAAAATAAATAATTAACTTAGATAAAATCTTGGTTTCAACGGAGTTTACTTAAAGTTAATAGACCTAAATTATACTTGGATGGGACACCCGTAACGGAAATCAGATTACATCTCGTAACGGTGTATTGAAAATAGATTCTGAAAACCTTCCACAACTGTTACAAGATATGTCCGCTGATGGTTCGATCTAGGACACAGATTTGTCGCATGACGTCCTTATAAATTAGAAACAGAAGAATATAACTAATCTAATCGAATCGGTCGATGAACGTTAATAATCATAAGCGGTGAATTTACTAACTAATGGGTTGGATACAGGTAGTCGATGAATTATAATGATTTAAATGATGTTGATTCATAAAATAGTTAGTACTGCTGAGGGAACCTTGATGCTGACCATTCTTATAATTCTCTGTCCGAGTAAACGACCTTGCCCGCAGTAGACTAAGTATTCAATTAAATAATAATAGAACATTATGTTTGGCAAAATAAACATACACTGATAGGGCCGAAGATGTTAAAAAAAAAAAAAAAAAAAAAAATATTACTAGGAATTACAAACATTATATAACTTAACGTGCCTATAAAATTTTATTTTAAAAACATTAGGAAACATAAATAGTCTTTTATATAAGTGTGGCGATAATTACGTCTAATTTAAATCTCACTTCAAAAAAAAAAAATAATAATATCCACAAAATAAATGAATAAATACAGGGTATTGTCTATTAATCCTAACCCCTGCATAACCAGGGATATTTTTTTGAGTTTCTGTTGTGAATTATAAGTCTTATGTTGTATCTACCTTATAAATTTTTTTTTTGAATTTTCAACCGACTTTATGCATTACTTAGGACTTTTGAGTAAATGTTTGAATACCCATATGGTGAATGGTGACTTGCAGTTTCCCCAGAGAGATTTTTATGCAGTGAAGAGTTTGGATTAAGTCAAGGGTGTCTAGTTGTTTTAGGATTATCTTTTAATGCGACTACATATTTAAAACAATATAATTTCGATAGGTGGCAGCATTTTTTTTTGTAATATTGTGAACTGTCCCGATAAATTTTATAATATTATTGGATTATTTAATTTCATAGTGAAGTGAGCAATCTAGTTGTAGATCTTTTAGACATTTTAATGTAGCAAGCGAAGTTGATAATTGAAACATGCCGGCGCACTGTAGGACCCTAGAACCCTGGAAATAATTTCTTGTCATTCAAGTGCAATTTTTGAATATTGAGTAGTGAAGCAGACTTAGTGGTTTAACCTAATCCGTAAACGCTCGATCATCATAAATAAAAAAAACTTACATTACATATATTCCAGATGAAGGAAATATTTGAGGAATGAGAACATGTGGGAAGTTAGAACTCAATCAACGGATGATTTAATAATAATAAATAGCCAATAAACAATGATATCATTAAAATAATAAATAATAACCTTACTAAAATAAGCTAATAATCTGTGAATTTAAACTAACTAATTTAAAAGTACAACATGGAGGGTAAATGAAACTAACTGAGGAAGTGAGTAGATAATCGTAATCGCTACAATAAATTAAACCCAAAGATTATGAGAACCACAAGTAAATATGGACCAACTACGAGTAATCTTAACAAACTAAGTTAAATAATATGAATAACTAAGTAATTAATAGTAAAGCAGTTTGAAAGGTATAACGGAGCATCAGATTGCGAAGACAGGTCATGAGGTAACAGAGGATGACCGAGACTCAGTGAATAATCAACGGGCAATCTGAGCTATAAAAGTAAAACATGATAACTAATCGACCTAATAATGAAAGAAATGATAATAAAAATAGTAATAATCATAATAATAATAAGAATAATAATAAAAACCATAATAGCTATATTAATAAAAAAATAAATAAACAGTGATAAAAAACAAAACATCAGTAATAACAGTAAAAGTTAACTGTCATACTGCATGAATTAATAATAAAATAATAATAATAATTCATAGGAAAATTAATAAACAATAATAATAATAATAATAATAATAATAATGATACCAGTAATAAAAATAAACAAATTACAATAACAAATGATTAGCATGAGATGTTATATCGATACTTAAAGTAATAATTAATTATATGAGAAACACTCAGATTGAAGGACCAATTTGTTCATGATGATGATGATCAATTATATATGGAACAATCAGATTGAAGGATTGCGGATAAATATTGAAAGGACAAGGGCTAAAAGTCGTAATACTGAGATACCAGATAGGACTAGCAGTAATCCTTATATCGTATTTTAATAATAATCCTAATCATAATAATAATAATAATAATAATAATAATAATAATAATAACCTTAATAACTATATTAATGAAAATAAACAATGATACCAAACATCAGTAATAACCATAAAAGTTGACAGTCATACTGCATAATAATAATAATAATTCACAGAAAAATTACCAATAATAATAATAATAATAATAGTAATACCAGTAAGAAATAAAAACTAATTGCAATAACATAATGATAAGCATAATACGTTATATTAAAATAATATCTAGTAATAGGAGAAATCATTAGATTAAAGGATGGCGGATACTATTAAAAGGAAAGAGGCCTAAATGATCGTAATACTGAGATACCAGATAGGACTAGCAGTAATCCTTATATCGTATTTAAATAATAATAATAATAACAATAATAATAATAATAATAATAATAATAATGACAAATACTATATTAATACTATTAATAAAAAGATAACAGACATCAGTAATAACAATAAACCTTAACGATCATAATAATAAAAAAAAATAAAATAAATAAATAAAATAAAATCAAATTACCAGTATTAATAATGTATAATGATAATAATAAAACACAGTAAACTTACAACTAACAATAATAATAATAATAATAATAATAATAATAATATATATAATAACAATAATAATAATTCGCGGTAAATTAATAAACCACAATAATAATAATGATGATGATGAAATAAGAGCGAACTACCAGAAATAAGACTTGAGTTTATGAATAAAATAAAAGATAACGGAAACCACAATCTCAATTTCAGCAATTAGGACTCATTTAAGAGTGAATGGGTTCCGGGATAAGTAGTAGGCCAGTTTGCGAGAAGATAACGTGAAAGCAATCCAGATAGAGGCATGTAGTATGTTAAGCCTATGTTAAGCCTATAGCGGAAGATGACTGATAGGTTCAATTAACCAGCAGTTATGCCAACACGGAGGATAGAAATTATTTTAACATCGCAAGAAATAAGGAGTGACAACAGCTCAGATTAAGAAGGGAGGATGTGCATTATCCAACTTGGTTTGAAAATGTATTACAAAGAGAACGGAAGAGGGGCATGGGAACTTAGGAAAATTTATAAACTTTTTGAAACGCAATGAAGAATAGGACAAGCGTTGAAAGATTTCCCCAGAATTATCGAGTGACAAACATGCAGAAATGATCGAAAACAAATAAATTAATTTATTCCCATAGCAGTTTAGAAAATGGAGGTTAGGATACTTCACCGATAGTTGGGTGTCTTAATCGATCTAGTGGAGAGTATTATCATATACATTTTGGGGAGTTCAAGGGCTACACTGAATAATATTTCTAATGGAAATTACACAACAATTATTATACTCGGCTGAATCATGACACTTGACTGAGGTGCATACAGGAGGAAACAGAAAGAATCTGCGGCCGAGATTTTTCCCTCTGTATACCCTGATAGCATATCAGTGGACCTAGTGACCAGCTGAGAATAGACACACACACATATACACACATTGGATTTGAAACTTATTTTAATAGTAAATGACCACTAGATCGCCTTAAGGCTCGCCAGACTTCGGCCCACACTCACTCGGAACCATATAAAGATAAACGAGCGAACAGACTGTAACCTAGGTCAATCTTGGCTAAGCGATGTTAGGGAAATCGCACAGAAACCCAAAAGAAGTTAGAAGAGTGACAGATTTAGGATAGGAAGCAAGGGAGACATACTACTTCGAGGAGGCCTAGCCTACGCTAGAGCTACTGGGATAGAGATGCGAACAGCGACCCTTAGGAGGAAACAGTGCACAGACGAGAGAGACAGAGGAATAGGGAAGAGTTAGGGAGTGCGCAATCGGAAGGTGGGACACCCCCGTAATAAAAGGATCTGGAGTCACAGACCTCCTCGGTGATCCTGGGGCACTGGCCATAAAACCTTGCCGGCTTGGCACTGACGTTTAGGACCAGGGAACAACGGCAGGTAGAGAGTTAGGCATCGGAGAACGAATATTAAACGAGAACACGGATTCTCGAGGAAATAAACATTAGTGATACCCGGGTGTTAGGAAGCGAAGTGGGCAAGAACCGACCCCCGTCAAAGGGATTAGGATCAAATTCATCCCTATTGACGCAGGCGATGTTCGGTGAGGTCACTAGCTTACCTAAGGGAATTTATGAGTCAGGCGACTCAGGGCGCGTGTTAGGAAGCGGAGTGGGCAAGAACCGACCCCCGTCAAAGGGATTAGGATCCAATTCATCCCTATTGACGCCGGCGTTGTTCGGTGAGGTCACTAGCTTACCTAAGGGAATTTATGAGTCAGGCGACTCAGGGCGCGCGTTAGGAAGCGGAGTGGGCAAGAACCGACCCCCGTCAAAGGGATTAGGATCAAAATTCACCCCTATTGACGCAGGCGATGTTCGGTGAGGTCACTAGCTTACCTAAAGGAATTGAGGCAGGAGAAGATGCCAGGAAATCCGCCGGCGGTGAGAAGCGGAAAGAAATACCGCGAAGAAAGACGTACGCACAGATAGAATATGGTCCTAACGGGTAGATAACAAATACTAGCAAAAATAACACCGGAAACATTAGTGCACTAGAGGGAACAGAAGGAAAATTGGGAAACGCGCATACATACGATTGTGCCATCGACGACAGAATTAGAGGGTGGGTCAGGAAGGGCCAGGGCCACTTTAGACGGAATACACTCTCCGCCTTCATGTAGTGCCCGGTTCGTTCGCTGGCTCACCCGGTTTATTTGCGAGACAGGGATCACGCAAGGGAGGGGGCAGGCGTGACTAGGGCCACCGTTGGCATTAAGGGAAACGTTGCTTAGCCCATGCCTTCGAGGCTCGCAGCCCAGTCAGGGTCTGGGGCCCCAAGAAGCGATGGTTAAGGACCATCCAGAGTAAATGATGATGCCAGGAAAACCGCGAAGGAAAAGTCGTATGCACACATAGATATGGTCAATAACGAAGGAACAACGAATAATAGTCAGGGACGTCAGAAACGTTGAGACACTAGATGAAAATACTAAGGGAAACACATAGAGATTACGATTGTGCGATCTACAGGTAGAGCCAAGAGGAACAGATTGACCGAGGATGGAAAGGGAAGAGGACGACATAAAAACGAGAGGTTAAACACTTATGGTGGTGTAGATAAGTTTAAGCACATAAGCAGTCTAAAGTAAAGTAGAGCCCTAGGATACAAGCGGGGACAGATAGGAGGAGTTCCGAGTGGAAGAAGAAGTAAGGAAAGAACCCTGGAGTAGGACGTGGGTAAATATTTCAGAGTAAGAAGAAGAAAAAAAAATCGAACCCCAATAAATGATGATATGTATGTAATGGGAAATCAAGGAAACCCCGGAAGTAAGAAGTAGAGAAAAAAAAAAAAGCAGTTTAAATGCATGTAGATCAAGAAACAATCAGGGAATAAAATATACAAAACGTAAAATAAATGTATAAAAGTTCAACAAATCAGCTATGAGAATTTGCCAATCAAACAAACAGTTAGGTGAGGTAAGAGTGTAAAGTACGCCGTATCAGAAGTTAGGGCAGCAGAAGGGAGAATGAGGACAAGGACTCAGGTTACGTAACATCACGGTGACTTCTAAAATTGAATCAGTAAGGATTTAGAGGTTAAACTAAGTGGATTGATATATTAGCAGTAAGATCAGATAGTCCGGGAAAATTAGACCAATGAATAATGAAAACCTGAATCCCTGTCCAGACACAAGTAGCTTAAAAATCATATCTCAATTAAAGAACAATTAAGACTAGGAAAGGGAGAGTTAAGAAATAGAGGCAGTTATTTCAGAAGTGGAGAAAGGAAAGAATGCTCTCAAACTCAGGACCCTAAGGAAACGATGACGTAAATTCAGGATACGAGTATTAATTGGTGTTTGTAAGGACTAATTCGGCTTTGGTCAAGTAGCATTTACATGTTAAATAAGTGCAGTATATGTCTTTCCGACTGATGTGAAGACGAGCGCACCCAGTCGAACCTAGGACTCTATTATAAAGAAAGGGACTAGATAAAACCCTTAGAATTAGGCAAAATTTAGGCCTGCTAAGTATAGCAAAATATCGACCGATCTAATTATGGAAATTATGTGTATATATATACCTGAAGTACTGTCAAATTGAAGTTTCGGAAAATAAAAAGATGATTTAGAACCTGAGATTTGTGATGATGGCTATGCAAATTGATAGACATAAGAGCACTCTTTTCGGTTTCCAGTGTAAAATCTAGCAACGCCAAAAGATAAAACAGGGATAACATTTGTATAGGAACGAGGTTGGCAGTTAAAGTTTAATGCAAAATACAATTTTGCTGGTTGCACCATTGAGATATGACTAACTAAAAGTAAATTTAGAGGAACTGAACGTAGGAAAATTATAAAAGTAAAGATGTACATGGTTGCTCAAGATTCGGGGTTGAGTTAAGAGGGATACTATTCGTAGTAAGAAACTAGGATTTGGTTTTGAGACCCCAGAAGGTACTATTGATTCATTTCTAAAAGTCCATATGGAATTTATTAAGAAAAAGGTAGTGCAAACCCATAGTTTTAAACAAATAAAAATCAAAAAAAAAAAAAAAAACAGAAAAACTAAACAAAATAACGGTACACAAGTAAAAACCCTCAGCACAAGAAGAACGACTACGCACACGATCTGACACTACGAGCACGACTGGGCTAACTAGAAACGACGAAGGATGTTGAGTCACCTAGGACATCCCCCACACCACGAAACATAGATTAGCTGATACCAAAGAACAAAAAGGAGGAAGACAGGGTCTATGCGGGTACGACTTACTACATCAGGGATAGTCATTCAACATGGGAAATGTCCACCAGTCAATACGGTGCGACATGAGAGACCAAGCAAATACCTTAACCATATCAAACCGAACCTCTGATCGTCCGTGGATCATATAATAATTCCCAACCAGTAATATACAGTAAGAAAATTGGATAAAAACACAGAAATCCCATTAAACCTATCCTCCGGATAATCCATGGCTCCTAAAAGAAATTGCTGGTCTCGAGAACTTCAAAGGACAGACCCAGTATCCGGCATGGCTCTCTCCCGGCCGAAGGAAGATACCATCATCGAACGTGGTCCCAGGCATCGGATTCAACCAGGGATGCTGTATTAGATCAGCATGAGCGCGGACATGCGCGGCGCCAAACAAGAACTAAGTGCTCAAGTTTCTCGGTGAACGCGGCTAGTGGGAAAGCCGAGTGTTGTGAAGAAAGTGATAAGCTCTAATTAAAGTTTTAGATTTTTCTTTTTTCAGAATGACAGTGTGTGAAAGTAACAGCATTGAAGAAAACAGAACTATGGAACAGTTGAAAAGGAAGAAGAGTAGATAAATTGTGTTTTATATATGTTTTCTTGTTTCAGGTTCGGAGTGACAGGCTAATCCATTTTCCAGATGTAATTTGAAAACCAGATAAATGTGGTTGATAAAGTATGAACACGTCTATGTCCCATATAGAGGAAGGGAACTACGGTAAATTGTAAAGAGAAAATGGATTAACTTGAACACACTAAATTTCATAATATATAAAAAATTGTTCCTGTTAAAATTACTGTTTGTAAATCATATGTTAGAAAGAGTTAGGTAGCTTTAGGAACAGGAGATAGAGCAAATCTGTAGTATCAATGTAAACAAAATCCAGATCAATTAAAAAGCTTGTGCGTAGTCTAAGTACACAACTGCAGCGGCCCCAAAAAGGGCCTTAAAAGACCCTTTCTTGGGATTGAGAAGGGGGGAATGTTGTGAATACATAGTTCTTTATATAGATTTTTTATTGTTTTATAGATTATTTTAATTATTCATTCAAAGTCTTGATTGAAGCTGACTGTATTGAGATAGAGTATAGTTCAGATCAAAGTCTTGATTGAAGCTAACTGTATTGAGATAGAGTATAGTTCAGATCAAAGTCTTGATTGAAGCTAACTGTAAACATCCCTACATTTAGTTCCATTGGAATGTTGGTAGTACAGTTTTAGGGTGACTTCAGGTCATTTTGAAGTATATAACACTTGAGAAGTGATGGGCTCGGTCTGTCTGTGTGTGTACTGCTGGAGGGTAAGTCACCGACCATTTTTCTTAATAATGTAGTCCATTTCTTTTAGATTTCAATCAAGTACAATATAATATTTTTGAAACTATATATTTTCAAAAGGGATATTTTAATTATGTAGATTTGGTTAGAGTTAAAAATTCCACAACTCCCTTTTCTCAATCCCCGAGATAGTACTGTATTTTAATATAGGCTTAGAATAGAATTAGGGCTAGAGATATTTAGGATTTCTAATTATTTATACTTTAGTAATAAAATAGTTTAAGATCAGACTCCTTGTGTTTATTTCAATGCATGTAAACTGTACATCCTCATACCAACGCTCGGCTAGGAAACCGCTACCAGATTTTCCAAGTCCCGAAGGTCCTTTAAGCCTAATAAATCCAGTTGAAACCATAACAGCCCGGAAACCTCAAGACGCCGACATGCTGAAATTAGTGATGGAGGAAGAAATTAGAGCTATTCCTCTGAACATGTATCATAACGCAATGAACGACTTTCCAAAGCGTTGCCAATTGTGCTTGGATGTAAACGGCGAACAGTTTGAAGCAATAAAGTGATATGTTTAGCGTTGTTGTAAGTGATTTGTTTTGTTTTGTTGTATTGTTGTAATTTGAAGGATTCCCATTCCAATGATAACAATATATTACCTTTAATAATAATATTTTCGTCACAAAAGTGTTCAAACATATAGCCATATTTCTCAATTACACTGTTCATCGTACCGCTATTGTCAAGTGATAGATACTGGAAAAGCAGGCAACTTAGTTAAAACTTGATGAGTTGCATTGTACTAGCGGATAAAGAGACGATTCTTTGTAGACTAACTATCTCAAGATCTTAAACCCAGTTTCGCAAAGAGCAGAAACAAGAATCGATATATGGTTTGGAAACTACAGCGTTGACGTAAACAACTCCTAATAAAGCAAACAGACAAGATGATAGAACGCCAAACTAGCAAACGCGAGGGAAATATAGGTCAACACACCAGTAAATTCCTAATCAGCTGAAGAATAGCGTGGGGGAGACTGAGACATGATTTCCCAGATTATAAAAATACGAGGACTTATGGTAAAACTGTACTTTTAGAAATTCGTGCACTAAAAACAGGTGGAATGATGTTCAATAAAAATCAAAAGACGGCGATCCCTTCCTAATGCATAAGGAATCTTGATCAGCCAATATAAAGAAGGGTTATATTACAACGTAATTACCTCATGACGACATAACAACACAGAGAGGGTAAAGCGAGTTTTCATTATAACGATGTTAAGTTAGTTCTTCGCCGAGAACGGGAGTTGAAACAAACTCGCCGATACTAAATATTTCTCCGCAACTCACCGATACAAAGCAGTTCTTCATAACTCACCAAGACGGGAGTTGAAATAGACTCACCCGGACCGGAGTTGAAATATAATAATCGACATGATAACTTCGCGATTATTTCAATACTTATAAAATTTGATAGTAATGATCTTACAGAGATTCCATTGTGAAGTCTAGGCGCGCTCCTGTGGTCAGTGCCTTGTCCAATACTAACTTAATTTGATTATATGTGTAACCAGCGACTACTTCAATAATAAATCAACTTACTAAAATTCATCTAACACGATCTTGTGTCAGCCAGCTCCTTGCTATCCCTGATGATAAAGAATCTCAGCTCTACATATTCCCAACCTGAGCAACCCAAGATCTCACACATGGAGAATTACTTTGATACTCCTGGCGCCCAAACATCCCTTTATTAACCTTTTATAGCCCAAAAGAAGAAGCAACACTAAATTATCCGGCTTCATCTTCTATAGAAAAAAACACACGCGGTTAACGTTATGTAGGCATCTACGAAGAGATATCGTTAATATCCTTTCTAAATGAAACTATCATTTCTTGAAATGAAATGTCTGCAGTGATTTGTGGGCCTATTATTCTCTGGATAAATTTAAACATAACTAAAGAGACCTATGTATGTCAATAAATAAATGTTAAAATTATGTTACATGAAATATGGCTAATTATTAATAACTAAGTTAAGGATTTTGAGGTGCGGCACCTTACCACAGATATAGCTGTTTTCAGGCTAATAGTTCAATATAAGTATTTGGGGGATGAAATGAAGCGAAAAGATCACAATTTGTTGCACCTTTTTTTGCACATTTTTGTGAGATTACTACACTAAGCCCTTTTTTCTGTCTTTTTTATGCTTCAGCATCTTTCCCTCCACTCTTCTCTGCGCTTTAAAAATATAGGACAGAAAAACGTATATTTTCTATTCTTGAATAGCTTTTTAAAATCTTAAATAGGAGTCAACAATATTAAATAAATATTAAAATATAATTTACGTAATTCATACACCAGAAACAGTGGCCAATATCCAGTGTGATGTCAACAATAGTAAATAATGAATATTAAAATATAATTTATGTAAAGCACCAGTAATTTATATCCCAGCAACAATGGCCAATTTGCAGCTGTGAAGTCACATCTGAATTTCAACAGTGTTGGTGTAACAGTTTAAAATAAGTTCAGTTAGTACTGGAAATGATTTAACAGTTTTCTATCTACCGACTTCTTTTTTGGCAGTGTTTTACTCATCTGAATCACAACGTATTTTTATTAGTATTACAACTGGATTTTCACAACTAAAACACTGCGAATGTTAAGAAGGATACGTTTTATGCATTTTTAGAAGAATTCAAAACACAATTTATCGAAACTGTTCGATGTTCCATCTGCGAAGTATATATTACAATAAACTAAAGAACTATGAATTACCTCTTATGGACTCTTATAAAAAAGAAAATTTGGTGCAAAATGATATGCATATTATATAAAATGCGTTCAAGTAACTGGTTTAGACCTTAATTCAATTGTTTCAGAAGCACAGTAATTTAAAGTATTAATGTATTAATTCATTATCTTAACTTAACTTCTCTCTCTCTCTCTCTCTCTATCTATATCTCTCTCGCTCTCTTTAGTGGTACATTCACATCAGCCATGCTACTGTAGTCTTACAAGGACACAACCTGTCGGGAGAGAATTTTAATCTCAAGATCACATACATACTCTTAACCACACGAGGAAATTAAGTGCTTCTCTAAATGAGGATCAATCCAATAATTGCGCCATCTCCCAGACAATACGAACATTTAAGACAAGACACATCATTCACTTATACATTATTATTATATTTATTTATATACAGATGTTCAGTGTTTACACAACTTTCTGTGGCTAACGTTTTCCTTTTTCCTTCTCCTTTCGTCCCTATCCATCCATTTCATGTTCTTCAGTCATTTTGTTCTCATTCCAGTTCTTATTTTCTTGCATCCACGAGTTTCGAGGTCTTCCTTTATATCTTCTTCTAGGTGAACACCATTCCAACGTTTTTTCTGGATAACCTTTCTTCTTGCATTCGTCGTACATGCCAATATCAATCTAATTGTATATACCTTATATTATCTATTATTGAATACTTAATATTCATTATTTCTCGAATTATTTTTTTTTTAATTTTGAACATCCTACTGCTCTCTTCAAGAAATCCATTTCCACCGACATAAGTTACAGTTGAATTTCCATATTTCAGCTCCATATGTGACAGTATTTCTCAATATTGAATGATATATTTGTAACTTATTTTTCCTGGTTATATGTCAGTTCCATAGGACAACAATAAACATTGCTATTATAGCTCTACTTTTATTTATTCTATTATCAATGTAACTTTCTTACTTATCCTCTTTATGTACTTGTACTCCCAAATACTAAAATTCTTCACATCCACTAATATACCTCTTCCGATCTTCTTATATCAAATCTTAGGTTTCTGCTACACATCCCATATAAAACGTTTTTTCTAAGTTTATTTTCAAACCCCAATTATCATATTCGTCCAACAATTTTCTGAAGATAAACTCCATGTCTACATATTCTTGCGCAATTATTAACTGGAAATCCTAGGCCTATTATGTCAGTTGACCCATCTCCAATTGGTACAATCATTCCTGTACATGTTCTACTCTAGTTTAGCAGAGCTGCATGAATATTTTAAATAATGTGGGTGATATACTACTACCTCAGCGAAGGCCTTTTGTAACTTTAATTCCTTCTGCTTCAGACTTTACAATTTTAATTTTAGATAGCCCAATGCATTCGTGGTATAATTTTTATAATAATAATAATAATAATAATAATAATAATAAGAATAATAATAATAATTTTTTGTAAGCCCATGTTTTCACTTAACAGAGATTTAGACGCTCTCCCCCTACAGGGAAGAATTTAGTTACACTTGTTTTCGTATAGATGTCAATTGAGTGGTCCATGGTCAGCGTTCCGCCTCATACTGACATCTAGGAAACCAAGGTAGTACTAGGATGGGAAAATTCGGTAAATTTTGCTTAGAGACCTTTCATTCAGACTTAAGGATCTTTTACGAGCCTGAAAATCTTCAAACTCGGGACCCACGGCTTATAGTCCCTCCCGCAGGACTTGCTCCACGGATTTTTCCGTCCTAAAAATCCATCGACCCCGGCCGGGTTTGAACCTGCGACTCTCGGGACCAGAAGCAAGGAGCATAACCTCTAGTCCACCGCGGCCGACTAATAATAATAATAATAATAATAATAATAATAATAATAATAATAATAATAATAATAATATTAATAATAATAATAATATTAATAATAATAATAATAATAACAGTAATAATAATAATAATAATAATAATGCTTTATTTATTCAGGTAGTGTTAAAGCCATAAGACTTTCTATTCAACTCAAACAGCAATGTATACAAATATAGGTTTCCAGTAAAATTGTATACACAAATTAAAATTTGTAATAAATTAATAAAGAAACTTTGAAGATTGCGATGTGCATACATAACTTTATATAATATCCTTTACAATAACATATTAACAACAATAATGTACCAAAAACGAAGAATATGATATGTATGATTGTCATGGCCAGATGGTGTTCGGGAAGTATTTGGGCCTTAAAGTTTCCCAACATTTGTTTTATATGTGAGGATATATCCCGAAAAAACCTCAACTAGGAAACTTGCATTTACCGGGTATCAAACCAGGGCCCGCTGCATCTGAGGCAACTACTTTACCAATTAACCACAGCGCTGGACTATTGTGATATATTTTATATGCCTTGATTCTATTCTGGAGTAATTTAAGTTCATGTATTTTAATAATACCTAGCGTTACCATATGGTCACACAAAACGTGTGTTGAGAAATGTTTGTTTGGAATGTTTGTTTATCAACTTCAAGATTGCCTGTTCTCCTTTTTCTGCGGAGAACGGATTATATTTCCATTGTTGGGAGTAAATTACAACAACAATTAAAAGATTCTATTCAAATTCACCTACGCTAATTTTATCAATACAAATGCCACTAAGCATGTATATGCTACTTAGACATGCCTTATGTATTTCACATGTCTTACAGCCCCCCGCAAACCTTGTTGTAACCATATGGTAGCACTAGGACAATCCACTGCTATGTTTTACTTTTTTCCCCAGGAGCAGTATTACTCTCTAGGAGGAAATAGGTATAATGTACATTGAATGTGGGCATAATATCACACAAAATATTGATGAAATTTAATATAGCATCTCCTGAAACATCATGTCTTACTGATGAAGACTCTGCCGACGAAGATGAGAACGGTAAAGTGGATAATACGCCCGGCAAGCAATTACTGGCAGAAGCAGAAATAAAGTTTTCAGATATTACTACAGTATCACTGACTGATTACCTAGAACCTACTCACAATGAACCAATTGCATTTTCTGCATTTCATTCCGAGCAAACTACTGTTATCGAAAATCGAACACCTGAAGATGTAGAAACAGATACTACACCGTTACCAGTTCTAGGAGAGAAACCATAGTAAATTAACTAAAATAACTTAAACACGTCCTGGATTAAAGGCAACTTGGAAACAATTCAAAAGAAATTTTCTTCACCAAATGTATACATAAATATTCATATTGTCCACCGCTGTGGTCTCGAGCGTGCTGCCTTGTCACGCAGCGGGCCCGGGTTCGATTCCCGGTCGGGACTGGCTTCTGGGTGAGGTTTCTTCGGGGTTTTTCCTCACCTGTAAGACAAATGTCAGGAAGCGTAGGGCCCGGTCCCCGAACATCATCCGGCCATCATCATCATCATCCTTCATCGGTGTAGAAAGCAACGGCAAGCTACCATACATATAATTCCCCTAGCAAAGCTGCAAAGCATAGCATGAATATGCTATGATTGCAGTGAAAGACCTGTCCTCGGGCAGAATTACTATGGATGGATATTCATATTATTAAATTCATACATTTCGGATGGGAAAATCAGCAAAAGACCTGGAATAACATTAACATAAAAAAATCCATATCAACAGCAGAATTTCTGATGATACTAGATATGAGAGAATTGGTCATTTTGTAGTAGCTACTCCAGAAAAAAAAAGAAGGTGCTGCAGAGAATATTGTAACTCTGTTATTCGTACAATGTGTAGAAAATTCTGAATTGGACTATGCATTGATTACAATATTTCACACCACACCATTCTGAAAACAATTTATGAGTAAAATCCCAATTATAATGTCAAGTGCTATGAGTGTACGTGATTCTGAAAATTGTCTATACTTATAGTTATTATATGTAATACATAATTATTATGTATCTGTTACGAGTATTATTTACGTGAAAATAGATGTCATATGTCAATAAAGTCATATATAACTGTAACATAATATGTGTTTTTATAATTTTATATTTTGTATTATGATGGGATATTCCACAATGAAGTTTAAATTTATAATGTATTTATCCACTTGTCATTTTTTGCATTTGAATATTTATATCAGTTGAATATCCTAGCGTTACCGTATGGTAACACCTCATTATATCGTTGGGAGGACAGCTATTAAGTTGAAAAAATATGTCATCGATTAAAATAGCCAAAATGAAGAATATTTCCAAAATTTTATATAAAAACTCGAAAGAAAAAAAAATATTTGTCATTTAGGGTTAAAGTGAAAGGTAAATGGATATGTTTTGGTATACCTAAGCTTGGCTAGAAAAAAAAATTAAACAACTATACATCTAGCTATTGATTCATGTATACCTTCGAATGACAATTCAGTTAAGAGATCATAACAATTACAAAATTTTATTGAATTAAATTTCTATTCAATATTGGTTTAATGTTCTCGATAAAAGTGTGTAACAGTGCTATAGAAATTAGTACTCATGAAGTATCTGAAAGCTTGTGGTTATGATAATTTGTTTTAAAAGATGAGAACGTTGGATTTAAATACATTTGTGATTGCTATAATGTGTTCTCAACCACTTTCCTTACTTTTACGATCCATGACTCCAGGCTTCAGGGAATGAATAATTCATTAAATCTAAACGATAATGCAAGGGATTTCCTTCATCCGACTCTTTTTTTTTTTACTTTTCTAAACTTAAAATTCTAGTCTCAGACATAGGCCTAATTAAATTCGGGAAAACATAAACATCCAAATATTGCACAAACAACAGTTAATATTATATTTTAACTGCTATGTTTATCAACTTAGAACCCTTTTGAACTGAAAATCGTCTGTTCCTCTCTGTCGTCTTCTTTCGTTAAACAAATTATCTACCTTTTCTGAAATACGAAGCCAAGAGTCGTCAGGAAAGATATTTACTAGTTAATATGCATTTATAGGAGTACATGGAGGGACTTTTTTGGTATGTAGCCACACGTCATCTAAAAAACACAGAAAAACACATGGGAGAGATACAAATGAGTTTAGATGCTATTTTATCGTACATTTCAATCCAGTGTCCGGTTGTGTACAGTCTGCCCCCTTAAAAAGAATTCATATTGGTGGATAACAGGATTTTAACCCGGTTTAATAGAAAATCAAGTCCTTGACATGCAGTAATATATATATTGGTTTTTTATTTTTTATTATATTTCTTTTCTTTCAAGAGATTATAGTGGTTTTGTTTAGTTGATGGACTCCAGCAGTCACAATTTTTTTAACTGTACACATATGACACTGAAATGGAAGGGGTTGAACAACCCGGTATTTCAAAATTATGACTGGCATAACACTACACGACGGAAGAGTAAATTTCGCTATCTTTTATTTTGATAATAAAGTTAATAATATTTTTTAACAAAAATATTTAGACATTATTTTTCATTAGGCTATCTAGAACTAGCCGCGTAATATAATAATTTAATAATAATATTAATATAAAAACTGCAGTACAATACATTAACCGAAATTCATTAACAGAGCTGTGGATTCTTCTTTATCAATATCCTTTTCTTTGTCCTCATCTGAATCGTCCTCAACAGATTCAACTTCTAAAAGAATGAGGAACTCATCGGTGTTTCGATCCAGTAACTAACCTCATTCTCAATAAAAATTCTCTTTTTTTTTTGCCTTTCCACAAGCATCTCTCTATCTTTCTGCCGTAATTATATTTACACCATCTTGAAATGCTTTTAATAAATGCCACATGGTATATTTTGTATTTATTTTCTCACAAAGCCATTTAACTATACCCAATCGAGTTCGATGAGTTTAAATTCGCAATAGTTCGGAGGTAAACGAATCACACAATGTCCAAATTCTTCTCCAATTTTATCTGTTTCATATGTTTTGAATTGCGCCTTATATAGCATTACTGTTTTTATTATTTCAGGATTGTTTCTGTTATTTACACAGGTATCCTCAACCAAAATACACAATTTTTTTCTTCCACACTTCTCTGTCTTGCGTGTCTGTTTCTGTCATATTTCTCTTCTTCGTGTTGTCTTGGATTCCCTTTATCCACTTTGGCTTTGGTCTACCATATTTCCCTTTTCCAGGAGATATCAATTTTAATACTCCTTTGTTTGTTTCTGTGTCCCTTCTTCTACTCATATGTCCATACCAACTTAGTTGGATTTCTTCAATCTCTTGTACAATGTCCTTTTCTAAATTCATTATTTCTCTTATTGTATTATTTTCTTATTTTATCTAATTTTGTTATATAACTTTATAATTTTGTATAATTTGGGTTATACCATGCCGTCCTCAAATATTACACCAATTTTTCTTAACCTCTCCTGAATATTTACTTAACGGCTACTTGATGTTGGAGTTTTATTTCCTTCACGCGAATTGTAACTAGAATTGTCCATAACAATAGAACGATGCATGCCATAGTTCAGAGCTCCAAGTTCCGTGCGGAGCGCGGTACTAAGTCTGGAGCATGCATTCTACTTCCTACCACTCCGGCGGGACCTGTACGAAACACTAGTGTACCATTGCCATGAACGCATATAACAGGAGGAATTGAAATATAAATCAACGCACAAACAGGAGTAAAGCATTTATTAATTAATAGTATTAACTGGTTTACAGTCTTAAATAATACCTCAATAGATTTTAATCTGAAATATTTAATATTTTCCTGCAAAAAAAAAAAAAAACATTAAGAACCAACAGGCCTCTACGTACAAACAAAACAAAAGATAAAAATACGTTTAAAATTTTCGTGTGTTTCGACACCATTTTAATAAACGTGGTTTAATATTTTTGGTATAGGAAAAAAAATTGTGGGTATATTTATTGTTCCTACTGTAGGAAAATAAATCACCTCTTTTCAAGGTGCTACTTGCCGGGAATTCTCACTTGACACTTTACATTTTTTATATAAAACTTTCCTCATTAGACAATTGCTACAAGGACAAAGTGATACAGACAATTAATTTTCGAAAATGATAAAATACATTTAAAAAATTGAAATTGTATTTGAAGTATATTCTATAAAGTAGATATTTTGTAAACATGGTTCTTAAATTTGAAATTGATCCTCTAATGGTAGCGGTGGCAATTTTAGAAAGATACACTCTGTCCAAATCTAAGAAACTCCAAAATTCAGCCAAGAATCTTGGTATAGTACCTCTTTCCCCCGATCATCAATTTTGTGACAGTCGTACTATCTAATTGGCATTTGTCTTTGTAAATGTTAACTGTTGGCTCATACATGGCATTCTTTTCAGAGTCAACTTCAACGGGTTGGCTACTATAAGTCACAAGACAGATTGTGGAATCGAATATCACACCAATTTTAGAAGATGATCTAAAAATAATATAATTTATTCGTCTATTACTCCCATTTACTAATTTAATATTAAATATATAAAATTAGTACTGATAAACCAATCATCCTCATCTAAAATAAGGTTCTGTTTGAAAACTTCGTCATATAGTTAAACATATGACGGCCTTCCTAAACTATGTTCTTCTTCTGCAGTATTATAGCCTTACTATGATGGTTGTCTGTTTATTTAAAGCAGGTGGCGCGACAATGCTTGACAATGATTAACATGTGTAATTATTATAGTGGCGGTAGTCGGCATCTTTGCATTTAATTTTATATAATACCTGCGGAAAACAAAGCGAGCCTCTAGACAACCATATAGCGAGGTTACATAGATAGATAGATGGAAAGCTCTGCGGCTATCACTTAAGTGTAGGTGGTGAGCGATCCATTTTGGTCCTCCTTAATAGGTATAACCCCGGGTTCCTATAAAATACATTAGCCCCAGTTTAAATTTTGAATTCAAATTTGATGTTAATTAACAGAGTGAAGTCGGAAGCGGACCTTTTGGGGTTCTATACCAGCATTTGCTCTTTGGATTGAGGGAACCCGCTTAAAACCTCAATCGGAATAGTCGATCACGCGGGATCTTGCCAAGTTTGGCTTTCGGATGACTCTACATTGGGAGGGCATCCAGGCTTCTCTTTATTTAAATATAATGTGCGTACATTTCAGATTATTACAATTATTCATACAATTATGGTAACGTGCATTTTTTAATTTTTTTTAATCTTCAGTTGTTCTTGCTGTTCTATCTGCAGTTGTCAGGTGATGTCAATTTCTCTGGAAGTGGTGGCATGAACCTGTAGCAGTAAGATTAGTTATTAGTTTTTAATTTGTTATATTTATATATTTTATTAATGCACATTATATGCCAATGTTGTAATTATAATTGAATATTGTGTAATGTGTTTCTGTGTATATGTGTGGGTGTGTGTGTGTGTGTGTGTGTGCCCTATCAGTTTTCACCGGTCAAGTGTTGTCAAGGATCCATTTTGGACGCTTGTGTTTGTTACTGGCTGTTTCATAGGTTCTCAGCGCGATGCCACGAGTGGATTAACGATGGCCTTTCACATGTATTATAAAAATGTAAGAGCCATTCGCGTTGAGTTTAATTACTCCTCGAATGTTTCTACACACGTTTGATCGTGTAATATGTTCAAACCGGTGTTACAGGCGGTAGTTTTGTAATCATATATAATAATTGGTTTTGAAAAACTAGGCAGTTTTAGCAGTTTTTTGTATGTGGAGTTGTTGCGGGAGTTGACCCCATATGGGGATTGCTTATGTGAATATGGCCAGAATAGTGCCTTGTAGAGTGTTAGCCCTGCCTTTATTCGAATTTTGTTACGGTTATTTAAAAAGGGGTATAGCCGCTTCAATGTCCCATACGCTTTGCTTAAGGTATGTTGGACTATGTTGTTTAAACCGTAGTATTTTGTCGAGTGTTACGCCGAAATAAATGGCGTAGTTTTTCCACTCGATGGTGTGTCCATAAACACTTAATTGTGGGGGAATATATAGATATTGAAAATACCTTTTTGTATAAAGAACTGCTTGATATTTATCTACGTTTATTTTTATTCTCAATTTTTCCAACCACGGTTCGAGAATATTAAGGTTATTTTGAATCTGTTAGGTCGCATGTATCGTTCGGGAGAATTGACTAGTGATTAGAGTGTCATCTGCATACATATATAGATGAGTGTTATGTCTATTGTCATGTGGAATATAATTTATGTATATATTGAAAAGTGTAGGTCCTAGAATACTGCCTTGTGGCACTCCACTATAGACGGGCCGCAGGGCGGATTTTGAGTTATGAAAAGCAACTTCGAATTGACTATTGTTTATATATTTAGCTATTAAATGAATTATTCCGTTATCTATTCCTGTTTCGATCATTTTCCGTAGTAGGCCGTGACGCCATACTCTGTCGAAGGCTTGTTTTATATCTAAGTATAATCCAATCGTGACACGATTTTCGTTGGACCCTCTAGTGATATGTTCAACGAGTCTCATTAGCTGGGTTACTGTGCTATGTTTTGACAGAATCCGTTCTGTTCATCCCGAATTACATTTAAGAGTTTTAGATTGTGATTAAGGCGCTTACATATAATTTTTTTTCAGAAACCTTACTCACTGTGTTTAATAATGTTATCGGGCGATAATTTTCTAGTTTTCTAGGGTTTTTTCCAGGTTTGGGGAATAATATTATAAGCCCAGTTTTCCATAATTTTGGGAAATACTTCATCTCGAACATGGTATTTATTATTTTGCTAAAATGCACATCCGATTAGGGTAATTGTTTCAGCACTATGTTTTGTATGCCCATCAGGGGCCAGGTTGCTTTTCTATTGGGAAGGTGATTTATTAGCCATTTGACTTCGGAGACGTTGTTTTTCTGGTTTGTTTTATGGTATTCTATTTAGAAATTCTTGGACCATTGTTTCCGTTTCCTTTGTAAAATGCGGGTTATTCGGAGGATCATGTGGTACAGGTTCGCTCCAGATGATTTGCAAACGCTTCCGTTTTTTTTCCTGAGCTGTGACGGCCTCCCGTTAGGCAAGATGAGAGGGGGGTATGTATCCGCTTTTGTGTGTTTTTTTTTAACCACTTTCAATGTTCTCGGCATGTTTTTAGTATCTAGACTGCCGATTACATTTTCCCAGTGTCTGACACGAATGTTTGTATAGGCAACTTTGATTCATTGTTGCAGATCATTCATTTTTGTCTGTATTGCAAGTTATTGTGATGCCTTTGCCATTTTCTTCTTGCATCGTTTCTTTGTGCCTAATTGGCGTAGGATATGATCTGGGAGATACGGCTGGGTGGTTCTAATAGATTGTTTTAGAATTTAGTGTCAATAGCCGTATTTATGCTATTTGTTAGGCTGTCTACAAACCCGTGTCCAATATCATAGGAGGCGTGTTTAAATGGTCGATCTTGTAAGATTTTCAATATCTATTTTTAATTGGGTGTGGGTCGCGTTTTGCTAATTTGTAATTCGGATTTTGTCTTATTTGAACTGCTTGGTCTATTCTTAGTGTGAGGATCACTGGAAGGTGGTCTGATTGGGGTTTATTTTCTACCGTTGATATCACAGAGAATGTTAATATTTTTCATTAAAGCGATATTCAAGAATATCTGATCGAAAATTTCTGTTATTAGGGTAGTGAGTGGGCTTATCTGGTGCCAGGATTTGAAAACTCCTATTGGAGTCGTAATAAAATCCCCTGAGTTTGTTACCGGCCCTATTACTTATTCTGCAGCCCAAATCAGTATGCTTGGCATTAAATCGCTAGATAGTATTATATTATTTGTTCCCATGAGATTTTCTATATCATTTATGTCTATATCTCCTGGAGGGTTATAAGTACAAATAAGTGTGACCATTTGGCGGCCAATTTTAAGTCCAATGGCTACGCATTCCGTCCTATTTGTGATGGGTAAGTCGACTAGGTTATGTTTGACGGTTTTATATACCAAGATGGACATGCCACCGCCTTGTCTTTTGTTTCTATCCAACCTATATGTTGAATAGTTTCTGTTGTTGAATTTTTCTCTATCCGTGAGGTGAGTTTCCGTTATTAGTGCTACGGGAATTTTATTTTTGTTTAAATAGTGTAGTAGTTCTGCTTTTTTATTACGGATGCCTTGAGCATTCCAGAATAGGATCCCGGTTCCCCTACTACTCATGATCAGTAGAAGCTCAATAGGGTGCTAACAAAGCGTGCAGCTACGTGTGGCAATACCCTAAGGGTGGACTCTCTCCTCAGCGTGTCATATGCATCGTCTAGTGCATCAAAGACCGCTGAGACGAGACCATCCTCGTGTATTGAGTGTCTCTCACTCCTGTCGTCTGGTACGTTGTTAGCGTCCCGACGATCCGGAAGTGGACTATCACTATGTTGGTTATTGATTGGTTCAGTAGGATCATTACTATACTGAATCCTGGCTTCCCACATCTTCCGCTGCTCCAGGAATCTTTTCTGCTCCTCTCGCAACTTTTGCCACTCGGCTCTAAGTTTTTGAGTTTGCCTAGAAAGCAGTTTCTGTTGTTGCTGAAGTTGATGTTGAAATCGTCGGATATCCAGCATTTGTGGTTCCTCTGATTGTGTAGGCTGGTATTGTTGCTGCTGGTGTTCTTGAGTATTATTATTAGGTCGAGCTTCAGGTGCTGGAGCACGATCCCGAGACTCTTGGAGCCTTGTGGGCTGCGGCTGAGCCTGAGTTCTGGGATCTTTTTGGACCGCCAGAGAATACTCACGGTTCTCCGTCTCCCCTCATGACCCTCTCGTCCGTTCTCAGTGCTTGCAACGCCTGTTTTCTTTGTGCTTGAGGAACGTGTTGTGGTATATTATTGGGTCTGTTAATTTGTCTGTATTGTGTTGGCGTTCCTCGTGCTCTTTGTGGCGTGTGTGCAATGTTGTTTTGTGTAGTGTTGTTTCTGCCCCTGTTTCTAATGGCATTCATCACTGCCTTCCTGATTGGGCACTGATTTGAGGTTGCTGTGTGCGCCCCATTACAGTTTGCACAGTGTGGTGCGCAATCCGGAGGCAGTCTGCAGTCTATGTCTGGGTGTGAATCAGCACAGATCCTGCAGCGTGGCGAGGCCATACATGATTCCCTGTAATGTTGGAATTTTAGGCAATTTTTACATTGCACTACAGGGTCCCTATTCCTGTATGGTTCTACCAGGACTGAGTAATAGCACAGACTTCTTAGGCTATATATTTGCTTATTTGCAGCGTTATCCGGAAGCTCCACTGCAAATAAGGGACAAGGAGCTCCAGTTGGGGATTTCATATTTTTACATTCTGTGATTTCGAAGCCTTTTACTCGAAGTGCTTCCTCGATTGTCTCTGGGTGGGTGTTACTTGGGACGCCACGGATTACGACGTTGAGAATCTTGCGACTCGTTTCGATTATGTGAAAGGGAACCTGAGATTCTTTTAGGTACTTAAATAGGTTCACATAATCCCCTCTAGTTGATGTTTTAACCTGTGTACCCTGATTGGTCAGTACACAGTGTAGGGCAAGGGGATAATACCTTGATGTGAATGTGTTATTTAGTTTTGCCATGTCCCCTTGGTAGGTATTGTGAATTTTGACAGGAGGCATTTGTTGTGTTGGTCTTGTCATAAATGAGTTTGCAGAGGAAACAGAAGAACTAGTAGAAGAGTTGTGTTTCGTTTTTCCCTCCTTGCTTGTTTATTTGGCGTTGTGTTTGCTGTAGGTGGTTGAGTGTTTTGTTTTATTGTTTTGCCATTCCTGCCCACTTGTTGGTAATCTGTGTCGTCTGTTGTGCTGTATGTGTCCCTGACTTCCACGTTTTGTGGAGTGTTAGTTGTCTGGGGTGAGCCTGGTTCACTGTGAGTTACTTCACACGCATTGCCAGTATATTTTGGCTCTCCTGGCTTTGAGCAAGCTGTGCTAGTGTGCGGTATTCTCTTCAGGAATCCTGTGTACTGTTTGTTCTGTGTGTTTCGTTTATGGGCTCTGAGTATACCGAGTCCATGTCTGTTGAGACAGTAGGCATGCTCGTATCAGATCTCTCACTAAATCTGAGGATGGTCTCTCTCTGACCGGCATACGTGTGGCTGGATATACTTTCAGGCTTATCAGTGAATTGTAGTTGACGACTGATGCCTGGTGGTGATCTTTTCGATGTTTTTGTTTTGTTTTGAGAATTAGTTAGTTTTTTTTGTTTTGCTGTTTTATTAAGAGAAGGATGGCTTCTCGTCCGAGTGAGTACCATTTTTAGATACTAAGAGTGTATAACACTGATTAATGGTTATTTACGTGTATATGAATGATGTCCCCTCTACCACAGGCTATAAATCTGTGGAGAAGGGATTTCTTAAGTGCTAAGTTATTTATAAACCTATTTTATTTACTTATTTTAATACTTAATAGTCTTAATTAATTAAAATACTCCCTTAATTTAGTGTTTGCACTGTTATGACCTATCAATTGGCTCGTTGGCCGAAACTTTTTTGATTGCCGGACATCGTTGGACCTCTTGGCCCACGAACGACGGGCTTTGGGGCCATTAGGCCCGGGGGGCCTACCTATTTGTTCAAACTTAATCTAGGTGGTTATTTTTTTGTCCTGTTATTTAAATTTCACTCGCGGTATTACATAATTATACCCGAGTTAGTTAGAATGTACTATATACCTGTTTCTTATTTATTACTGAAGAAGATTTAAATTCCGAGCTCAGTTGCGGATTCAAAATGACCGCGCACTCAGGAGTTGAAGAGCAAAGTAGTATCCAGGAAGCGGTGAGAGCAACATGGTTGCCGGGAAAGATGGTGGGTATGAGCGAGTTAGAGGGGACAAGATGTCTGTGCTGAACAAAGCGACCTTCACAAAATGACGCTTTCTTAATAACTAAATTGCTACTTAACCTAGAGAAAATATAATTATGTTAAAATGATCAGTAAATTTAGTCTTTAACTTACGCTACAACTTATCTGTGTACACTAAGTTTAAACCACTTAATAAGCACACTAATTAAAGAGCACACGCTAGACACGACTTCCACTACTCACGGCCACCTAGACCAGGTTACAATACTAATGTTTTTGTATAAGTTGTACAACAGGTTCAGGCCTGCGGGCGTGTTCTTGTTGAGCAAGTCTTTATTCTCAGCTTCTTTTAAAATTTCTATGTCTTCTAGGATGCTAATATTGTTATCGTTATTTTTTCTGTGTAATTATGATATAGTATTATAAATTTTGTCGAACTGATGACCCGTTTCTTGTATATGATTGGCAATACTTGATTTTTCTTCGTTAATAATATTTTTTATGTTATGTTAACATAAAAAATAACATAACATAAAAAATTACACGATACGAGGGCACCAGGGAACTGTGAGAAATGAATGTGCTGATCAACTAGCTAAATCCGCAGAATCTTCTGAGCTTCATTATTCATTTTCAAAGTGTCCAATATCCTATGTTAAAAAGAAACTGTTGGACTATATCATTTCTGATTGGAATGAACATTCGATAATTAGTGAAAATGGTGCTTTGACTAAAGAGCTTTTCTTTCCTACAGTACACCACAAGCTAAATATAAAACATTTAATTCCTAATTTCATTTTAACACAATTTATGACTGGCCGTGGAAAATTTGGAAATTATTTTAGGAGAATTAATATAACTCAGACAGTGATCATAATTGTAACTGTCAAGAATCAATAAGATCTGTAAAACATGTTTTATTTGATTGTCCTATATTCGAAAGACAACAATTCTGGTTAAACTTACTTCAAATGACGATGAGACTTTTGCCTCAATGTGTGAAGAGATTTTAAAGAACCAAGATTTTTATAAACATTTTATGAAATTCATAACACACATTCATAAAAATATATAGTATTTTCTAAGACACTTATAGGCGATTTATGTAATTCATAACACTCATTCAAAATCATAAGATAGTATATCTGTTTTACAATGTATAGTATAATATTGTTATAATAAGCTACAACTCTAACATGCATTTGTGGCGAAATATGGTTTCAAAATATTTGGAGGTTCAATAATAATAGTAGTAGTAATAATAATAATAATAATAATAATAATAATAATAATAATAATAATAATAATATTAATAATAATAACTATAATAATACTTTATATATATATATATATATATATATATATTTAATATTCGGTATATCTTGTGTTAACATTTCTTGTTGTTGTACAGATGTAAAAATTAATGCAATTTTGTACTTTAGTTTATAAAACGTCTTTACTTCCGTATTTATTTGTTACTTCAATTTTGTTTCATACGATGTTGTTGGGTTTGTTATTAGTTTAAAAGGCGGTTTTTATGTTTTTGTCTTGTTTCTTCATCGAATTAGCAAATTAAACGTTTCAAAATTGGGAGAGATATTCTGTGCCAAAAAAAAAGAAGGCTTGATTCTCGCAAGTTCTCTATGCTGAACGTATCCATGCTGATCATTGCGTTTACGAATAAAACTGAACCATGTAACCAGGTAGCGTTACCTGTCCAGCGGAGCGCTCTTGGTGCATATCGGAGCGCATCGTCTCGCGGAGCTCGTGCTTTACATCGCTGCAATAGAATAATTAAGTGGAATGTTAGGTATTAACTGTGATTTTAACCATTTTAGAAATCCGTCGCTATCCACTTCCACCTGATAATCTTTGGTACATTTTGATTGCAACACCAGTAGTCCGTCCTTCTCAAAATATTTTTCGTTTTCGACATGAAGAACAATAATACGAGACACCTATCCAAATGTTGTTCGAAATCCTTTTTTGTCATTTTAAATTAGCCACATTTCTTCTCTTGTTAGATTAATATTGATCCAAGTTTCGTTTATAAATATTATAAATCTCCCTGTTTTTGTAGCGTCTTTCATACCTTATAACTTGTAAGTATTCACTTTTCTTTGCTATTATATTTGTTCGTTTCACTAAAAATGTTTGACTGCTATCATATTTTTTTAGAACGATACAGGATGTCGTGCATAATTTTCCAAAGAGACCAGCGACTAAGTTTTGCTCAAGGTTCTTCTCCACGGCGCGGCGTCAAGAATGTCTTTTAAACTGGGATTAAGCTCTTCCTTGTACAAATTTAACACTAGTCGACGCAGTGCTCTTGCTTTCGCGATGTCTCTTCTTAGCAGGATTTTCAAAGATTCCATTTGTCCGTTTTTCACGTAAAATATATCCGTCTACACTCGTAGTAAACCCAGTGGCTTTAGTTGTTCTTTCCCACACATTTGTTAACGGAAATTAATGGTCTACCGTATTTAGCGTCTTCACATTCATTTTCAAAGTAGTTCTGGATACAAAACACTGATATGTGTCCGCGCCTCCAAGAAGACAAACAATGAGAATTAAGCAAAACAAAGACAACACTGAAATTAGCAGATACATTCTGCCACACTTTAAATATATAACATATATTATGAACAAAAAAACTGAAATATCTAAACTAACAACTTCAGACTTAATGAGAAAAACATAGGCACAACAAATATGTAACAACTGAGAGAAATTGAGGGGTTGGTATTTCAATTCGTTAAACTATTTTGTATCGCCCTATAGCAATACTATGAGGTTAGTAACCGCTGCCCGTCGCTATCCTCGAAGTGCAACTTTAAATTTTTTGCGTGAAAATTATATTACTAAACAAACGCACTCTAATTTCTTTGCGTACTCTTACTGACGGTTGGGAAGCCTTATTTATTTGACGTCTTATAGCCTAGGGGCTACATCTAGCTTTACATTCCAACCCTTGTACAGACCTGAAAGAAAACGCTGTGTCTCTTCTTAGTATCGCTGTTCAAATAGTGTGTGTTATACGCGATAAATTTGCTGTCAGTTATAAATTTAACTTAATTTAGAATCATTTCTAAGCATACATTCACATCTGAAATGCCTCTTCAATAATAACTGATGAGTCGATATTTTTAAGTCAATTAGTAGTAGCACCTCTTTTTTTCTCCTAGCTACAATAATGACTTCACAAGCCCGACAGTAGAGTGCACGAGCTGTAAGCGTAAAATGTAGTTTTGAATAACGGTCATACATGTTTCTATTAATTTACAATACTTTTCTGAGTAACAAAATTACTATTAATTCTTTTTTATTGTACTTTATTTTGTGAAAATGTTTTACTTCTACCTTTCGTACTAGTATTCTTGCACTGGTCATCCTCGTCAAAATTTGCGTTCGTTCTTGTAGTCAAAAAAACAGTATTAGCGTGTTCCAGGACTGCGGTAACGTTTTCTTATTAAATAAAACAATATTTCGTCTAATAGAAGAGTTAGCACTAGTTTTATTCCACCTTTTGGAATTAGTGACTTGTGTACTTACTGTAACTGTTCAATTTGAAATCTTGTAATGTAAGAGCAAAAGTCAAATATTTAATTACCCTGCGACTGAAGTGACTAGTAAGCAATTCTTCGGTTTCTCGCTTGAGGAGAGAAGAATCCCGGGTTCGAAGACAGACGTCCATTTACCAAAGATGTTTATGGTAATTTTGGGTGAATTTGAGAGTTTACAATATGATTTTTGGGGATAATTTTGAAATGAACCAAGTGCTCATGCATTTACTTAATTTCAATTTTATGCTTATCATGCCTTCATTGAGCTTGTGGTTTAGTGTTCATTCGTTAATTTTTAATAACTAATTCTGGGATTAATGATTTTTAATTAAGTATGCCACTGCGGAGTAGTTTTTGAGTATAATTCAGCATTTCTTTGGAACCAGAGGAAGCCTTGGTCGAAGTATTAGGTTACAGTACCGTGTTAAACTTGATCACATTTTTTTGCGTTAATGCGTTAATTAGGTAACAGTGAAAATCTGTAAGCCTACAACTATCTAATTAACTCACTGGCCCAAAGGAAGTCGTAGATCCATTGCCTCGCGGACATAAGCTCTCCATATATCTCCATCCTGAACCTTATGTTCTCCAATAATCCCCTCTCCTCAAGTCAACGCTATTCCCCCTCCTCATTCTTGGACTACTAACTGAGCGTTTTCCCTCTGGTTTTCCTACGAGAAGCTACCATACAAATCTTTCATCCCCTATTCGTGCCACATGTCGTCGCCATCTCAGTGTACGAGACTTAACTATATTTATTACATCTGGATTCCCATAAAGACCACGCTCCCTGTTATGAAGTTTTCTCCATTCACCTGCCTTTGTACCTCTCATTGGACCACGAATTTTCCTAAGATCTGTATCTTCAAAACACGCAATTTTCTTACCTCCATTAAAATAAGAGTTGAGTCATGACTAAAGTCTTCACTATCCCAAAAATTTATATCAAATCAGATAATGAGACTACACATTAAAATTAAGATAACTATAGCAATACAAAACATAATCAAATCATGTTGGATATCTACTTAATTCAATTTTCATAATCTATCCAATAATACTATGAAAATTTGAATCCAACGGCAAAATCAAAATCTACTAAAGCTCATTGAAAATCTACCAATTATTACATGATTAACATAGGCCATTAACAGCGGCAAGCCCCTTTCTAGCATTAAAATCTAGAGTCACAGTTTCCTTTCCGTAAATAAAGGAACTATGCAAAAGCCAAAAACCTAGAAATTGTATTGTTCACTAGTGAGTCCTCTGTCAAGGTTCCCATTCACGAACGTAAGTAATGAATAATCCTCAACCTTACATGTAGGAACATTGACCACCGAAGTGCCAGAAGTAATAGGAATCCGTTTGTCTCCCAGGCCTGGGAATTTCAAATCTGAAACGAGACATAATCCTTTTGTCAAGTAGATGTATGTAACAGACGGAGTTGGCCTTATAAAATTCATCAAACCGAAGGGAAATACCTGATTAACAATTAGATATAAATTCTACAATACCGTATAGGCGACATCTTAAGACATTAGTGGTTATTTTAAAATAACTAGCTCAAAACGCCCCACTTTTTTCCAAGCGGAACGTATCAAAATATTGTAGGCGTTCCCGAGGAATGAATTATACGGAGAGGAGAATCATATTTTATTTAATCGCCCTGTTCGATACACTAGCATGTACAGTGAAAAAGTGACAAAATCCAACCAGACAGAGGCGAACGAGCATCCAGTCTGCAGAGAACTGCCTGAACTATAGCATAAACCGGCCCAAAGAACCTCAGAAGAAGATGGCAACGAAAAAATGCAGAAGAGGAGAAGACCGGAATAAGACATCGAATCGGTAAAATGAAGCCAACAAAAGGTAGTGAAAAGACAATTACATACATATTAAAATGTAAAAAAACTAACTTTAAAAAGGGTTAAAGTTATATAAATTGTACATATTACTTAAACAAAAGGATTAATTAATTGTGTATTAAATAAAATAATAAAAATGGCAAATGAAATTTTAAATTTTAAAAATATTGTTGATAGTGATGAATAAAAACATGGAATTAGAAAAGACAGATTTAGATTGAAATTTTGAGCAATTAAATTCGATTATACATGCCAGCACAGAAACCTTATAGGCTAATATAGAATCCAGTACCGAGGAAATAGTGAAGTCCAACATTAAAATTCTCTTAAACCTGAAGCAATAATGTTGAAAGCAACATAAAACGTTGAGTTAGAACCAATTAATAATGAGGAATCTGACATGAAATTTGATTCATTTAGAGAAACATAAATAAGACAGAATGCAGAGATGAATTATCATAATAATGAGGATAACATAAACTAATTAAAAACATTCAGAAAAGGGAAGGAATTTCAACCCAGGTAACAAATAATAGCGGTCAAAGAACCGACATTTGACAAAAACTTATTTAAAATACTTTTCAGAACCGCATACTGGTGTTTCTTGGTTTAAAACTATGTTCAGTGATGCACATGTTTGCAAGCAATTTAGTAACAGATGAAACAGGAACTGTGTTGAGTACGACACACAAATTGCAAATGAATGTAGAAATTATAAGTATGAAATTGCATAACATTGACCGCGGACTTACAGACAATTCCGCTAAATTTTCGCGAACTTTTAACAAGGAAATCGATGATAAAAGCTGATTAGCGTGAACTATTTTGACAAAAAGTAACAATTATAAGCGACATTAAAAAATTAATGAAGTGGAGTACTGACTCAATAAAATAAATGAATCTATGTATGCCTGAACCAGTTTACGGGAATCGTACCCAGTTCTAAATGAAAATCATAAAAATTACTATCCTATTATTAATTAAAATAATTCTTAATCTTAAAAAATATATAATGAATAATAAGAATATTGTTAAATAGGCAAATCTATTTTCATTAATGATAATTGATTCATACATTGTCATAAACAATGAATAATCCTCAACCTTAGACATAGGAAGATTGACAATCCGAAGTCCTAGAAATAATAGGAATTCGTTTCTCTCCAAAGCTTGGGAATTTCAAATTTGTTACCTAGACATAAACTTTCTTGTCAAATAGATGTATACGTAGCAGACGCGTTCCCCCCAAACGTTTTGGAAGGGTAGACCTAAAAAACTCATTAAACCGATGGCAAAAATCCAGATAAGAATTAGAGAAAAAATTTACAACTCCGTTCGGCATCATCATTAGAGATCAGTGAATATTTTAAAATAATTAGCCCAAGACCCCCACTTTTGTTCCAAGAAACACGTATCAAAAATATTGTAAAAAAAATATTGTAGGCGTTCCCGAGGAATTTATTATTCGGAGAGGGGTAAGCATACATTATTTAGTCAACCTGTTCTAATAATTCAGAGAGTACAGAAACAAGAAACTCTTTGCAAAACATTTTTCGGAACACAATCACACTCTCTCACAAGAGAGAACCACGTAACTTTTATCCCGTGTTCAAAAATACAGAATCGAAACTTAAATATTTTAAACCGACAAAAAAATCGTAATGATATAACAAAATAATTTGTCGATATTCGAAAGTGATACGCTTCCGACTGCCTGGTAATTCATTCCAGCCGGATGTCAAACAAATATATAATCTTGTGAAAACCATTTTAAATAAACAAATAACCTCCCTAAAAAAGTACTGTTGGTGTCGCTATTCTCTTAAATACTCTGTTGTACCTCAGATAATTGTCCTTGCTCACCGAAACCAAAATAACCCTAGAATCGTAGTCCAGAGCAATTTGTCCAAAATTAACTATAACTATTCAGCATAGAGTATCCCGCATCCATATCCTCTTAAAAATACCCAAAATCCTTCTTCATATTGTCACCCAACTTATGGGCTTAATCGTGATCAACCCACAGTCCTTGTTCAGAGTCGATGTTTTCTTTATCCATATAATATAACAAGGAGAATAATAGTTTTATATATTTTCAGTTGAACGTACTTTGAAAGGAGTCGGAACGACAAGGGTAAGTGTAGTGTATAATAGCAAACGTTTACAGATTTAAGCCTGTGTATGATTTCCTTGTGCATCTCATTCCTATTTGTAATTATTGTTCCTAGGTATTGAATTCAGTCATTTCTTTAAAATTTCCCTCATTTGTCATTAGCTGTGTATTTCCATTAACCAACGGCTTATTAGTACCATTGAATTGTAAGTCTTATTCATCCTCTAAAGATTTGATTGCATGCTCTAGTACAACATTGAATAGTAGAGTGGATATGCATCTCCTTGCTTCAACTAATTGTGAATTTAAAAAATATCCGAAAACTGTTTGCCTACACGCATCGTAATCTATGTTCCAATTGGACACATTCGTATAAGCCTAACTAACTTTTTTAGGAACTTCTAATTCCAAAAGGCAATATATAATCTTCCCTCTTAATTGAATCGTATGCCTTTATAAATTCTACACAAAGTTGACGTGACATAATATTCCCATTTCTAATCTGAAATCTCTTTGTACTAAAAATATGATCTGTTCTAGAACTGTTTCTTCTAAATCCGCATTGGTAATATCCTAGAATGTCAACAATACTCTGTAAGTCTGCACTACATTAAATATTATTATCATAAACGTAATAATGAAAATAATGTAATCAGGCTTGCTGTTCGCATGCAATAGTTAATAAAACTAAAGAGAAAATAATTAATTTAACCGGAATTTGAACCTAAATCTACAGCTTTACGTGCTGATGTAATAAACCGTTGTGCTACTTGGGCAACGACGAAAGGAATAAAAAAAATATTTTGTTCTGTTCTTGGATTCCCTTAGTAGATAGTTTAGTGCGCCAGCGCGTATACCTGGAGATCTTTGGTTCAATTCCCGGGTTAGATAAACATTTTTTCTCTTTCGTTTTATTAATATCGTACGTAGTCATTATTGTTTAACAAGCGAAGCATGTGACTTTTTGAATTGTCATTACTGAAATATAAATTATAATTTAATATGTGTATGATACCGCTGGAATATGTTTTTATACATAAAATATTGTAAAGCGTGTATATATTTATGTCACACGTTAAAACAACTACCACTTTGGCAAACCAAGGAATTAAAACCATATTGCATTGTATAATTATGTTCAGGTGTTTTCGCGAGCTGCACCACAAAATAGATCTCGGTGATGGAATCAACTGTTCAACCTCAAAGGCTTATTGCCTATTGCTTTGGTTCTTCTATCTCTGCAGGTAATTCCTGTGCAATCAGTTATTTAAAATTTATTCTACAATAAGCGATTGAACTCACAACATTTATATTTTCATATAAAAGACACACATACATAGAGACAAATAGAACACGAGACTGACTAGTATTGGAAATTGTTGACCAAAATAAAGTAACCTTAAGTGTAACAAGCTCAGAACAAATGTGGGGTACTAATAAAATATTAAAATTGAGTGAAACGTAGAAACAAAATAATGGGCTATAATTTATAACGCAAAAGCAAAATCATGAAAAAAGTTAAGCATAAAATCTGGATCATACGGAAACATTTTTGACCACACAAGGACATTGAGGTGTTGTCTGGAGGAATGATCAGTTCAACAAACAGCGTCGCCACCGAGAAAACGCGAACATATAAGGCAAAACACTATTCACTCATACATTCATACAAAACAAGGCAAATATAATATGGATTACTGTGCTGCCAAAAGTTGTTTGGGGATTATTTGGGCCTTAAAGTTTCCTGACATTTGTCTAACAATTGAGGAAAACCTCCCAATGAAACTTCACCCAGGATACCAGTCTCAACCGATTATCGAATCGCGACCGTTCGACTGATGCGTCGAATTTACCACTAGACTACTGATGTAGATATAATAGAATTAAAGAGTGAAAGGAAAAAAGTTAAAGTATGAAGTAGCTAATAAATTAATAAAATATAGGAAATTAAAGAAAAAGAGTATGATAGATGGATGCATGGATAGATTATAGTAATAGACGCACACACACAAACATATATAGATCGATAAATAAGTAAATAGATAGATTGATAGAAAAAACTGTGACGTCTCGAAATAACTAAGTTTGAATTCCGCGGACAAAGGCGTGTACAGTGGTCTCGCATTAGTCGAAACAGATTTGCAAGACGCTGACTCTTTGAGTCGAAAGACTCGCGTAAACCATCGAAATGTCTAGGCTGTCATTACAGAAACCACTACCAGTCTGCTTCCCTTTCGGGAATAATAGGTGACGAAAAGGTTCCATTCGGACTTGTCCCTTACTAATATATGTGACGAAGGTGGTGGGAGTCACCCGCCATGGGAGAGAACAAAAACAATTCAAGTGCGAGAAAGAAAAAAAATTATAGTGAACGTATTCATCAGAGACTGTATAATAAATCTGAAACGGCTAAACATTGAATCAAGATTAATAGTTATTGGAAATTGTGAAAAACTGTTACCGATAGCTTCTAGAATTAAACATAGTGGTTTTCAAATATAAAATGACATCTGTGCGTGATTATTTACGACGTAAAGTACGTAAACAAACCCCACGCAACCGCTATACCTGGTGTGAGAGACTGAAATCACGTACCCAAGGCAACCGGTAACGTCGATAACTGTTGGTAATGGAGACTACAAGCCGCTGCATAAGTCTGTCATCTGTAGCAGAGAGTAGACACCTCAAACCAGTAGTAAGAGAAAAGAATGGAAGACACTTTCGGAACATATCGGTGGCAAGAAGGTTCCATTCGGAAGTGTCTCGACATCAAGCCTACGAAGTTGCTCCCCGCCTATATATCCGTGGCGAAGACAGGAAGCCAGTCAGTCGTTTTTGTGACAGCAATAGGTCAAGTGTATAAAAGAAAGTAAAGTTGTAGTGAGCGGATTCATCAGAGACTATAAAATAAATGTGAAGCAGATAAACTATTAACGATGATTAATTGTTAGTAGAAATTGTGAACAAACTTTTGCCGATATTTTGTAGAATTAAATAAAGTGGTTTGAAATATTACAGGACATCTGTGTGTGATTTTTACGACGTAAACTTACGTGAAGAAGAAACACCTATTCAGCGGAAACACCTGTAGTTATTTCCCAAAAAAAATCTTATAAACCCGACATTAAGTCGCGTGTTTAAACTTATAGTTGTGGTTATGTAGACTATTTAAATTATGCTCCAAATGGGAGTCAATGACCAATCATGTTTCAATTAATTTTGTTTTACAACCAATCAGAGTCGTGTTTCACATCGATATTTATTGAATTTTGATTACCAAAATAATGAAAGCTCCTTTTTAATATTCTGAACAGGTCAGAGCATTATTTTGCAGTGACTGACTCTCAAACAAATACGTTGATTATAGCAAATAATGAACAGTTTACTTCTACCTACACATTTGATAATCGTGTGTTCAGTAATTGTGTTTTTAAACACTGATTTTATTGAGTTGTTTCCAAAAAATGAATTAATAACTTATAATGATGGTTATACTGTTGTGTTTCATTTGACAATAAATAGTATGATCAAGTTGCAGTGATGAACAAGTGAAACACAACCAAATATTTCTCATTTGATTTTAAACATCGTCGTTTACATTAAATATATAAATATTTTTAAAAACTATATTTAAATAATGATTTGTGAGTAAACAGCTTAATTTTATTCGTTAAATAGTCCCAACAAATGTAACTCTTGATTTCCAATTCCTGTAGATAAATTGGAAATCTCTCGTGACATTACTTATGAAAATGTCTATATTTTCAAATGCAGTTTTAATTAAAATTGCTGTTTTTTTCTGAAATATTTGGAAAACGTATAGCACTGAATATTTTACATTTCCTACATTTACTGCAACACTATTAAGAAGGTAGTGCTAAAAATATGATCATGTGTTTGAGCAAGGATCAGAAATGGAATGGAGTGACATGAGATAAGTAAAGAAGAACAGTTACATGCATGTTCGCGTGCTGAGTACAGTTTCCCCTGTTTTCTCTTGATACCTGATTATGCTTTCGCATGCGATGGATAATCACTTACCGTTTCACTGTACGGAAATCAAGACACTTACCTGCAACAAAGCGGAAACCAACATTACTAATTAATATACTTACAAGTCACCACTAATACAAAACTCAGCAATAAAACCAGGTTATAACACCCAAATCCATATACATAAGAGCGGTCAAATTTAATTTATGGTTATGAAATATGTTATACATCAAATTCAAATCACAGTCATGTTATCGCAATTACCTAGCAACTGAACACTTTGGTGTCAAGGTTACAGGGATATAGTAACCATTTAGAGACGGAAATCACCTACCTGACATACGTTTTTTTACCATTAATGACCACTTCAAATCTGAGATGAAATTATGACAAATAAAATCTTATGTTTGCGTCTATTGGATAATTTGAGTATTAAGTAATGTTAAATTTCAAAGAAAACGTGGTTAATTGCCTCCAATTGTACCGTGCATCCCATTCCCAGCCTGGCCGGCGATATTAATTATATGTGTATAAATAGGAAAGTTCGGGTAATATGGACTCTTCTGTTTGAGTAGACCCTGTTAATATCTTCTTTAATTGGTGCTACCCTCGAACAGAAAATACTTTAACTTCTTCCCCTCATCAACTTTGATGGGTTCAAGGCCGGTTTCTTTTATTATTTGTGCGAATAAGGGTTTATTTGTGATATTTAAGAAAATATTTTTCAAGCTATGAATCAATTCTTAATTTCTGATATTGAATATTATAAATGTTAAAAAAACTCCTAAATATATTATATTATGTAGATTATGTTTTAATATACTGATCAGTTTGGTTTCATATTATGTGACATGGTGGCTGTATAAAATAATAAAACATGACAAAGGAATTCGGTTAATGTGGAACTTCTGGGTCCAATTTAAACGAATACGTATATTTTATCTGTAAAAACAAATCCACTTAATTCATTTTATTTAATATCCTTGTAATTTTACTAAACCCAAAGACCGTCGCTTTCTGCAGTAGAATAAAGTGTGAATGTTATAATCAACAATAATTTTTTTAAACATTAAATAAATATCAACACTTTTTAACTGTGATTAGTCATAAAGATTTTCAAATTAATCTGGGCCTGTCTGTGTAAATTAATAGAGAAAATAAACTTAAAAATTGACTAAAACTAAGGTGGACACTGGGGTCCACTTTATCCGAATATGGAGGTTAAACTGGACCTTACTTGTAATATAAAAAAGTTTATAAATTATGAAGATGTTTCCATATTTGAATAAAATAACAATGCTATTTCATAGTTACAACACGTACGATAATCTCTGTAAAGAAACAAAATTCAAATCCCATAATTAAAAGAAGAAGTACAAATTCAAAACAGGGGTCAAAATTACCCGAAGTTCCCTTAATAATCATTTTAATTGAATATTTCACTTTATTACTATACATAGACCTTCAATTATTTATTCCATGTTGTCTGCCAGCCCGGTTGGGTGTTGGTCGCACGGTATATGCACATATTGTTATCTGAGCTATAAATAAGAAAATTATTTAAAAAAGAGTGTAGTTTTATGGAGGTTGAATGTATGTAAATTATACAATATACTTTTATTAATACGCCTCGGTGGTCTGGGATAAGTCTCTTTTTTTCTAGTTTCGTGGGTCGAGACTTAAAAGCAGATAGGGATCGATGGACAATTTTTAATGAAAAAATAGAAGGAGCAGGTCCTCCGGGATGGAATTTAAACCGTGGGCCATTAGTCTGACTATTTAACTCATGCCCCAAATGGGAGTCAATGACCAATCACATATCAATGATTTTTTATTTATAACCAATCACAGTCGTGTTTCGCTTAGAAATTACGAACTAAAGTTTATCATAATAAAGAAAGCGCCTCCTTTTTAGCATTCTGAATAGGTCATAGCATTATTTTCAGTGACTGACTCTTTAAGAAATACGGCTACCAGATTGTATACATAGTGCATGAATGTCAACACATAGCGCTTGCGGGAGTTAATATAAAAATATATGTAGCAATTGATTATACCACAAAAAAAAGAAACAACTGTTTGCACTTTCTTAAAAGTATTTTTCCCAGGTAATAACATTCCAGAAAAATATGATTGTCATAATTACATCATAGGATATCAGAAATTAATTAATATAGAGTTTGATGTGTTTCATTTTTTCTCCACTAGAGTGCATTCTTACAATATTGAGTTCCTTTGGCAATAAATAATATGATCTGGTTGCAGTGATGAACAAAAGAAGCAAATGAAGCGTACAAATCGTTTCTCATTTGTTTTCAAACATCGCCGTTTACATTAAATATATCATATTTTAACTATATTTAAATAATGATTCGTGAGTAAACAGCTTAATTGTATTCGTTAAATAGTCCTAACAAATGCCACTCTTGATTTCCAAATTCTCTAGATAAATTGGAAATCACTCGTGGTATTATTTATGATAATTTTCGGGCTCGTAAAAGGAACTCAAGCCTCAATTAAGGTATATGAATAAAATTTGAACAAACTTTCCCAACCAATTAATTAGTATCTTAGTTGCCTGCTAGTGTAGCTTTGAGAAAATGAGGTAACCACTTGTCAATCGCTGACATCTGTTGGGAAACAAGTTCAATTTTTTCGAAACATAAAGAAAGAATTATGCTGGTAGCGTTGGTAGTAGACGATGTCAACAAATGACAAACTAGGGGCTATACTCACCAGTATTGTGACGTAATTTATTGGAATAAGAACTTTGATACAGCTTCGATGGCTTAAGGTTTTAAACACGGCCGGAGTCCACTGATTTTTAAGGTAGAAAAATCTAAGGGACAAGCTGTCCAGGAGCCGTGGGTCCCGAGTGTCAAGAGTTTTTGGGCTCGTAAAAGAAGCTGAGATCTAAATTAGAGCCTCTGAGCAAAATTTAATCTGCCTTCCCCATCTAAGTAATATCTAAGTTACGTACTAGATGCCTCTTTAAGGCGACATGCTAATCACATATCACTCTCGATAGGGAGCACCCTTGTCTTCACGCGTGGAAGTAGTGATATGGACTAGATAGTAGCAGCAGATATAATACTAGCGAAATCACTATTTTTATTACTATTACCTAATGTACGAACCTAATCTTAAAGTGTACCTAACCTAACCAACAATAATCTAGCAATCAGATAATATGTTAAAAATTCCGCATCTGAAATGAACTAATTAATTATTTCAATTATTTCAATATTTTGATATTATAAGTAATAGCCAATTTTGGTTCACATTATACTTTAATGATTATAATTTTATTTTCCAGTTTGGTATTAGTCTACTCTCTATTCTTATGTCATTTATATTGTCCTTTGTGTTATTTTTTTATGTAGGCCTATCGGATTGGATTTTCCATTTCGAAACTTCCAACTAACTTTTATGTTCCTTCTCTCGTTAAGTAAAGTTAATAATGTACATTTTCTATAACTTATACATTAAATTCGTAACCGAACTACACCCCAGCAGGAGCACTTGCTCAGTTATGTGTCTATACTGCGTAGAAACTTTTCTGTCGGAATAATTTTTTTATTTTTATTCTCATATTTATTGTATAAGGTCTTTACAAAAGGAAATCTATACTTAAATTCTGCGAACTTATATTCCTTCCATTGTGTCTAACTGTAACAAGTATGGGAGTATGGAAGTAATTGGTCCCATTTTTAAAATGTAGACCTACGCTAAATGTTGCAATTTATGACATGTAAGGCACGTTAATAATAATTTCATGTAGGAATTTATATACTTTAATTTCAGCAGATTTTATTTTTTCTCATTTTCGTTTTATGACAAAATGGCATGAACTTAATATCCTTTTTTATATAAGTAATTGTGTAGAAGGATATCAATTTAGTAATCAACTCTGTTATTTCCTCTCTTTCTAAAATTAATTTACTAATCCATTTAATTATTCAGCACAATAGCTATTATTGGTAGAACTGTGAACATTACGACATGTACACGAAATACACTACCAAGTTTTTAATTCAAACATTTGATTTTAAAATTATTGACTCGATACAAAGTTCCTGATTATTTTTTTTAAATATTTCATTTGTATATTTTATTATGGTATTCAATAAATAATGATAATAATAATAATAATAATAATAATAATAATAATAATAATAATAATAATAATAATAATAATAATAATAATAATCACAATAACAGTAGTAATAATAGTAAATAACTCGCTAGCACTATGGAACCAGGAGATTCAAGATCGCGCGGACATAGGGTCTCCATACATTCCTATCTTGAACTAATATTCTCCAACCATTCATTGCATAATCTACCTCCTCAAATCATGATTAATGTTATTCTCCAAACTCATTCTTAGCCTACCTACAGAGCGTTATCCCTCTGGTTTTTCTACCAGAAGATTCCATGCCATACTTTTATTCTCCATTTGTGCAATATATCTTGACCGCATTCTATGTGACTTAACTCTTGTTATTACGTCAGTTTTCCCAGAAAGGTAATGTAGCACACTAGTATGTAGTCTTCTCCATTCACTTAACTGTTCGTCTCCCTTTGGTTAAAAAACTGTATTCTGAAATACTCGTATTTATTTTCTTCACCTTAATGTGAGAGAACAGGTTTCGCAAACGTATAATACGGAGCGATCAGTATAGCATTGGACAACAGACGCGGGGTTTTTGCTATGCGATGACGAAGACTTACACATGCAGACACGAAAATGTAATGTGCACTGACTCAGCAGTATACGAACACATCCCACGCATTCCCGGTCGCAGGCAGATTGTGTGCTTCGAGTGGATAAGGTGCTCTCTCGCTTTTCCTTGTGTACTGAGTGACGTGTGTATAAGCGTGAACAGAACGGCGTGTGTATAAGTGTAAATTATATAATGGCTAACATTTTTTTCTACCGAACAACGTGTATTTATTTATAATCAATATTTGATAACTCAGTCTGTCAGGGAAGTAAGTAAAAAAGACTCTTCGAAACACGATTCCGGTTTGTACTGAGTGACGTGTGTATAAGTGTAAATTATATAACGGCTAATAATCTTTCTACCGAACAACGTGCATTTATTTATGATCAATATTTGATAACTCAGTCTGCCAGCGAACTACGAAGACTCTTTGAAACACGATTCCCAATTGTAAAAATTTCATCTCGTTCAACAGTCCATATTCTATAAAACAAATTTCACGCAAAGGGAAGTGTCAAGGCTAAGAAACCGCGTAGCGTTCTCATAGAAGCAACAATAGACGACATATTTTATCGACTGGAACAGTCTCCTAGAAAATCACATAGACGCCATTCGGAACAATAGGAATTTCATATGACTCTGTACATAAAGCTGCTAAACTGTTAAAAGTTGCATCATTACGAAGTAATCAAGACGCATGCTCTTCGACGGGATGACGCTACAGGTGTTTCCGCTGTGGTAGAAGAGAATTACAGCGAGTTAAGGGAAATTTTATAAAGAGGTGCCAAAAATGCATGGACAATAGTGGTTGACAGTTCTATCACCTGCGTCAATAAAGTTGGTAAGTACTAAAATGTGTAAAATAGTTACGAAAATGTGGGTGGTTGTATCACCGCGATCCTACGATGTCCGTTCCCCGCCGCGAGTGCGACAGCAGAGTACAGTGAAATAAATCCCCGCATCTGCTGTCCAGTGCTATACTGATCGCTCTGTAGAACTATAAGTATAACCATTTCAAAGTATTTTGGTTTAATTTTTTTAGAGAAGTTTGGATGACAAGATTCCCTGTAATAAAGCGTTTCCTATTTTGAGCATATGTTTAATTTCTTTTGCACCTCATTCCTGTTTGTAATTACTGTTTTATGTATTTAATCTCAGCCAGTTCCTCTAAATTTCACTCGTTTGCGATTAACTGTACATTTGAATCATAAAATATAATTTTACGTGTGACCATATATTTAGTTTCATTATTATTTACTTCCAGCACCACGTTTTTAGTTTAATTCAATAGGATATTCTGCTGCAACTATTACTACTACTACTACTACTACTACTACTACTACTACTAGTACTACACATATTAGTATTAATAATAATAATAATAATAATAATAATAATAATAATAATAATAATAATAATAATAATAATAATAATAACACTGCAGTAATTGTAATTTTCATTTGAACGATACGGAGAAGTTATTTTTATGGATAAGGATTATGATCAATACTGGCAATCATAATGACAAAAATACTAATAAAACTGTCATCATCAACATCATAGGACATTTACGAATTTAGGCCATTTGTTGACCTGTTTTGGCCTCAAGAGAAACACCATCCAGAAGTCTTTTGAGTAGACGTCCCGGTCTTCTTCTTCCTGCAGGTTGATATCTTAACATTTATTTGGATATCCTGTGATCTTCCATTCGATGAACATGTTGCATCCATTTTGACTTATAATCAGAAATTTTGTTTTCTAAAGAATCCATGTGTAATTCTTCTAACAAAGAAAGTACTTATGTTGGACCAGTAGGATTGTAACAAAAATTGGAGGATATATTAATTGATTGACATTAAATATGATGACGTTAGTCATTTTGCTGCAATATTAATAAAACTCGTGTCATTTGTCACTAAATTTCAATCGTATTATTGACCGGTTTTTAACGGCACGATTGCTCATTGCAGCTGGTTTCCAGAATAAGTAGAGTTAGCGGGGTGAAGAACGTAAATATTAGTTTCCCACCTTGTTAACATCAATGACTATTTTTTAATACCTTTAATTTCATAGCAGAGCACAGTGTAGGGCCAACGTTTTGTTACTGGATATTGTACTTACAATGTATTGAGTTTTTTATGTTTAAATACATAAATTTAGAATATACTGTACGAATACTCAACTGCGGGAGTGTAAAAAACATTCACACTCCGGTGCTCTGCTCTTCATGTAACCATGCCGCTCCGTGCAATATTTACTTCGTTAGTTTATATCTCTCTCCCTGTCCCTTATTGTGGTTCCCTCTTTCACCACACTATCATTTTCTATTTTTATTTGTTTATATTATTTTTTCCAAATGTTTTACTTATTTCTTTTTTTATCATGTACCGTTGTTAATCCTTTTTTTTTACATTTTCTTGTTCCTTATTTTGTGTTAAATATTATGCGTACTATTGAATTTGCAGTGAAAATTATTAATATCACGGTGATCAGTATCCATCATTCAACATATCCTCCAATTTTTGTTACAATACAACAGGTTCGACATAAGTACTTTCCTTGCAAGATGTCTTCATTTTTTGTGATCTAGTAGTGTATACCCTGCAGTCCTCCGAAGATATCTCATTTCAGCAGAACTAAATCCTTCTGTTTCAACGTCAATACTTCGCTAGCATACGAAAGAGTTCGACGAACCAGTGTTTTACGCACTTTTAGTCTTGAATGCTTTTGGACTAACTGTGGCTTGAAGACACAATTTATTAACACTAAAATTCTTAAAAAAGTTGATATTTTTTTTAATTTACATCCTTTATTCTTCATATGAGATATTGCATCCTATATATATATATATATATATATATATATATATATATATATATATATATAAAATTATTCACCTGTTCCAAAATGTTATTGTCAAGTAAAATTTTACTTCTGGCAGGATCTGCACCTTGAAATTCAATGATAATAATAATGAAAATAATAATAGGCCTATTAACGCTGAAGTAATACCAATAATACTGAATGGAATAACATTAACTATGATTTGAAGGAAGTAGATTATAGAGGGAACGATTGGAAAGAAATTTAACACTTCAAATGAAGACAGAAGAAATAAATTATATGATGAAATTTCTTTACATCCTCATTCGATCCGCTGCAGGACGTGGGCGCTACTTAGTGAGAAATTTCTAACCAGTCTAATTTTAAATTAAAATATAAAATTATGGAATATTCACCTGAAAGGTCCGTCACCTAAACTTAATTAATTATTTAACAGTAGCGCTTTCGGGACCTGTCCCATCTTCGGCAGGATTCAAAACTGGTGTTTCACTGAAGATCTGGTAGAGTGGGTTACATATATTGGGTTCGTTTTCGTTTATAAGATTGTTCTTGTTGTGAGTTGCTTTTATGATTTACATCTCTTCGAGTACGTTTATCTTCGCTGGATTATTTTCTCTGTGCATTACTGTTAGGGTGTTTTCAATATTTAACATGCGATGTCCTTCATGGATAACGTGTTTTGCACAGCTTGATTTTCCTTCTGCCTGAATAAAATCTCGAAAATGTTCTTTAAATCCGATGTTAAAACTCCTGTTTATTCTTCCTAAATTAAATTTGTTGCAGTCCTTACATGTCAACTTATATACTCCTTTACTGTTGAAAATGTTATTTTCTTCAATGTTATTGCTTATTATGTTGTTTCATTTGTTATTAGTTATGTAAGCTATTTTTACGTTTTTATCGGCTTTCTTTAGTGTATTGGCTAATTGTGTCGTTTCTTTTCCTGTGTATGTAAGAGTTATACATGCTTTCTTGTTGTTGTCAGATTCTTTTTCTAGTTTAGTTATGTTGGTTATATTGTTCTTCCTTTTTTATATATAAGTTTATCTATGATATCTTCATTATAGCCATTGGGGTTTGCAATATATTTAATGTAGTTGAGTTCTTGAATATAATTGTCGATATGTCGATGACGTACTAGTAATATACGACAATGAAAACAAAAAGGAAGAAGAAATATTACAATGCTTAAATGGCATGCATGAAAAAATCACTTTCACCGAAGAAATAGAAGTTAATAATAGCATAAACTACTTAGATTTGTCTACAACCAAAACTCTACACAACAATTAACTACAAACAGTGCTCTGGCCATAAACAAAAAATTATACACCTTTTCAACAGAAAATTAGTACATTTAATAGCTTAATCGGTAGATTGTTGAAACATCCATTAAGCAAGAGACAATTATATTCAAGATCTCAACTACATAAAATATATGGCAAAACCCAATGGCTATAAAGAAGATATCATACATAAACTTGTAAATAAACAAAAAGGAAGAACAATATAACCAACATAACTAAACTAGAAAAAGAATCTAACAACAACAAGAAAACATGGATAACTCTTATATACACAGGAAACGAAATGACACAATTAGCCAATACACTAAAGAAAGCCGACAAAAGCGTAAAAATAGCTTACAGAACTAATAACAAATGAAACAACATAATAAACAATATAATTGAAGAAAATAACATTTTCAACAGCAAAGAAGTATATAAATTGACATGTAAGGACTGCAACAAATATTATATAGGAAGAACGAACAGGAGTTTTAACATCAGATTTAAAGAACATTTTCGAGATTTTATTCACGCAGAAGGAAAATCAAGCTATGCAAAACACGTTATCCATGAATGACATCGCATGTTAAACATTGAAAAGACCCTAACAGTAATGCACAGAGAAAAAAATCCAACGAAGATAAACGTCAACATTTATAAGATTCACGATGTGTTCCGTTGAGGTATTATTAAAAATTAATATAAAATTATGGAATATTCACCTGAAAGGTCCGTCTCCTCAACTTAATTAATCTTTTAATTGTAGCGCTTTCGGGACTTGTCCCATCATTGGCAGGATTCAAAACTGGTGTTTCACTGAAGATATGGTAGAGGGAGTTGCATGTATTGGGTTCTTTTTCGTTTATCAGGCTGTCGTTGTGAGCTGCTTTCATGATTTCCATCTCTTCGAGTGCGTTTATCTTCGCTGGATTATTTTCTCTGTGCATTACTGTTAGGGTGTTTTCAATATTTAACATGCGATGTCCTTCATGGATAACGTGTTTTGCATAGCTTGATTTCCCTTCTGCGTGAATGAAGTCTCGAAAATTTCTTTGAATCTGATGTTAAAGCTCCTATTTGTCCTTCCTAAATAAAATATGTTGCAGTCCTTACATGTCAGTTTATAAACTCCTTTGCTGTTGAAAATGTTTTTTTCTTCAATGTTATTGTTTATTATGTTGTTTAATTTGTTATTGGTTCTGTATGCTATTTTTACGTTTTTATCGGCTTTCTTTAGTGCATTGGCTAATTTTGTTGTTTCTTTTCCTGTGTATGTAAGTGTTATCCATGTTTTCTTGTTGTTTTCAGATTCGTTTTCTAGTTTAGTTATGTTGGTTATGTTGTTCTTCTTTTTTGTTACGAGCTTATCTATGAATTCTTCTTTATAGCCATTGGTTTTTGCCATATACTTAATGTAGTTGAGTTCTTGGATATAATTGTCTTTGCTTAATGGGAGTTTCAACATTCTACTGACTAAGCTATTAAATGTACTAATTTTCTGTTGAAAAGAGTGTGTAGAATTTTTGTTTATGGCCAGAGCATTGTTTGTGGGTTTCCGGTAGATACCGATTTCTAGTTTATTGTTGTGTAGATTTTTGGTTATAGACGTATCTAAATAGTTTATGCTGTTATTAACTTATATTTCTTCGGTGAAAGTGATTTTTTCATGCATGTTGTTTAACTCTTGTAGTATTTCTTTTTGTTTTCTGTTTTCATTGTCATATATTACTAGTACGTCATCGACATATCGTATTATTAGTTTTATGTTGAATTTGTTTATTAGTTCCTCAAAATGTTTATTTTCCAGTTCTTGTAGGAAGATTTCTGCCATTATTCCAGATGTAGTACTCCCCATCGGGATCACGTCTTCTTGAATAAATAGTTCATTGTTAAATTGGAAGTAATTTTGCTTTATTGTTGTTGCTATTAGTTTGTTTAACTGATTGATATAGTTATCTACAAGTTTACTGTCTGTTAGTTTTTGTTTTATTATGTTTGCTGTTTCGTTTATCGGGATATTTGTGGCAAGGTTTTTTTTATGTCGAATGACGTCATTTTAGTATTCCTATTGATTTCTAAATGCTGTAGTTTGTCTGCTACTTCAAACGAGTTCTTAATTGTGTAACGATTTTCAAGTTTGACATCATTTTCATTTTCTGAGCTACTAATTTGGAAATTTTATAGTTAGGAGCATTCATGCAATTAACAACTGGTCTTATGGGAATGTTGTCTTTATGGATTTTTGGAAGGGCTTTCATTACTGGAGGTGAGGGAGTATTATTTACCCATTTGGCGTTTTTGTATTTATTGTGTTCATTATTGGTTGTGTTGGTGATTAGAGGGCACGATTTTAGTGCTTCTTTTATTTGTCTGCTATACGTTCCTCTGGGATCTTTTTCAATTTTTTTGAAATTGTTTTCTTTTATAAATTGCTTGGTTTTATTGAAGTATTCTTCCTTTTCCATAATAACTATTGTGTTGCCCTTGTCGGCTTTTGTGTGTATTATATTATTGTTCCTAAATTTTGTTTTTATTTTAGAAATGTTCTTGAGAGTTTGTTTATCTTTTATGTTTATTGTTGGTAGAGTTTCTTTTATGACTTTAGCTGCTTCGTATCTAATATGATTTTTGATATTAATGTTAAGTTTATTTAACAATATATTTATTTATATACTTATTAATGTTAAGTTTATTTAACAGTATATTTATTTATATAACAAAAATCATATTAGATACGAAGCAGGTAAAGTCATAAAAGGAACTTCACCAACAATAAACATCAAAGATAAACAAACTCTCATGAAAGGAGCTCACAACAAGAACAATCTGATAAACGAAAACGAAGCCAATATATGTATCCCCCTCTACCAGATCTTCAGTGAAACACCAGTTTTGAATCCTGCCGATGATGGAACAAGTCCCGAAAGCGCTACAGTTAAATAATTAATTAAGTTGAGGAGACGGACCTTTCAGGTGAATATTCCATAATTATATATATTAATTTTGAATAATACCTCAACGGAACACATAGGCTAATGTATCTAATAAATGCAGTCTAATTTTATTATACTTGTTGCCGAAGGACATGTGGTTAGTACATAATCTCGTGGCGATATCTTGTAGGAAACTAAGGTATTACTCGGGTGAAATAAGATCGGTTAATTTAGCTCAGGTTTATTTTTATTCAGACTTGAGGTTATTTCACGAGCCCTAAAACCTTCAGATTCCTCCATCACGCAGGTCACTTTTCCTTGGAATTTTCCACCTTAAAATCCATGGACACCGGCCAGGTTTGAACCCGTGACCCTGGGGGCTAGAGACGAGGAACATAACAACTAGACCACCGCGGCCAACTTAATAATAATAATTAACACGTCAATAATTATCTTTTACAATCGAGTATTTAATATTTTTTTTTGAGTTATGAACATTAGTAATAATAATAATAATAATAATAATAATAATAATAATAATAATAATAATAATAATAAGGATATTCATAAATACATCTGGACGTCCCCAGATGGAGAAACTCGGAACCAGATAGATCATGTATTAGTGGATAAACGCTGGCACGGTAGCATCATCGATATTAGATCAGTTAGAGGGACAGACTGCAATTCGGATCATCATCTGGTCAGAGTGAAAATCAGACAACGGCTATCACTTATGAGAGGAACAAATGCTAAAGAGGATTCTGTAAAATTTCAATTAAAAAACTTGAAAAATGATGAAATGCGGCAAGAATACCAAATCAAATTTGCTAATAAATTTGAAGTACTGCAATCTTCAGATGACAATGTGGCAAACGAAGAAGGAACTGATATAAATTAACGATGGGAGGCTCTAAGAGATATTATTAAATTGTCAGCATCAGAAAGTATTGGTTGTTTAAAAAAGAGACAAAACAAGAAATGGTTTGATGAGGAATGTGCCGAAATTGTAAAGAAAAGGAAGGTAGCAAAATGAAATGGTTACACGAGCCAAATGAGGTAAATTTAGAGGAATTGGGTAGTATTAGACGGGAAACCACCAAGTTACTAAAGAGTAAAAAGAGGGAATATTTGAGAGAGAAGATTAATGATCTTGAAATAAATGCAAAAAATTGGAACATTAGAGAATTATATCAGGGAATTAGTATAGAGAAGAAAGGTTTTCAGGCTAGAACAAACATAATTCGGAATGAAGATTGGGATATGATTGCAGATTCCAGGAGTATATTAAATACATGGAAAAGTTACTCTAATCAGCTATTAAATGTACATTCAAAACAGGACATTGAGTTGAATAATTTACAGACAGCAGAAATGATAGTCACAGAGCCAAGTGCAATCGAGGTTGTAATGGCGATTGAAAAATTGAAGATGTATAAAGCATCAGGTTCAGATCAGATCCCAGCAGAACTGATAAAAGCAGGGGGAGAAAAATTGATGGACAAGATACGCTGGTTTCTTAGTATGATTTGGGAAAAAGAAGCTCTTCCAGGTGAATGGAAGGAATCAATGATGGTACCAATTTATAAGAAAGGAGATAAAATTGATTGCAACAACTACAGGGGTATCTCATTAATTTCAACTTCGTACAAAATTCTAACAAATATATTGGTAAGCAGACTTACTCCCTATATTGATGACATTCTTGGAGATCATCAGCGTGCATTTAGAATAAACAGGTCTGCAACAGATCAGATTTTAGTATAAGACAGACTTTAGAAAAGAAAGGGGAATATAGTGGTACTGTACATCAACTATACGTAGACTTGAAAAAAGCATACGATTCAATTAAGAGGGAGAAGTTATATAGTATCCTGCTGGAGTTCGGAATTCCTAAAAAGTTAGTTAGACTTATACGAATGTGTCTAAATGGCACAAAGAGTAGGGTGCGTGTAGGCAAAAAGTTTTCGGACACTTTTGAAATCGATAATGGGTTGAAACAAGGAGATGCACTATCTCCTCTATTATTCAATTTTGTATTTACAGCCAAAGCCCAATCAAATCTTAGAGGATGAGGAGGCCCACAACCTGAATGGTATTAATATACTGTTATAGATGTAGTATGGTCGGCTGATAGTGAGGATATACTAAAGGACAATACGCATACACTATTTAGTAACACTAAGAACTTAGGACTGGAAGTAAATATCATTAAAACCAAATATATGGTCACACGTAAAAATACATTAAATAATGGAACTGGACAGCTAATGAAAAATGAGGAAAATTTTGACAAAGTGGCTGAATTCAAATACCTAGGAACAGTAATCACAAATAGGAATGAGATGCACAAAGAAATTAAACATAGGCTCAATTCAGGAAATGCGTGCTATTATGCATTGCAGAGACTCTTGATATCCCAACTCCTTTCAAAAGACGTTAAACTGAAAATATATAAAACTATTATTCTACTAGTTATACTATATGGGTGCGAAACATGGACTCTTACTTTAAGAGAGGAAAGGACATTACGAGTATTTGAGAATAAAGTACTTAGGAAAATTTTTGGACCAAAGAGAGATGAACAGACACGTGAATGGAGAAGACTACATAACAATGAACTACATGGTCTTTATAGGAAGCCAGATATAATAAGAACAGTCAAGTCTCGTAGACTGCAATGGGCAGGACATGTTGCACGTTTGGGGAATGAAAGACTTGCATGGAAGCTTCTTGTAGGGAAGCCAGAGGGATAACGGGCAGTTGGTAGACCAAGGATGAGGTTGGAGAATAACATTAACTATGAATTTGAGGGAAGTAAGATTATACAGGGATGACTTGAAAGCATTAGCTCAGGTATAGGGATGTATGGAGAGCTTATGTCCCGCGCGGCCATGAACCTACTGGTTCGATAGTGCCAGTGAGTAGAGTAGTAATAATAATAATAATAATCATTATAATAATAGTAATAATAATAACAATTACAATAATAAGTAATTATTATTTTCGTTCGCATATTTATCAAAATACTAATCAATAATAATAGCAGTTATAACTAATTCACTCACTGGTACTACCTCCGAACCTGTTGTTTCATATCCGCGCAGATGTAAGCTGTCCGTATATCTCTATCCTGTGGTAATACTTTCCAAACATGCCCTGTATATTCTAACTCCCTCAAAACATGTTTAACGACACTCATCTAATTCTGGCTTTACATAATGGGCACTTTCACTCTGGTTTCATGTCGCTATTTCGTCCAGATTCCTCTCACATTGCTTTGATCATCGCAACCTGTAAGATTTAATTGTTCCCAATAATAAACAATAAGAATTATGATAATAATAATAAAAATAAAATAATGATAAGGATAATAATAAAATAATAATAAAAGATAATAAAGCAAAAATATGGTTACACAGCCATAAGGAAAATTTAGAGCAACTGGGTAGTATTAGAAGGAAACCTCCAGGTTACAAAGAGTAAAAAGAGGGAATATTGAGAGAGAAGATTAATGATCTGAACTATGCCCAAAATAGAAATATTAGAGAATTATATCAGGGATTAGGATAGAGTAGAAAGGGTTTCAGGCTAAAACAAATTAATTCGGATGAAAATGCGGATAAGTTTGCAGATTTCCAAGAGTATATTAAATATAGATGGAAAAAAAAGTTACTTTTAATCAGCTATATATTATTGTACATACCAAACAGGATATTGAATAGGATAATTTACAGAACAGCAGAATGCTAGTCGCAGAGCAGAACCAACAGAACCTGCATTAGTGGTTGAATGGCGATTAGAAAAATTGAAGATGTATGTAGCATGATGTTCAGATGAGATCCCAGCAGAGAACTGAAAAATCAGGGGGGGAGAGAAGAGAAAGGAGAAGGGGAGGGAAAAAATTGATGGACAAGAATACTCTCGTTGCTTAATATGATTTGGGGAAAAAAAAGCTCTTTCAGAATGTATGGAAAAATAATCGATTTATCTTATTTATTAAATTTGTGAAAGAAAAGGAGGACCAAACTGGATTGCTGCTGCAACGAACTTTAGGAGCATCTCATTTACTTTTCAACTTTCTAAAAATTTCTAAAACATATATAATATATATAGATATATATATATATATATATATATATATATATTATATTAGTAAGCAGACTTCCTACTATGTTTAAAGGCCATTTTCTCGGAGATCTCATCATTGGGGATTTATTTGTATTTTTATTTAGCAGATTGCAAAAATGTTTAACATATCTTCTTGCTCCAAATTAATCTACTATCATTCTTATTTGAAGAGAAAAATTCTACGTCCAGACCGGGACTTGAACCCGGGGCCCTTGGTTCTCTAGACCCGGGTTCAAGTCCCGGACAATGATAGTATAATTTTTCTCCCTTCAAATATGATTTAGCCATTCATTGAGAGATGTACGAAATCAATAATAAAAAAATACTATCATTCTGATTCATATTTTATCTGTCATTTACAAATCTTCATTATCCAATCCCTAACTGAAAATTATTCCTTAGATCACTACCAACCCGTGCTTATTTTTTAGCATTCTTCTTCTACCAGACCGCACGCACTCTACTAAATTTTCTATAGGTATGTGTCTTCATGAAATTCCTTTCCAACATGATCATGCAATTTTAAATTGTGTATATCATGCCGTTTCAGTAGCGTAAATAGTGCGTAAGTTAGTTGTTTTCGTTTCGTTTCGTAGCGTAGTGGTTGTTTGAGGCAACGCGCTTATAAGTGGAAGAAAAGGGTCGAGGGTTCGTCGAGGGTTCAAGTCCCGGTGGGTCAGGATTTTTTAAACTGACCAAAACCTTTCTGGCGCCACTACGGCCCTGGAGTCGACTCAGCCTCTAACGGAAATGAGTACCAGACCATGTTCTAGGGTAAAGGCGGCCATCACGCAGAGCTGAAAACCCGGCTGACATCAAGTGCCGATTGTCTAGAAAAAGTGGGAGCCTTAACCTACTACTACCCAAAGGTCCTCCCGAGGCCTGTAGTGGGATCAAAAAAAATCTGAAATATGTAATTGAAGTTCAAAGATTCATCACTTGTTTAATTGCAGTGTTCTTTAATCTATCTCTTCTAGAAATTCCAGCTGAAAGGCTCAAAGAATCCATTTATGCAATATTTAATTTACTTACTGTTCTTGATTTTAATTCCCATGCCCATTTTGTATTCCTCATTGTATTGCCTTTGCAGTCCACAAGACTTAACATTACTTACATCTGGTTTCCCGTAAGTTTTTTTCTCCAAAAGTAAATATATAAATATTAAATACCAAATTATTTAGGGAAGAGAAAGCAAAATCACATTGACATAATTCCTAAATTTGAATTTCGCCTTATTCCGTTAGAAGGATAAAAAAACAATTCTCTCTATAAGTAATCAAACATAGAAATCCTGCCTCTTAATACTGCTAATCCTGTTGTTTACCATTACAAAACCGATATCAAGAAAACTTTATAATTAGTTTCTTTCATATTTGTTTTTCTGCCACACATACATTATATGTAACTGAACCAACTACGATGCTCTAATCATTGAAATTGATACGATCAGACATTTGTATTCGTAATTTTTTTCTACACTGGCAATATAGTATATAATCGATATAAATACGAACTGCAAGAAAAAACACATTATAGCTAGCAAATTATTTAACAGAAGCTCAATTTAAAATTCTGACCTAGATACATCGCATGTATCAGAAATGTTCGATTTTTATGAATAATACCATATACAGAGTGCACACTGATATTTGAAAACAGCGAGAATATATTATTTTTTCTCTGCTATATTTACTTTTAAATTCAATAAATATTAAAAACGTGTAACAGCTGCTGTTTTATGAAAACAATAACTTGCTTCTCACGCTATTTCTGATAGGAAATAAAAATAAGTTTCAAGGGAAGTACTAGCATAATATACTTGCAAGTAACATTACACATTAATGTATTGGAGGCATTTGTAAAATTATTACTAATAGTGGAAATAACACCAGTAATACCGAGAGTTTTTTAATAGAAGATATTTCTGTATATAGACAAAGTACGAATACTATACACAACTTATAATCCTATAAAGTTAACTTCCATATTTTAACTACACAGACAGAGTTCTCTCTGCAGTCGTAATGCTATATTCGTTTACCTTTAAGTGAGTGACTATTGTAGTATAAACTATAAGCAGAGGAGCATTATTAATGTGTAATGGTAAAGTGAACCGGCTACAGACCATAGGAGACTCTTGGGGTAGTATGAGGTTAAGGCTCCCATTTTTTTCAGGATAACCGGCACTTGATGTTAGCCCGGTTGTCAGCCCTGCGTGACGGCAGCATTTACCTCCAGAACAAGCCTCTGTTAGTTATTTCCGTTAGAGGCTGAGTCGACCTCAAGTCATTGTGACACCAGAAGTTTTGATAAAGTTTAAAAATCCGACCCTACCGGGACTCGAATCCTCGACTTTGTTTACTGTGTATCGCTTTAACCGACTAGGCTACGGCGTTCCCCCATTTATCAATATGCCAATATAATATTATATAAGAGAAACAGAGTCCAGTGTTTTGGTCTCGAGAGAGCGTCGTTACATCGTATGCAGCGGGTCTTGATTCGATGCCCGGTCGGGAAGTGTTTGGTGGGTGGAGGCTTTTTCGAGGTTTTCCTCACCTATAAGACAAATGTCTGGACGTTTTAGATTAGATTAGATTAGATTAGATTAGATTTATTTAGCCTGGTGGAGTTAAGGCCATGTGGCCTTCTCTTCCACTCACCAGGACAAACATACATCAGAATATAACAATCTTAATTAACTCTAATATTAATCACTAAGTTAAAAATTTGATGAAAAGATAATATCTAATATACGTATTACGATCTATAATACCAGTTAATATTAGTTAAAATTAAGACTAAAACTAATAATAAAATGTATATAAGCAAGGCATATTAAATTGTCCCTGTCTAGTGTATATAAAAAACAGGAAAATAATGAGATATAGAAAACTAATTTTTACGATTATACAATATTTAAACAAAACAAATAAACATATTTGTTATATCTTAATATTATTTTCATAAATAATTAAATATATTAATATTGCTAAAAGAATACTATCAGTGAGGTGTATAAGTTAGTTTGTTATTAAATAATTCTTTCAGATTGTTTTTGAAGGATGTTATAGTTTGACAGTCTCTGACATAGGGCGGAAGGGAATTCCATGTTTTGGTAAGTGACACCGTAAAAGATAATGAATAATATACAGTGTGATGAGGCGGGATATAAAGGACAATGTGCTGATGGGATCGAGTGTCAAGATTATGTATGTCGGATAGTCTGATGAAGCGCGCGTGATAAATAATTAGGCGATGATGTGTGAAGTATTTTATAGAGAAGGGATAGGGAATGGACAGTTCTACGATCTCTTAGACGAAGACACGATAATTGTTCCAGGGACGATGTAACATGGTCAAATTTGCGAATACCACAAATAAAACGTGCGCAAGGATTATGAACACGTTGAAGTCTTTGAGTGGAAATAATATTTAAGTCTGTAAAAAGAGTGTCACAATAATCAAAATGGGGCATTGCAAGTGTTTCTACTAACATTTTCCTAAGGGCGAATGGCAAACAATTTCGTACACGATTTAATGAATGTATTATTGAGAAGACTGTTTTGCATGATTGGTTTATTTGTGTATTCCAATTTAAGTTTTTGTCAATAAATACTCCTAGAATTTTTACTGTCTCACTATAAGGGATTTGAACTCCATTTACTGACACATGCGAAACTGTGTTTAGGTTAATTGTAGATAATAGTCTCTGGTGACCCATAATGATTGATTGGGACTTTCTAGGATTTAATTGCAGTCCATGTCATTAGTGAGTCAAGATCCTCGTTAATTTTGGCAACAGCGTCATTTAGTGAATATTTGTCTGTGTGGATGTAGATTTGCATGTCGTCTGCAAATAAATTATGTTTGCAATGCTTTAGGGAGTTAGATATATCATTTATGTAGATTGAAAAAAGGAAAGGTCCAAGTACCGAACCCTGTGGAACCCCAGCTTTACGGAAGGACCATGAAGAACATAATGTATGATTTCCTATAACAGATTGCTGGCGCTCATGAAGGTAGAAATTGAACCATTTCGTGGCACTATCAGAGAGTAAGAGGTTTTTAAGTTTATGCAACAATAAGTCCAAGTCTACCGTGTCGAATACTTTACTAAAGTCCAGTAATGTAAGAATGGTAAGTTTTCGATTATCAGCAGCTTCGCGTATGTCTTCGCAAATATTTAGTAGAGCAGTATTTGTATTGTGTCCTGTCCTGAAGCCTGACTGAAATTGATCTAGAAGGTTGTATTCATTTAGGTATTCAGTCAGTTGTTTATGGACTAATCGTTCCAGAGCTTTTGAAAGGGTAGGTAAAATGCTAATGGGTCGAAAGGCGTTTCGGGGTTGGAGGGCGTTTTAACTTTAGGCAGTGGGCGTACGAGGGCTTGTTTCCACAATGAGGGATATGTAGAAGTTTGTAGTGAGGAGTTAAAAATATGAGTTATAGTAGGTAGTATAGCTTCGATTATTTTATTCAGTAAAGTAATATTTATACGGTCAGTTCCTTCTGCTTTGGTTTTTATTCGCATGATGGCTTTCTTTACGTCGTAATCTGTAACATATGAGAAGTGGAAATGTTCTCTGTCGGGTTGATTTGTCAGTGATAATTCATTTATTGTTTGTTCTTTATCCTTTGGAGTAGTAGTTATACCTGTGAAGTGATTATTGAGTGTGTCCAGGGAAACAGGTAATTTGTCTACCTGTGTGTCGTTTCTCCCAATTCCCATTCGATTCAATTTTTTCCAGATTTCTGAAGTATTGGTATCTGTTAGGTTGTATAAATGTCTAAGTTTGGCGTTTCTTATAGCTTGATTTGTCTTGTTACGTAACTGTTTATATTGAGTGAGATTTGTGTCTGTTTTGTCGAGTCTATATTTCTTATGTGCTGCGTCTCTATCAGTCATCAAGTTACGAATTGAAAGAGTCATCCAGGGTGCAGGGCGTCGTTTCACGAGTTTAGTTTTTAGTGGTTCGTGTCTGTTGTATAATTGTAGTATAAAGTCATTTAGTGTCTCAACTTTTTCATCTACAGAATGCAGCGTCCATATTGAATGCCACGGCATCTGCATAGCTTCTTCAATAAGGACCAAATGGGCCACGAAAAATATCTGGCCATCATAATCATCGTTAATATATCCGCCACGTTTAGCATGAATGTGTCTGTGAATGATGTGTTTTGCCATAATGTTGTATTGTTTCGGAGGAGGCCCTGATATTGTGCTGATCACTTTTCGGCCAGGCCCTCCTTGCCCTTGGCGGTCAAAAATGAATATGGTGTGTGATCCACAGTTAAAAATCCCTCTTATGTTAGGTCGTGCCACTGTAAGTCTTGGGTGGACAGTGACATGTAAACCGACCTATGAGGTTAGAGGTTAAAATGAAATAAATTATGAAAATAATCGTTACTACTAAACTGTCAAATGAGCTATATCAAGTTCATAACATATGCATTAGATATATTTATAATATCCGAGGTTTTACTTATTTTCGGAATCTACTGAATTACTGTCTGGCTCCGGCCGAGTGACAGAAGAAACTTACATTATCTCAGTCTAAAGTAAAATGATCCCACTACAGGTTTAAGGAGGCCCTTGGGATAGTAGCAGGTTAAGGTTCTAACTTTTTCTGGACAATCGGCACTTAATGTCAGCCGGGTTGTCAGCCCTAAGTGACGGCCGCCTTTACCCCCAGAACAAGCGTCTGGCACTCAGAGGCTGAGTTGACCCCTGAGCCATATTGCCGCCAGAAGGTTTGTGTCAGTTTAAAATTCCTGACCCCACCGGGACTCGAACCTTCGACGTTCCAGCTTGTGGCGCAGCGTCTTAACCACTATGCTACGGCGTGCCCACCATTATTAGGTTATCTTCAGTCCATTTGTGGAGCTTCATCCGGGAGTTTGTTAAATTCTTGTTGTAAATCATAGTATTTAATGTGTCTTCCTGAGGACCGGAACAGCAAATATCGCTGTACTAACTGTTGGTATATTTACAATTTCAGTCAAGTCATTTACATAGATATTGAAAAGAGTGGTAGTCAGAACTGTTGTACCTTGTGGTACATCCCCCTGCGTTCGTTTGTTTTCTGACAGTGCGTTGTTGTACTTTGTTACGCAATATATTTTTTTGATATGTATCGGGAGATCCATTTGAACATGTTCCTTGGATTCCGATGTGTTGTAGTTTTTTAAGATGTTTACATTGCCACACAGAGTGATACGCATTTTAAAGTCGACATAGATGGCAGTAGTATCTTCTTGTCTAATAAAGGCTTCCTTTTTATGTTGGCTTATCGTTATGACTTGTTAATCTGGCGAATGGATCTGAATTCAGCTTGTTTGGAACTTATTATGTTGTGATGGTCCAAATGCCAGTTTAATCTACCTGATACCATGCATTCCATAACTTTACTGAGGGTACTGGTCAGTGATATAGATCAGTAACTACTAATGTTGCTTGCTGGCTTGTTTTTCTTTAGTATTTATATTCAGATGACTTTAGTTGTCTTCTGGCAATGATGAGGTACATGAGAGTTAGTAGATTTTTAAAACAATTTTCTTTCCTTTTTTTCCCTATGTGTTTTACAAATCCTGGGTGGATTTATTCGGGACTTGGGTATTCTTTTTTTTTAATGAGCATAGAGCTGTGTTCTGTTCACAGACAGTGTAAGGGACAGAGATAGTGTATTTTGTGATGTTCTTAATATCTTTTGTTAATTATTTCTGGGGTTTCTTGATATATTTTGGGACTAGATACTTCGTGGAGTAGTATGTGTTGAACGTTGATGCAACAGCTTAAGTGCTGGTTAGAATTGTCCTGTTATGTACAATATGCTATTTATGCGCAGTATTGTGTGAATTATTCTGTTAACATATTAGTGAACCATTGAGCATTGCAGTAACAAAATAAAATTAAGGTGCAGCACCTAAAATTCCTAGCTCTAGTGATTATGTACTTAGTTTTATTGATATTTACTTCCAGATCCAATTTCTTATCGTCACTAAATAGAATGAACGTGCTGGCATTTAATATCTCCTACCTGTCGGACCTTTTCCAAACAAAATACTGTACGGCTTCTTTAGAAATATATTTTTACCTCTATCATACCTCCCTCCAGATGGTCCATTTCAATGCACAAAATATGACTGCACATGTAGACTTAATTATAAAAATATTTTCTTTGAACCATCACGCTATTCTCATATCTGAAACAAAGCTGAACCCGACCATTACACCTTCCTTAATTAACAATAATGGTTACATGTTTTCTTAGACAATATCGCGTTTACAGTCCGTGGGCGATTTACAAGCCTACATTGTATCAGGTCTAAATCCTAAAATTGTGTATTTTTCTAACAACGATCAATCTGCTGAATTTAGATTTATGGAAATATTTGTCAGTTTAAAAAATCTTTTCTGTAGAGTGTATCAGCTTTCAAAATAAAACCTATAACCGAAATTGAATCCAGTTTACAAAAGGCGCGAATACAGTTTGAACAAGTCATCGTCTGAAGAGATTTTAATATAAGTATACTAGACACTAGCAACAGCTGATGACTGCGTTCAAGGCTTGTGATATGATTATCCTTCCCTTAAAACTTACTAATCATACACATCACTCTGAGACATTATTTGACTTTTACCAACTAATAAAGGTAGAGTAATAACTCACGGAAAACTGGCAACTCCTGTAATATCAGTTCATGATATAATATTAGCATATACGCTACTGTGTCCTCGTACGACTTTCACATATAGTGACGTAAAACATTTATAAAATACCACCCTACTTGAAGATGTCATGCAGATGCCGTAGAATTCAATATGGACGCTGCATTCTGTGGACGAAAAAGTTGAGGCACAAAACGACCTTATAGCCTACTACAATTACACGATGGACATGCTCCACTACAAACTAAATTCGTATAACCTGCACCCTGGATGACTATTATAATTCGTAACTTGATGACTGATAGAGACGCAGCATATCGGAAATATAAACTCGACAAAACAGACACCAATCTCAATCATTATAAACAGTTACGTAACAAGACTAATTAAGCTATCAGAAACGCCAAACGTAGTTATTTATATAGCCTTACTTACTTACTTACTTACTTACTTACTTACTTACTTACTTACTTACTTACTTACTTACTTACTTACTTACTTACTTACTCACTGGCACTATCGAATACGAAGGTTCATGGCCGCGCGGACATAAGCTCTCCATACATCCCTATCCTGAGCTAATGCTTTCCAATCATTCCCTGTATAATCTACTTCCCTCAAATCATAGCTAATGTTATTCTCCCACCTCATTCTTGGTCTACCAACTGGGCGTCTTCCCTCTGGCTTTCCTACATGAAGCTTCCATGCAAGTCTTTCATTCCCCATACGTGCAACATGTTCTGCTCATCGCAGTCTACGAGACTTAACTGTTCTTATTATATCTGGCTTCCTGTAAAGAGCATGCAGTTCATTGTTATGTAGTCTTCTCCATTCACCTGCCTGTACATCTCTCTTTGGTCCAAAAATTTTCCTAAGTACTTTATTCTCAAATACTTGTAATCTCCTTTCCTCCCTTAAAGTGAGAGTCCATGTTCCGCACCCATATAATATAACTGGTAGAATAATAGTTTTATATATTTTCAGTTTAAAGTTTTTTAAAAGGAATTGGGACATCAAGAGTCTCTGCAATGCATAATAGGACGTATTTCCAGAATTGAGCCTATGTTTAATTTCTTCGTGCATCTCATTCCTATTTGTGATTTTTGTTCCTAGGTATTTGAATTCAGCCACTTCCTCAAAATATCCCTCATTTTTCATTAGCTGTCCATTTCCTTTATATAATGTATTTCTACGTGTGACCATCTATATAACCTTACAGATCGAAATACCAATACTTCTGAAATATGAAAAAAAAAAAAGGTAAGAATTTGGGAAGAAGGACACTCAGATAAAAAAAAAATCTATTTCCCTGGACTCATTCAATGATAACTTTACAAGCGTAACTTATACTCCGAAAGAGTAAGAACAGACGAATTACCACTGACAAATTCACCCGACAAAGAACATTTTTATTTCTCACATGTTACAATAAGGACGTAGAAAAGCTATCAGACGGATTAAAACTAAAGCAGAAAGTACTGGCCGTATCAAATCACTCTTCTAAACAAAATAATCGACTTATATTACCTAATATAACTCATATTTTTAACTCCTTACTACAAAAGTCTACATATCCACGATTCTCTGTTAACGAGGCTAGATAAAACAAAGGAACCAGTTATATGCTGCTTCACTCTTAGGAGAGTTCGTAATGCTCACTTTGTAGGAGGTTCTTTTGTCCTATTACCAACCTAGTAACGAATAACTGGAGCGAAGTCACCAATTCTCCGCCGCCCGTGATCGAACCAGGCCAGTACAAATGTAGTCAAATATCTAGCCGCCTGAGCTATCTCGCCAACAAAAATGAAAATAATGTTTGTAATAAATATTACAAAATAATCGAATTGATTACCACATATTTCAACTATCAACGAATATGTGTTTAATTTTTTTTTGTCTCTACGAGTAAAACTATACCTAAGTAATAACCAATAAGCCTATATAATTTCAATTTTGTATTTACTTCAAGTAATTGCAGATAGAGCCTTAAACTTCCACTTCAGCGATCTGAGTTCGATTCCCGGCCGAATAGTGGATTTAATACCTTCTCCTTACGTCTGTGAGTGTCCTTATTTGCGGTTTTATTTGGTGTCTTCTGGGGTGGCCATGGCATACTAAAACCATAAATCAAATTATGCTCACCACTGCGTATCTGTATAATTCGTTATTTCAATTCTAGTCACTGACTAGAAGCGACCAGTCTAGACACTGACTAAAAATTAAAAATAAATAATATTAAAACTTAAAGCGGCTACGTGGCACAAGAGGTTAGACAGAGATGTAAAACACGAGCTCCATGAGACGGTGCGCTCAATTATGCACCAGGAGCGCTCCGCTGGACAGGTAACGCTACTGGTGCCTTTGTTCAGTTTCACTCGTCAAACGCAATGATGAGCATGGCTACGTTCAGTATGGAGATCGTGCGAGAATTAAACCTTCATATTTTTTTAGCACAGAATATCTCTCCCAATTTTCAAACGGTTAAATTAGCTATTTTGAAGAAAAAACAAGAAAAATACACAAAAATTGCCTTTAAAACTAATAACAAACTCAACAGTATCAAACAAAATTGAAGTAACAAATAAATACGAAAATAAATGTGTTAATAAACTGAAGTACAAAATTGCGATAAGTTTTACATCGGTAGAACAACAAGAAATTTTAACACAAGATATACTGAACATTAAAAAAAATGTTAATAACGGACAAAAATCAAGAGTTTTGCCAAACATATACTAGAAACGGGTCATCAGTTTGACATAATCGATAATACAATGTCAAAATTACACAGAAAGAATAACAACAAGATTAGCATTCTAGAAGACATAGACATTTTAAAAAAAGCTGAGAATAAAGACTTGCTCAACAAGAATACGCCCGCAGACCTGAACCCGTTGTACAACTTATACAACAATATTAGTATTGTAGCCTCACTATGATGATTTTCCAGCGGCTCGCTTTGTTTCCACGCAGCTGTTATATATAATTAAATGCAAAGATGCCGACTACCGCCACTAAAATAATTCCGCATGTTAATCATTGTCAAGCATTGTCGCGCAACCCGATTTTATATATTCGGACAACCATCGTAGTGAGGCGATAATACCAGTTGAAATCCAGAAAATGAAACATTGTTTTGAAAGGCCATCATATATTTAACTACTTAACGAAGTTTTCAAACCGAACTTTGTTTTGGTTGAGGGCAACTGATTTATCAGGTACTAATTTTATATTCTTAATATTAAATTAGTAAGTCGGAGTAGGTAATAGACGAATAAATATTATTACATTTAGACCATCTTCTAAAATTGGTATGATATTAGATCCCACAATCCGTTTTGTGACTCATAGTAGCTAACCTGAAGAAGTTGACTCTGAAAAGAATGCCATATATGAGCCAACAGTTGACTATTACAAAGATAAATACCAATTAGTATAACTATCACAGAATGGATGATCGGGGCAAGAGGTACTATACTAGGATTCTTCGCTAAATTTTGGAACTTCTTAGATTTGGGCATATTGTATCTTTCTAAGATTGCCATCGCTGTCATTAGAGGATCAATTTCAATTTAAGAAACCATGTTTACAGAATTTCTACTTTATAGAATATACATCAATTCTTTATGTATTTCAGCAATTTTGAAAATTAATTGTCTGTATCACTTTGTCCTTGTGGGAATCCTCTAATGAGGAAAGTTTATATAAAAATATAATGGAATAAAAAAATGTCAAATGTCAAGTAAGAATGCCCGGCAAGTAGCACCCTGAAAAGTGGTGATTTATTTTCCTACAGTAGAAACAATAAATATACCCATTATAATAAATATACTCACAAAAATATTAAATCATGTTGGTTAAAATGGTATAGAAAGAACATTTTAAACGTATTCTCATATCTTGTTTTGTTTGTACGTAATGTCGTTGGTTCGTAATGTCTTTTTAAGCAAATTTTAAATATTGCAGATTAAAATCTATTGAGGTATTATTTAATACTGTAAACCAGTTAATACTATTCATTAATAAATGCTTTACTCCTGTTAGTGGGTAGTTTCTTATTTCGATTCGTCCTGTTGTAAGCATTCGTGATAATGGTAGTTTTTCTTGCAGTTCCCGCCGGAGAAGTAGGAAATAGAATGCATGCTCCAGAGTTACTACCGCGCTCTGCATGGAAATTGGAGCTTTGAACTATAACATGCCTGGGTTAGACTCTCGTCTCGCCCGTAGGGTTTTCGTGATCCAGTCTCGGTCAGTCCGTGTGGGTTCCGTGGTGTAAAGAACGCAGCTTGGGCATGTTTATCTCGCGGTTTCTTGAGTTTTTCCCTGCTACAATTTCATTCAACCATTTCTTCATACTAATATCATCCATTTTGTTTCATTTCGTACATCCAGCCATGGCGCTTCATTAGGCGTGGTCGGCCGACGCCCTTAAACAATGATTCAGTGTTTAAATTATTAGTGGTACTGTTTTGAATCCCGAACTACACACAAACAACCTGTGCTCCGTGACATTAACAAATGTTTACATATAATTATTTCACGTTAATTTATTTCCAAAGTGCTCGAAGCAGAGGATATGTCCTTCTTACCAAATAAAACCATAACTCAGTCTATATTTATTTAACAACGATTCATTGCCTCATTATGAACACGTTATTGTCGCAGGTGATTTTAATACAAATCTTCTTCAGACTGACTCACCAGCTATACAACTTAAAAATATGTTCCAAAGCTTTAATATGACCATTGTTCCTCTCTCTGCCACACACCACACTGCTACTTCCGACACTCTACTGGACTTAATTGTGACTACACATCCACAGAAAGTACTGTCATATGGACAAATTCCTGCTCCTGGCATATCTGCTCATGACATTGTATTCGTAGAATACTCACTCCAATGTCCTAAAAGACGCTCTAAATTAATTACGTACAGAAATTTACAAAACATAGACGATACTAAACTAAAATCAGACGCTTTAGAACTACCTTGGTATTCAATATGGAATCTTAGATCAGTTGATGAAAAAGTAGACACATTTAATACACTGATACTACAACTATACGACAGACATGCACCAGTAAAAACCCGACGATTTTCCCGCTCCCCTGCTCCCTGGATGAATGATTCAATACGTGAACTTATGTCAAAACGAGACAAAGCATACCGAACATACAGTCGACATAAAAATGACGAGAACTGGCAACTGTACAAAGAACTTAGAAACCACAACTACACAAACTATACGTAATGCCAAACTACGACACGCCCACAGTATAATCGGACCTGAAATAAGTGCACGGGACACTTGGCGAAAGCTCCGTGCAATGGACTTAGACAGTTGAATCCCTCAACTGACTCTATAGACATTTCTGTAGATGACTTAAATGAACATTTTACCTCAATACCCAAGACACCTCCAGACAACAAGACTAAAATAGACATTCTTAAAGACTTATCCCCATCCCCACATATAGGAAGAGATAAATTTTACTTTTACGACATTTCGCCTATAGACGTTAAAAAAGCACTCAAGCGGATTAAATCCAATGCGCAAGGAACAGATAACATCAGCATTTTAATGCTAAATAAAATCATTGACATTATTCTACCCACAGTGACTCATATTTCAATGCTTCCCTTATAACTTCTATCTTCCCTATTGTATGGAAACAGTCTAGAGTTCGGCCTATACCAAAAATAAGTACACCTACTAACTGTAATGACTTCCGACCGATTAGCATCCTTCCGACATTATCTAAAGCCCTGGAATATATTGTACATAAGCAAATGACTGATTATCTCCAAGAAAATCACCTCCTTGACCCTTATCAATCCGGCTTTAGATCTGGTCATAGCACAACCACAGCTTTGCTAAAAATTACCGAAGATATTCGTGAAGCCGTGGACAGACGTCAATTGACTCCTTTAACCTTACTTGACTTCAGCAAAGCTTTTGACACAGTAGACCACGACTTACTTATGATAAAGCTCAAGCACCTACATTTGTCTGACAGCGCTGTATCCTGGTTCGACTCATACCTGCACGGTCGTCAACAATACGTTTCATTAAACTCTAGATCTTCGACTTGGCGTAACGTGCCGGCTGGAGTCCCCCAGGGCAGTGTTCTCGGACCTCTTCTTTTCTCAATCTACATAAATGATTTGCCAACTGTACTAAAGCACTGCCGTTATCACCTCTATGCTGATGATCTCCAAATTTACCTACATTCACCTCCTCATTCTCTCTATAACAGCTTGATGAAAATGAATGACGATCTCATATCCATCTTTAACTGGTCTTCAAGTATCGGTCTAAATCTAAATCCTAACAGTCACAAGTAATTCTAATGGGACAACAAAGACTGCTTACAATCTTTGACATATCTACACTTCCAAACATTACTATAAATAATATAATTATCCCTTATTCTTCTTCAGTAATAGATCTTGGACTACATCTAGACGCAAATTAACCTGGCAAACACAAGTGAAACACATATGTAAAAAGACTTTCTCCATCTTACATTATCTTAGACGTTTAAAGAATTTTCTCCCAGTTTCGTTAAAACAATCCTAGTGCAGAATCTGTGTTACCACACTTCGATTATTGTGACATTATATATAATGATCTAAACTATGCCTTGTCGCAGAGACTGCAGCGTGTTCATAATGCTTGCATTCGATTCATTTTCAATATCCGCCGTTATGACCATATTTCCGAACACTTTAATAACCTCTCTTGGCTCCGTCTTACTGACAGACGTAAATTGCACTCTCTTTCACTACTTTTCAAGCTTCTGAATTCCTACATTCCTACTTACCTGGCGTCCAGATTTGAGAAGTTATCCTCCTACCACAATATTGACACTAGGTCACAAGATAGCAGTCTGCTAACAATTCCTCTTCATAGCACTTCCTCCTATTCTACTCCTTCACAGTAGCCTCCGCCCGCTCCTGGAATCTCCTTCCTCAAGATATCAGGGGTTGCCGCACACTTGGCACCTTTAAGTCACGCTTATACAGTTACCTGTTGTCTAATAATTAATTTTTCTCTATTTATTTAATTTTATACTATGTCATTAATCTTTTCCTAGTTTTTTATATATTTTGTACATATTATATATTTAATTCGTTAAATTTAGAGTAAATCAAAATACATTATAAATATTAATGTATTGTATTCATAACTTGTAATCGTTTATATATACATATTGTAATTTAGATTTAAGACTTTTCTTTTGTATTTTTTTTTAAACCTGGTTGAGTGGTAGACAAGGCCTTAAGGCCTTAACTCTGCCAGGTAAAATAAAGCTATTATTATTATTATTATTATTATAGTTTACGAACATTTTTCCTCGTTTTATGGAATTGTAACTTTTTTAGAACACACTGTATATTTCAAAATAAAATTTGTTCGCAATTCATATGTTAATGTTATACGTTTTAATAATATTATAATATCCTCAACTTCTGTCTAACTCAGGACAGTGCCAAAGGATGAGATGAGATGAAGCCCTATATATTTTAGGTATATGAACGACAAAGGTGCCAGCCGACCACACCTGACGCAGCTTCATAGGGGTGGATGAATGAAATAGATGAGAAGAGTATGGAGAAATAGTGGAATGAAATTGTGGCAGGACAAAGTGGGAGAATCCCCGAGAAAAACCTGTCGAAGTTCCGTTTCGTGTATCACTAAACCCACATTAAGTGACCGAGACTCGATCTCGAGACACCAGCGGTGACAGGGGAGCGTCTATCCGCTTATATAGCGTTTATGTTGTTATACAATTTATGGAAACTATATATACAGTTAGTGCAAAAAGTAATCGTATAGTTAAACATCTTTTCTTTTTTCTTTTTTGCTAAAATTCCAAAATATAGCCAATCGATAAACTTAATTAATGTAAAATATATTTTCATCTGTGCATTTAACATTAACATAAAACATCGTTGTATGTTCATGTTATATGAGCCAAGAAATAAATATAAATACCTAGTCATTATTCGATTAGTGTCCACCAATGCGTTCTCGAGCTAGCGTGCTGCCTTGTCACGCAGCGCGCCCCTGTTCGATTCCCGGTCGGGACAGGCTCCTGGGTGAGGTTTTTTCGGGGTTTTCCTCACCTGTAAGACAAATGTCAGATAGCTTAGGGCCCAACGGTCCCCAAAAATCATCCGGCCATCATCATCATCATCAGCATTATCATCGTCATTTTTCACTGGTAAGGAAAGCAACGGGAAACTACCACACCTATTAGTCCCTATTAAAGCTGCTAAGCATAGCATGAAAATGCTATGATAGCAGTGAAAGACCTGCTCTCGGGCACAATTATTATGGATGGATGGATTCTACTAGTAAGAAATGAGTGTGCAGTGTCTTCCTTTATCCCATATAAAGATTTCACTACGTACACAGTACCAATCCCAGCATTGTAATTAATTCAATTGTACAGAATACAGAAACAGTCATATGTCTCCAAAACAAGATAATCTAAAATTATTATTTAGTTGCATAATAAATATAAATCAGTATTAAATATAACGGAAGTGATTACACAGCTCATAATTTCCTAAAAAAGATAACCGTGGAATGTTGGTCCGAGGGAGGTGCTTTGTAAATTAAAATATTCATTAACTACTTGATAAAATTACGTAGTGTAAATCACTTTTTTCACTCACTGCATACGAATAAAATTATAGCTATAAATAGTTATATCATTTATTGAAATTGTAGCTACAAAGTTCTAAAATGGAAAAGTTAAGAGGTGGAATGCATCATACCCGTTTACTAGTATTTTGATAATTAAATAGTTTTATTAAAAGTATATTCTATACAGGATCAAAATAACGATTAATGAAAACAATACAGACATATTAATTTCACAAGCACTGATTACAAAGTCATGAGACAAAAAGCGGATTCATACAATAACTATCAACGGAACCCAACAAAAATAGCACAATTCCAGTATTTTAAATAAACAATTTCATAATTTTCCACCTTTGATGTGCGAATATATCGTACTCGTCCTGCATTGCAAATTATCATAATTCAGAATAGTGTAACTAATCATAACAACTCATGGATAAAAAAAAAATAAAAATTTAATCTTTGTTTCGATCCAAATTTTCAAATTTTACATGTTTGTGATAAGGGTAAGAAGTTGGACCTTGTGGATGCTGTAGAAATAAATAAATTGAAAAGAAGTAATAAATTGTTAAATTCTCAACTTGATTTGAATGAATCGCCTTTGTTAAATTTAAAAATGTAAATAAATTATTGTTGTATTGTTGCTTAGATTAGTTGATATGTACTATATTTATTTTTATTTAATTAATAAATATGGATTTTCATCAAGTAAACACCAACTTAATTGATTATAAAAATAAAAATATTCACAAAACGTTTTCTAATCTAATAAAGGAAACAGCGAGTTTTCTCTGATTCGTATATTTTTTAAGATGCTATTACATGAGGAATTCACGTGATTTCTTATGCCAGGCAATGTGATACAAATCATCAATAGTACAAATCATCAATAGTACAATAGTACAAAACTTGTTTTGTAAATTTAATTAATTTGAAAAAAATGATCATAGAAAAAATACGAGCCCGTAACACAAATCAAAGCCGTATTCGTTGTTCCTGGTTGATTAGTAGTTTTCATGTTCTCCTCTGCATCCGATGATCGCTGGATCAATCCCGGTCGAGATCCATTGTTGTTTAAGTGAGTAAAAATCTCTATCTTTGGAAGGGAGATAAAGACTTTTGTCCCGTGTCATAGATTTATGCAAGGTAAAAGAGCCTGAACCCTAAATAAGAAGCCTCTAAGCAAACCTTATGGGTCAATTCACGCCGAGAGTTGGAATTGAGATGCTAATGATCTGAGGTACTGATGAACGTTATTACGTAAGAAATAAATAACTTGTACCCATTCTTGACTAACCGTGGTAACAGCAAATTAAACAAAATAATTAATTTAGGTCTACTGAAATACAACCGGTTATAATACAAAATATAATACATATTTTAAAATTTTAAAAATATTAAAACTGAGCCCCCTAATCTTCAATATGGCCACATACGATGTTGTATAAATTATTAGACAGGCGATGGAGGAAGTCAAAATCTACATGTATGCGGACGACATGGTGAACGGATCGAACTCCACAAACAGCCTGCAAATAGCAACCGACCAACTCGAGAAGTGAACGCTGGAAAACAAAGTGGAAATCGACTCAGGGAAAAGCGTACAGATGATATTCCGCAACGGAGGTCGAAAGCAGAAGAGAACAGAATATACCTAGGACCAGAACATCTTGTGACAGTTAAAAGTTTCAAATATCTGTGACTAAAGCTGTAAGCCACTGTCAGGTCAATGAGAATACACATAAAATCCCGAGCAGCAGCTGCCACAAAACCCATGTTTGACAAGAGAGCAATATCCATGGCCTTGTTCAACGCAAAAACAGTTCCCATCGAAACCTATTGAATATACCTCATTTAGACGAATCTGAGTTTAAGTGACATAATAACTTTGGATGCAGTCAAATCACGCTTCTTGAAAGCCGCCCTAGGTGTCTCAAAACATACAAAGCATACGAACTTGTCAGGGAACCCATCTTCATAGAAGACCTTCATATGAGGCTCCCATCCACAGAGAGTTCAAATAAACATCTATATGAAAGAGAGAAAATATTATGCTTCTCAATTAGCGTTTCCGAACAACGTTTCTATATCCTCAAAGAAAAAATGATGTTATTCTAAATAATAATGGTAATTTGCTGCACATTGTCAAATTCAAATAAGATATCATTGCACTCAAACAACAAAATAATGGAACAGAAATACATATTTTCTCAACTAAAATTACATAATAATTTCAACCTCGTTTTTTGAAAACAAATAACGAAATGTAAAGAACAGAACAGATTTATTTTATATTATTTGTCAAAATAATCCGTTGAATAATGTAGCTGTATACAGAAAATTGAGAGCGAAATCTTCCCGAAATGGATAACTGATTGAAATGAGGTGGCATGAGTAAACCAAAGAATACTTGGCGAAATTATGTTGAATGTTTTATGCAACATTTTGGTTTAACAGCAAAAGGTACACACGATGAGTGACAACGAAACACGAGGAGAGTCCTCAAACCTAAACTTAACCCAAATTCCAAACCAGAGGAATAATCCTCTTTTTTAAAAAATCTGTATTTGGACCGAAAATCGAACCCTAGACCTCTTGACCTGTTCTCAGAAGCTCTGGCCACAAGAATAATGAGGTTCCTCTGTTTTTGAGATATTCATCGACTACTACCTAAAATCTTGTTTCTTCAGGTAACAATTGCTTAATGTATTACTGAAATAAACTAATACTATGTGCACTATTGCTAGGTTTTAAGGAGTTAAATAGGGATATTAAATAAGATTGACACCTGACAAAAATAAATGTTCAAAAAATATGGAAGTAGCGGGAAACGTTAAGGGGAAGAGTCCTAGACTGAATGTGTGACGGTACAAATACCAGACTACATTAAATTTTCATTTCGAGTGGGCAAGTTAGACGCCTGTGGAGTTACTAGTAACACTTTATCTCCCCTCGTAGGATTATAACTTAAAATGATTGCCTAGTACACAGACCTAACCATTCCTCTGCCACTACAAAAACCAAATTGCAATTCTTTGTAATCAATCCAAATACGAAAACTTTTCAACTCTTCATACTGTACATATATCCGCTGGATTTTTTATTTTTGGATTATTTACTAACTAATATTTATTCACCACCACCACCAAAATCACCATTATCATCACCATTTAATAGACGGCATTAGAGCCTACTTTCGATCCCGGGCCGGTAACAAGATATTCCTCTATTCAATCCTCTTCAACGCCTCCTGTCTCCGTCCACTGGCACCAAACTTCATAAGATCTTATTTACTCCTTGTAACCATATCAGCTTCGATATGGCTATTCTACTCTATTCAGGTTTAAGTAGTGTGAGTTTTATTTTTAGTAGAACTGTTCTCTCCTATCCTGATAATATGGCCAACATAATGTAATCTAGCTATCTTTATAAACCTAACAATGTCAGGTCTATGAATACGAAATAATTAAATTCATAATTGTATTCTATTCGACATTCGTCCGCTGGTTCAAATAATCTCCTCCAGATTTTTCTCTCAAACCCGTCAGTTCTTCTTCATTACTTTTCGCGAGTATCCAACAGTCACTATTATATCTAAGTAAATTCCTTAATAGAGATTTATATAAGGTCAATTTATTTTTTTTTAATTCGCCAAATGTGATTTTAATGTGTTTTGATAGCATATCAGCATCCGTTAGCAAAGAAAATTATAGTATTTATTGTTTTTCTATGTTACTATTTTTAATTATTATCGCTGTAAATTAACTTAAAGAAGGCAGTAAGGTCACGATATAAAATATTTAAAAAGTTTAACAACATCCATAAACAGAAGCAAGGTTGTGGCATCACAAATCAAATAGAATTTTAGCGGTTAGTTAGTTAGTAATAATCGACATAGTTTCAGAAAACGTAGAAATCTTTAACTGGACGGTGTTATGCATCAACCGGCTATGCGCCATTATGTAAGTTCCGAGAAAACTACGTTTAAAGTTCTTTTGTTTTTACGTTTTAAATTCTAGCAAGAGTTATTTAACTACTTCTGACTTGATAATCACTTAAATTATAATATTGTATATACTGATTCGTACAGTATGAGTAAAAACAATTTATGTTTATTAACGGACAATATTTCAATACTGCACTTAGACGTAAAGAGAATGATGCCATAATCGTTCTGCTTCAATTAGTTATGTGTCGCAAGAGGGCGTTTAAACTGTTGATGCGTATTAGTATGGGATATTGTATTACGTATCAATCAGCAAATCGTCAAGGTAATGCGTGTACACTGTTGATGTAAAATGTTGTATCATTATACACGTACATGTAATAGTAGTGTTTGTATGCACATTACACGTATTATTTACATGTGTTTATATATTGTATTGTTTTGTAATACTTCATACAAAAATACAATAAATAAAAATGGAGAAATATTAACTGATTTTGCTATGTATAATCATTTAAAAGTTAAGAATAATCACTTCAAACACACTGACAATCATAAATATACCTGGGAAGCAAGAGGTCAACGGCCAATACAGATTATGTGATAGCAAATAAGAAATTAGCAGATATTATACTAGACACGAGAGTATTCCGAGGTTATGAAATTGAATCAGACCACCATCTGCTAGTTGCTCCAGCACGATTTCCTCCAAGATGGTATAAGAAGAAATCATTTATAACACAACCCACATACACCTACAAGGTGCAACTATTAAATGATCCTATTATCCGCTGGCTTTACCAGAAGAGGTTATCAAACTCACTCAACGTAGAAATTGGCAACACTATAGAAGAAGAATGGACCAATCTAAAATATATGTTAAACACAGCAGCCAACGAAAGTATAGGAAGAAAGAAGAGATGGACAAGAAGATATGGCTTACGGAAATGGGATGAAAACCTCGCCAGAATTATTAATGATAAACGAGAAGGATATCGAAAATATCTATCAACTAGAACACTTGCTGACGAAATAGATTACAAACAGAAAAGAGCAATAGCAAAAAGAGAAGTTAGAAGATATCACAGAGAAAATTGGAATAATTTTGTTACCAATTGGAAACGGACATTACAAGACCAAATCCAAAAACATATAAAATATTAAGGCAATTAAATGGAGAGCTACATGAAAGAGTTAACTAAATACAATTCCTATAGAAAATTCGACAGAATATTTTCAAAAGTTGCAGCTGAAAAAAAAAAACGAAATTTTAAATCTCGTAACTTCTAACAATAATTACATAGATGATTTTACTTTAGATTAATTAAATGCAATACTCGCCCACTGCAAAAATAACAAAACAGCAGGCGAAGATGGTATTAACCTGGAATTATTTACGTAAGCCAGCTCTGCCTTTAATGAAAGATTTCTCAATTTTTTAAATAGAATTTATTATGAGGGTCCTCCGCCAAAAAGCTGGAAACAAGCTGTTGTAATCCCACTACACAAAAAAGGAGATATAAATAAGTGTGATAACTTCAGAGGAATAATCCTTTTGGACTCAGGCTACAAAATCTACACCAAGTTGCTCAAATCAAAATTAGCCCATTATTATGGCAATTTATTAGATGAAGCGCAAAATGGATTCCGAAAACGAAGATCCTGTACAGATGGATGCTTCCCTATTTAAAATTCTAATAGAAAACACAGAGAGTTTAATATTGAAACACACATGGCGTTTATTGACTTGAAGAAGGCATTTGACAAAGTAAATAGAAACAAAATATTAGAAATGCTCAAATATGATGGAATCCCAGACCAACTGATAAAAGGTATATATGATATTTATAAGGATAACTACATCCAAGTTAAGATTGAAAATAAAATCTCGGAATGCAGACCTATTAATCATGGAGTTAGACAAGGATGTGGTCTTTCACCAATGCTCTTCATAATATACATGAACTCAATTATTAAATAATGGAGACTACATCCACATGGCACTATACCACTTAATAGATTATATAATTTAGACACCCTATTATTTGCAGATGGCATTGTGTTTATAGCGAATTCAGAAGATGACCTACAACGTTCAGTCCACTCTTTTCACCAAATTGCAATAAACTACAACATGGAAATCTCGAGAGAAAAATCTAAAGGCATGGCTTTCCTAGGAAAAAGTTCCCGTTCGCAGTAAAATAGTTATAAATAATACAATATTAGAACAAACCAACACATTTAACTATCTCGGATACCAAGTTGCATACGAAGAGGAAAAAGATTTTAGTCAAAAAATTATAAAATTTAACAGAGTAACAGGAATTATAAATAATATTTTCAAGCCAAACACAGTACAGCAACACACACGAATTATAATTCATAAAACACTGGCCAGACCCATAGTATGTTTCTGCAGTGAAGCCTGGACAATTCGCAGTGTAGATGAACAAAGACTAACTGCGGCAGGAATGAAATATTTGAGACGTACTGTAGGCTACTCAAGAACAGACCCTAAAAGGAATTCTGAGATTCTCAAAGAATTTCAAACAGGATCAGTCAAGGAATATGTACAAAAATACAGAAACAACTGGAAATCTCACTTAAGAAGAATGAGGAGAACAAAAATACCACGTCAGATATTAAATTACCAACCACCAGGCAAGAGATCTTTGGGAAAACCCTCCAAACGTTGGATTGAGACCGTAACAGACCACTAGGTCTATCACATTAATGGAAGAAGAAGAAGACATTAGATTATGAGATGTGCGGGTTAAATTAATCATGATTTTTAAATAAATCGAATATTCATACAATTACAGTACGTACGAAAAAAACACATAAAACATGCAAGGTATAACAATTTTGATAAATCATTTTTTATTCCTTAGAGAAAAAAATATCGATAGACATCCATCAACTTGCACACTAATTATTTTTATTTTCAACTATAATACGTTTTTAAAAGGCATCTACATGACTAACAATATACTTATATTAAGTGGAGCAACAGTATATAATACAAGTAATTTATCTCATATTTTTAATAGGAATTTTTCACATTGGAAATTATATATATATATATATATATATATATATCATCGTCATCCAGGGTTTTTATATATATATATATATATATATATCATCGTCATCCAGGGTTTAAGCCTGTTGGCTCCTTCCGGTTTCATAAAAGCTAGAATTGTTACAATTGTTCAGACCATCTTTTGTTGGGCATCCAACATTCCTCCTTCCGTGCGGTTTATAATTTTAGCAATAATTTTGGAAATCTTCATTCTGGCCTTCTATCAATATGTTCCTATATTTAATTATTCGGTCTCTAATTTTGAAAATATTTAGTTCCTTTCTTAGATCTTCATTACTTTTCTTATCCAGCAGAGTATATCCAGCTATATTTCTTTAACAATCTAATCTCAGATGCTTCCAATCTTTGTTCTTGTCTTTTAGTGATCGTCCAAAATTCTGATCCATACATCAATACAGGAACAGCCATTACTTTATAAAATTTCATATATGTTACTTTTCTTGTGTTTTCAAGGGTTCATTTAATAGTGAGTAAAATAAATTTATTTATTTTGTCATTAATATCTTCAATTTTAACATATGTTAAATTGAAACCTAGATATTTAAAACTGTTCACTTGCTCTAAAATGTTATTATCAATTACTATTTTTGCTCTTAAGGTATCATGTCCTTTATATGATAAAATTTTAGTTTTATTCTTTGCAATTTTTGAACTGTAATTGGCATTTACGTTTTCCAAATTAAAAATAGCTCTTTCTAAATCATCTTCTGAACTGGAAATCACTATTTGATCACCGGTAAATAATTTTGTATCCAAGTTTATTATTTATTTTAAAATGTTTATTTTAATTAATCTGCCACTTTAAAATAACTTTGTCTATATATTATTTAAAAAGAGAAAGTAATAAAGGACGCCCATTTCTGACACCACGAATTCTTATTAAACATTTTTTGTTGTTTAGATTTAAAAACCCATGTCTATTAAAATTTTATTTTTTACATATAAACTTTGTATAGCCATAATCAAATGTTGTGGAATACCTTTATTTGTCATTTATATATATGTTATAATTAAATGTTCAACATTGAGCAATGTAAGCTTAATATGGCATGATAAGAAAAATAAATGCCTGGACGGGATTCGAACCCGGAACTCTGAGTCTGTACCTACATTACATTGTAATGGAAAACACGCTGAGGTACAGGCTCAGAGTTCCGGGTTCGAATCCCGTGCAGGAATTTATTTTTCTTATCATGCCATACATAATTATATATATATATATATATATATAAATTATCATAAGTAATGCCACGAGTGATTTCCAAATTATCGATAAATTCACGACTCACGAAGTGAGGAGTGAATTTATCTAGAGAATTTGGAAATCAAGAATGGCATTTGTTAGGACTATTTAACGAATAAAATTAAGCTGTTTACTCACAAATCATTATTTAACTGTAGTTATTTTAAAATATTTATATATCTAATGTAAACGGCGATGTTTGAAAAGAAATGAGAAACGATAGGTACGCTTCATCTGCTTCTTTTGTTTATCACTGCAACTAGATCATAGTATTTCAGAATATTAAAAAGGAGGAGCTTTCTTTAATATGGTAATTAGAACACTGATAAATATTTCGTGAAACACGACTCTGATTGGTTGTAAAACAGAAATCATTGAAACGTGATTGGTCATTGACTCCCATTTGGGGCATGAGTTAAATAGTCATAGAAATATACACTTTTCATTCCACAAAATAAAGAACGCATTTTAATAAATGATGAACAATAGATCTCCTAAGTCCATTGCCTATTACAATGACCTTTGAATTGACAAGCATCTGATTTTTATCTTTATGTGTATAAAATAGGACTATGTGGACTTTATGTACGAAACATATATGATTCACATAGTAAATAAAAGTCTTACATACCTGCAAGAGACAGAAAATGCCTTTCCATTTTCAGCGTAGTTCTGATAAATCATATCTAAAATTTTCTGACTTCTGGATGTTATTATAACATTAAAAAATCTTACTGACTTTACATTCTTCACTACGCATATATATATATATATATATTATATTGTAGCGCCAAACCAAAAATACTTAGTTATGGTTCAACAATATAAGAGCAGCAAAATTTGGCGCTAAGCTGCATGATGCAAAATTTAGAATATTATTTATGAAGAATCAGTTTCACAGCCGTTTGCTGCAAAACACAAAATCTCTGTTAGGACTAATGGCGTTTACATTTTTATTTAATAATGGGGCTAAATTTAAAGATTTGGCCCTAAAATTGTGCGTACACTAACTTCATGAGCCAGTGCAACAGATGACATAAAAATATCATTTTTTTAAATGGTGCATAGCCGGTTGATATATAACGCCGTCCAATTATCTTGGTACCAATGTTTCATATCTTCTTGCAGATAATCCAGAACTAAAGCCACAAAGATTACATCATTGATATGAAATCTTTTAATAACTCCAGTAAAGAGATTATACTAAAATGTTACAATTTTGTAGTCATACATATACTGCTTTATGGCTCACAACCTTGCAGCCTGAGAGCAACCCTGAAAAGAAAAATTGAAGCAGCTGATATTAGAATTTAAGACGACTAGCAGTGTACCAACACGTATGCCATAAGAGGAACCAGAAAAAAAATCAGAGCTTGGTTTGAATATCTTTTAGGAATGGAGCAATACCTTATGCTAAGGAAAATGTATCACTATAAACCCCAGGAAAAAGAAGCTTCGGACGACCAAAGACGTGATGGCATGGATTCGTCATCTTGGACCAGAAAAATTTAGCTACACCGTGTAGACTTTGGCTTTTGATAATGACAGCATTTATTCTTTACTTTTAAATTGTAGAGGGATTACTATTGGGCAATAGCGAGGAGATACTAAAGGCCAACACGCACACACTACTGAGTAACACTAAGAAATTGGGACTGGAAGTAAATATCAATAAAACTGAAAATATGGTCACACATAGAAATAAATTATGTAATGGAAATGGACAGTTAATGACAAATGAGGGAATTTTTGAGGACTTGACTGAATTCAAATACCTAGGAAAATAATCACAAAGAGGAATGAGATGCACAAGGAAATTAAACATAGGCTCAATTCTGTAAATGCGTGTTATTATGCATTACAGAGGCACTTGACTTCCCAACTCCTTTCAAAAAACGTTAAACTGAAAATATATAAAACTATTATTCTACCAGTTATATTATATGGATGCGAAACATAGACTCTTACTTTAAGGGAGGTAAGGAGATTACGAGCATTTGAGATTAAAGTTCTTAGGAAATTTTTTGGACCAAAGAGAGATGAACAGACAGGTGAATGGAGATGACTGCAAAACAGTGAATTAAATGGTATTTATAGGAAACCAGATATAATGAGAACATTTAAGTCTTATATACTGTGATGGCAGGACATGTGGCACGAATGGGGATTGAAAGAAGTGCATGGAAGCTTCTTGTAGGAAAACCAGAGGGAAAACGCCCAGTTGGTAGACCAAGAATGAGGTGGGAGAATAACATTAAATATGGTTTGAGGAAAGTAGATTATACAGGGGATGATTGGAAAACATTGGCTCAGGATAGGGATGAATGGAGAGCTTATGTCCGCGCGGCCATGAACCTACGGGTTCGATAATGCCAGTGAGTTAGAGTTAGTTAGTTAGTTGTAAATTATGTTTCAAACATACAAGTTACAGTGAAAACATTAAATTTATATGTTTAATTTATTGTACAAGAGCAATTAGTATTTGACGACTCTCACTAGAACTCTAAATCAAAGCAAGTTGTAAAAGGGATGAATAATTCTGTTCAGTGCTCTTTCATATTACCCTTGGAGTTCTTTTCCGTGCAGTGTATCTATGATACGGAATCCACAGTTTTACTTAATTTTGCGTGCTTCTAATAGGTTGTTGAACGGTGTATATTATATACTGTAGTATTCACTTCATCATCATCATAGTACATTCACGAATTTAGGCCATTTGTTGACCTGTTTCGGCCTCAAGAGAAACACCATCCAGAAGTCTTTTGAGTGGACGTCCTGGTCTTCTTCTTCCTGCAGGTTGATATCTTAACATTAGTTTGGGTATTCTGTGATCTTCCATTCGATGAACATGTTGTATCCATCTTGACTTATAATCAGAAATTTTGTTTTCTAAAGATTCCATGTGTAATTCTTCTAAGATGTCTTCATTTTTTTGTGATCTAGTAGTGTGTATCCTGCAGTCCTCCGAAGATATCTCATTTCAGCAGATCTAAGTCTCTGTATATCCTTCTGTTTCAACGTCCACTTGTAACAAAATATTATTGTAACTTCACGAGTGTAAATTAATGACTGTAATTGTTACAATGAATGACAGCAAATTGTTTCAATGGTTCAAGAGATCTAAACTGTGTAACACGAGTTGAAGTTCATCGAGTTATACTCGGTATACAATTAAGCTGTTTTAGGTTTTTTGGAGTTCCTAGGGCACCACTTACAAACAGAATACAAACACGAACTCAACTAACTTATGGAACTATCGAACCAGGAGGTTCATGGCGCGCGGACATTATATATCTCCATATTCTCCGTACTTACTATCATGAGATAATATGTTTTAATCATTCCCAATTACTTTAGTTCCCCTAAGTGGTGGATAATGTTACTCTTCGATATCACTTTTAGCCTATCTACTGGGACTACTGCCTCTGATTTCTCAATTCATGGAGGTCATAATAGTGCAATGCACATTACAGTCTAAGATATTGTTCTGATTAAATATTGTGTCATTTACCTGTCTATTCGTCTCACATTGGCAAAAAAAAACCCTATACACTTTATTCTCAAATAGTCAAATGTTTTCTTCTCTCTTATTATAATTTATTTGTTTCGCATTCATATTATCTATGGCTAGAGCATGGAACTCACTTCCCAGTCATGTCAGGGACTGTCAATCGCTATCATTATTTAAAACCAAATTAACTGATATCTTAAGTTCGACACAATGAAAACATTAACTGCATAACAACTATATAGAGCATTCCATTAATAATAATCTAGGAGGGTACTTACTTTATTTTATATCATTTTAATTTTATTATATTCTATGTTTTTGTTAGTATTAGCTAGTATTAGATTACATCATCATTGTATTTTGTTTAGTCTGTATTTTAATAATATCTTAAAATTGTAATTTGTACGTAATTTTTGTATAATTTTACTATTCGCTGGTTGAGTGGAAGAGAAGTCCTTATGGCCTTAACTCTGCCAGCTAAAATAACTCATTATTATTATTATTATTATTATTATTATTATTATTATTATTATTATTATTATTATTCAATCGGAAAAATCGCTTTTTTATAACCTTTTCCAAGAACTTAAATGCTAAACATAATTTTCATTTTTTTAAGTCTTATATAACTCCGACGAATATAAATAATACAAAGACCACGATTATAGGAAGGAAACCAAAAGAAGATAAACACGTGGATTAAAGATGAGGCCATTCAGCAAGTGGAGAGCGTCAAATACTTGGGTTGTACTATCAGTAGTAACATGAACTGCGGTCAAGAAGTATGGCAGATGATAGCAATGACAAAAGAAGCGTTTAACAAGAAGATAAGCATTTTCTGTGGACCATTGGCCAAATAATTACGGAAGAGGCTAGTGAACAGTTTTGTGTAGAGTGTAGCATTGTATGATGCAGAGACGAACATTACGACGGAATGAGGAAAAGCTACAGGGAGCTTTTGAGATGTGGATATGGAGAAGAATGGACCGTATAAAATGGGCAGACAAAATAAATAATGAAGATATGCTACACAGAGTGGGTGAAGGAAGAACAATGCTGGAAATCATAAATAAGAGGAAAAGAAATTGGATTCGCCACTGGCAAAGAAGAAACTTCCTGCTGACGAATGGCCTAGAAGGAATAATCAACAGAAAGAAAGTTAAAGGCCGAAAAAGACATCAGATGATATAAAATATTGAAATAAATGGTTTGTATGCGGATAGAAAGAGGAAAGCTGAGTTAAAGAAAGAATGGAGAATGGTGAGTTTGCAGTAGGCGACCTGCCCTTGGGCAGAACACTGTGTATATATTTATAACTAGTACTGGGTAATGAAGTTAAATTTTGCTTCCAATGTGAACAATAGATTGTATAAACTGAGAGTTTAATGCGCTACGCATTTGTAATGTTTTCTGCAAAGTTGTACGATTCAAGACTCCTGCATATAACGTTATACCTACGGATATTTGTCCTCCAATAAACTATAGAACACAAAGTATACTTCAAAGAATTGTTATTTTTAATTGAAATGGCAATCTTTTGTCCCGTTTCCTCGAGGCAGTAAACTGTCATGCGTATTTTTTCATAATGAAGAAGAGGGGTAATTCAGCACAAAAGATCCTTGCCTAGTGTGTCAAAGATAGTGTTCAGAGAGTTCTTAGTGTAACCTTGCAGTTTGATGTTTTGTCACATATTTACAAAGAACTGCATTTAGCAACTACTTTCACTCTACGATTATTTTGTTTTGCTGTAAACTCTTACGAAGTATTTTTAATGCTTCAACTTCCTTCAGGCGGTTAGAAGCAAAGGGGTATATGTGCAAGTTTTGCAGTATTAAAGAAAAAATTAAAGTTGAAATTCTATAATAAAATCATAGGTAATTGAAACATTTAACAAGCATTCATTATCTACTCTTAGCACATACACTCATAGCCCTTTTCCACTAAATACAATTATGCTTCAACAATGTAATTATGCACCAAACTATTTTTTCCAAAAAAATATTTACCCTTTGCTTGTGACCCTTAATTTATTCTTCTCACTCAGAGTACACTTTACTGACTGTGCTACAATTTAAAAATAATATTTAAATAATTAATCTCATCGATGTTTAATGTAACACCGTATAATCTCTACTGTCATTTCCATTTATCAAATTTTAGTGTGTCTGTTGCAACCTACGTGGTTATCTCGTTTATGCCTCTACGTTATGAGATTTTCGACGTCTCTTCTACATTTAAGCTTGCAATTTTCAAAATATTGTATTCTGCACAGATTCGTCTAGCTGACATTTTAAATTGCAAATTTGATGTAACATTGTATATCAGTTATTTAATTATTTTATCCCTTAAATTATTTTGATTCTCCTATGTAATTCTCCTTACTATTCTTTAAATTATATTAATTCTGTTATATTTGTAGATGTTTCACTAATTGCTGCACGATCTTATCTTGATCACTAGATATATTTTTCAGAGGGTATTCGTCTATTATGACTTATGATAATTCTTATTTTAGGAAAGTTCATTCATAGTTTATCAAATGGTAAACTTATCTCAAAATATTGATTTATTATTATTATTATTATTATTATTATTATTATCACAATCATCTCAATGAATTATGTTCCTCACCCATGGTGTACGCGTTCACGTCTCACGGAGTGAACACTGCTACTCAGTGACTGCGTTCAACAAACTATTTCATCATCATCATAGTACATTCACGAATTTAGGCCATTTGTTGACCTGTTTCGGCCTCAAGAGAAACACCATCCAGAAGTCTTTTGAGTGGACGTCCTGGTCTTCTTCTTCCTGCAGGTTGATATCTTAACATTAGTTTGGGTATTCTGTGATCTTCCATTCGATGAACATGTTGTATCCATCTTGACTTATAATCAGAAATTTTGTTTTCTAAAGATTCCATGTGTAATTCTTCTAAGATGTCTTCATTTTTTTTGTGATCTAGTAGTGTGTATCCTGCAGTCCTCCGAAGATATCTCATTTCAGCAGATCTAAGTCTCTGTATATCCTTCTGTTTCAACGTCCATACTTCGCTACCATACAAAAGAGTTGGAAGAGCCAGTGTTTTATACACTTTCAGTCTTGAATGCTTTTGGACTAACTGTGGCTTGAAGATAGAATTTATTAACCCTAAAATTCTTAAAAATTTAGATATTTTTGCATTTACATCCTTTTCTTCTTCATATGAGATATTGCATCCTAGATATGTAAAATTATTCACCTGCTCCAAAATTTTATTGTCCAGTACAATTTTACTTATGACAGGATCTACACCTTGAAATGCCATAATTTTTGTTTTTTCTGTAGATATCTTTAATCCATATTCTTCTGTAATTTTGTTAAGTTCATACAGACCTTTCTGTAGATTATCTTCGGAATTTGCTATTATTATTTGGTCATCTGCAAACAATAGGGTGTTTAATTTTCTATTTTCTGATATTCTTATTCCAAATTTATATGTTTTGTTCCAGCAACATATTACTTCATTGATATAAATTGCAAAGAGTGTTGGGGATAGGGGGCAGCCTTGTCTCACACCACGATTTATAATTCAACAAACTATTTAATGGAGGAAATTATCCGGAAGCCTGAGCGACAGGTGTAATCCAACCGCTATACAAAGGGAAAGGTGGGCCTCATAAACCAGAAAGTTATAGGGGAATTTTCCTCTTGTCAGTGTTTGGAATATTATATTGTAAAGTACTTTACGAACGAATGAGACAATGGGTTAAAGTGAACAATAGGATTTCAGAACATCAGGCAGGTTTTAGAGAAGGGTACTCCACAGTGGACAACGTATTAGTTCTGAGAACATTAATTGATGATAAACTGAAAATTAAGAGGGGTAAATTATTTTGTGCATTCGTTGATTTTACGATGGCATTCGATACTGTGGACCGAAGTGCACTGTGGGAAAAGTTAAATAGGAAAGGATTATTACATACAATGATACATTCCTTTATGTCAATTTATACTTACTTAATATAGGCTTTCCACTTTACAGCAGTTTGCCTTTGATTCCTGCTTTCCGGAGATTCCTATCTTCCCATTGTCCATCTTCCATACTCCTCTTCATCATGGCATCATATATTCCCTCATACCATGCTCTTCTACTTCTTCCTCTTCTCCTTCTGTCTGGTACCATCCAATCCAACACCTGTTTAGGCCACTGGTCTTCCGGCATCCGTTGTACATGTCCATACCATTGTAGAGCTCTCTTTGTTATCCTATCGATAACAGTTTCTTGTGCATCCATTTCTTGTCTGATATATGTATTTCGAATATGTTGTAGCCTGGATATTCTCATACTTCTCCGTAATCCATCAATTTCTCTCGCCAAGATTATTTTCTGTATCCTTTCATTTATTGTCCAGCTTTCTGATCCATATGTAAGTATACTTTCTATTTTTGTCTGTATAATACCTGCTTTTGTTTTTCTGGTCAAATTTCTATTCCATAAAAGACCATTCAGGGATCTAATCGCCTTCCTTGCACAATTTACTCTGTTAATAATATCTTTTCACAAGTACCAGATTTATCTATTATAGATCCAAGATATTTAAATTCTTCAAAACGTTTAATTATCATATTATTTATTTGTAGGTCTTCTGAATTTCCTCCGATTGCCATATATTCTGTTCTAATATAATTTATCTTCAGTCCACCTACCACAAATGCATCGACCAACTTTCTGATCATATATTCTATATCTTCTTTATCTTGTCCTATTGTAATCTGGTCATCAGCGAATAATAAATTGTGCAGTAAATGGCCATTAATGTTGATTCCCATTCACCTACATGACTTATTCCATTTCTATGTCAATTTATAAATTTGTTAATTTTGCATAAAAGTAGACCAAGGGCACATCACAGAGAGCAGTCAAGCCAATTGGGGAGTGAGAGAAGGCTGCATTTTGTCACCAATGCTATTTAATCTATTCGTTGATGATCTATCAGCCATAATGCTAGGAGACATTGAGGCTCCGGAGATAAGAATTGTTAAAGTCCCAGTCCTGTTGTATGCAGATGATTTAATTTTCTGTTTCAAGACAATCAAGGGATTGCAAATAGGTCTTGACCGACTGGATATATACTGTAGGAAATGGGGACTGACTGTAAATATTAGTAAGACAAAAACAATGACGTTCAAAAATGGGACGGTTTATGGTAGAGCAGAGTTCAAATACTTCAAAACGTGAAACATTTAGAATATCTTGGTACGACGTTGAAAATGAACGGAAAGTGGAAGAAACATATTCACATAGATTCTGGGTAGAGTGCCTGATATTCCAGTTAGTACGTTAGAAGAAATGTATGGAGCGATGGTGAGGCCAGTAATGCAGTATGGTAGTGAGATTTGGTGTTTTCAAAGAACGGAAATATTAAATAAGGTATATACGCATTTTCTAAAATATATTACAGGACTTAGTAAGACCGTCTCTAACTGTGGGATTTTATATGCATTTGGGTCATTTCAGGACGACATAAACTGCTAAATTCGTGTAGTCAGGTACTGGTTGCGGCTAATACAAGGTGAACAAACAATGCTCAGAGCAATTTGTTACGACCACCAAATTTGGAACGCAAATGGGAAATTATGGGCAGACGAGGTTAGGAGAGAACTCCAAAAGATTGGGATGGGTTGGGTGTGGGAAAAAGGGACTGAAAATCGCAAGAATGTGTGGAGAAATATAAGGAGGTACTTAGATATAAACCGACAAAATATTAAGGCCGAATGTGCGGGAAAACGATCAGTGTTTTTACGTAGACCTAAAGCAAGTTTGGCGAAAATAATCTCATATACTCAATCTAGGATTTAAAGAGAGATCAGGGCTTGCTTGGTTCAGGTGAGGGGCATGGAATTTTTTTTTAAATTAGCGACGATCACGATATGCGAACATGTCCAATGTACGGGAGCTTTGAAGACGAGTTACATATATTAGGAAAATGTAACGATTTGAAATGTTGGAGTTGAAATTAAAATCCTGAAATATTGGCATGCTACGAGTTATTGGTTAGCCCAGAAAATTTGATAAGCGTGGGTATATTTTTGGACAAAACGCAGAAAATAAGAACAACACTCATTCATGAAAAAATAAATATGTTAACAAATTGCAATACTAATTCTTAATAATTCTACATAACCAAGTTAATGTATAATGTAATTGTATTGTTATCTAATTGTAATATTATTGTTGTATTTTGTTTATTTTAAGTATATTATTACCAAACATCAAATTATTGTAACCGACTCTCAACAGCACGTACGGCTTACTGTCCGTGCGACCCATATTTGTAAATAACATTGTATGTATCTTACTTTTAGTCTAATAAAGTCCTTTTGTATGTTAAGTTTCACCGGGGACCGAGCCGTGGTGGCAAAATCGTTTCATCGGATGTGAAGTATGTCTTTACAGAGGATAAGATGACAACCCCATCAATGAACTACTTTACTTTTGTCAACAACTAGTTAAAGGAATTTACGCTCCTTTCAAGTCTCTCAACAAAATCTTTAAAACCATGGCGACACCATGCTCTTCTATGGACGAGAAGCTTGGACTATATGGAAAATAGATATAGATTATGCAGATTGATAACTGATGAAATGAAGGTCTTAAGAATAACTGTTTGGTACACACAATTAGAAAAATAGTAAGAAACGCGGACATCAAACAGAACTTAAAATATCTTCAGTTATTGACCACATATCCACAAGCAGAAATAATTGGCAACAACACCTCCTTATCTCGAATCGAACCCGCATCTCTTGTCAAATTTTAAATTACTATTCCTGAGAAAATATTTCTTTAGGAAGAACATTTCAAATATGGTATGCAACCGTAACAGGCAACAGAAAAAAGATGATGATAATGAAATATATATATATATATATCGGTTTAAATCTTCTAGAACTCGCTCCGTTGTAGTTCACGTAGGTGTTCCCGGTTATTTGTACCATTATTTAGAATGTTATTACTAGTTTTGTCCTCTGAATCCTGTATTACTTAATTTCATTGTATGGATTTTGGACAGAGTGGAACAGAACTCTATCGACCCACTTTCACTGGTTATTCAGAGATGACGGCCGATAAAGGGACAAATTGAATCCTATGACTTATTATTATGTGTTGTTCCATTGTTAGGCATGCAATACGTCATTTTGGGTCGTGGTGCATATGATTTAATTAACAGAATTTAGATATATTTCATAACCAGTAAAATCGGAACATAAATTTGAATATGTAAGGAATTCGTTTAGTTTAAGCAGATCCAGTGTCAAAGACTTTTCTTCCTTCAGCATTCCATCATAAAAATCAACATGTAATACAGAAAAAAAATTGAGTACGGGTTTCTTCGAAAGGGAACTAACGTATACGTCCCGTGCCTCGGATTTACGGAAAGTGAAATAACCCGGAAGCCTTTAAAAAGTATGTGAGCAAACGTTTATGGCCCGTCCATGCCTCTATTTGAATTGCGAAACTAATGACCATGGAAAGTACCTTGGTTGGCAACGTAGTGCTCTATAGTGAGCATAAGTTAACCTAAAGAGGAGAATGCGTGCGATGTGACGGCGCAAGACTACAACTCAGCCAAGTGTGCAGCTGCGGTGCATACGAGAGTGAACTGAATACAGATGCACTGGTTCGCTGTGTAGTATACATCATTTCCCAACCAACTAAGGTACTTTCCCTGATAATGACCATAGCTGTTAAACAGCGTCGATAAATAAAACAATAATGCATAACTTATACATCGAACTGTCTTGATTTCAATTATTTCGTTCACTATGTTTAAATACCTTTTTCTTGTACTTAGTTCGACCTCTCCAGTTAGCTTGAATGTTTACGTGTCCGACGACACCGGGGCTCTACAGAGACATGACTTCAATTAGATTCACACATTGTTTTACTACACGAAGGCATTGATCGCCTCCCCAAGTTCTATGCTGGAGACACCTTCGAGATAGCTCAAACATTTCGGACAGAACACACCATTCACACGTACTAAGGGCCGGTTGTTCGAACTTCAGGTTAAATCTCCAGATAATCGTCTGACGTAAAAGGCTACCAGCAATATAGCGTCAATGGGCGTTGTACCGTTACTTTTACCAGCTGGTTAGTTACACCGAGGGTAACGCCTTATATAAGTTATGTTGGTAATACATTCCAATTTCCCTCCTTATTTTGTTGGCTGAATTGTATATCCGCGCTGCATTTTTCGTGTTTTCTTATTTCCGTTAGCAAAAGTTCGTCAGATCCCACTATTTCTTCATTCTGCGTCAAAGTTTTCAATTCTGATGGCATTAATGTTATACTATCTTTGAGCTCATTTTGAATATTATATTATAAATGAATGTAGATATACGTAGTTTTATATAAATAAGATTAATTTCCATTTTCGTGTTTTTAATTTTAATGTTATTTTTATAGTCTTTCAAGTTTGTTTAACATTGTATAAACATTATGTGTATTGACACGTAGTTTTAATACTCTCATGAAATATATGTACGGTATAATACACGTATACACACCTACATTTAAAAAGAAATGCGTTATTGTTTTGTTATATTTAATTCAAACTTTCCCATATTTGTTGGTAATGCGTACAGCAGGTCCTCTATTTTGAGACCCGAGATTTGTTTTCTATTAATTTAATTTTTAATATAAGAGAGTGATAAGATTACCGAGGGAATGGTTTTCTGTTATGTATAAATGCATTTGGTTAGTTGGATATTTTTTCTATGCAATCTATGCCGGTTTTGTTGGAAATTTACCTATTAAAAGAATCTCAATTGTTTCACCTGTAGGCACACTAAGAAATAAAGTTGCACAAAAATAAGTCAGTGTGGATTCCTATTAATTTTATGTTAGAATGATTTGTTTGTAATATTGAATTTTTTCAACACGAAGTTGCTCTTTTAAATTTGTATCCTTTATGAGTTCAGATCATTTTTCTGTATTATAATAAATAATAGTTTTAAAAAACTAAAACAACATGCTTTATTAGAAAACCGATTTAAAAAATGAAAAATAATTTTAATTTCTAACACGCTTGGGATAAAACTAAGTAGTCAACAAAAAAAATCGTCTCCAACACATCTAGAATAAAACTAGACTTATCAACAAATAGAAAATCATTTTACCATCAAAAGCGTGGGGTGTTCTATATCAATTAATATATTTGATAAGAAACATATATTGGTAAAAGTAAAGTCTCTAAGAAGAAAATGTAAGAATCATAAAAAGCACCCCACGCTTTTGGTGGTAAAATTATTTTCTATTTGTTGATAACTCTAGTTTTATTCCATATATGTTGGAGATGATTTTTTTCGTTGGCCACTTTAATTTTATCCCAAGCGTGTTGGAATTTAAAATTATTTTTCATTTTTTATTTCGATTTTCTAATAAAGTGTGTTGTTTTATTTTTGTAAAACTATTATTTATGTTTTATTTTTTAGATTTAATATTTTATAGAATAAGATAAAAATGTAAATATCGTTAAATTCGATACTATTGTAGTATGAGCGATAAGTAATACTCTTCTAAAAATAATCCTCCCAGCCGGATTTGAACCAGCGACCTATGGATTCCTGAAATTATATACTACTAAACTTCACCGCTCTACCAACTGGGCTCTTACAGCGATTGACTAAAAAGTAGACTAGTCCGCAATCTATTATACAAGTTAATTTTTTTTATTTTCTGATGATTCTGGCCAGGATTTTAAAAACAAAATATGAAATTACTATATTGTCACGGGTCTTTTACAAGCATGCAAATTTTCAAGTCGATCCAATGTTTCTAAGTGGGTGAAAATCGTGTTCAATGATTCCGTTACATAGATACAAAGACACGTTTTTTGGTTTTCTGATGATTCTGTCCAGGATTTTAGAAACAAAATATGAAATTATTGTATTGTCACGGGTCCTTTACAAATATACAAAGTTTCAAGTCGATCCAATGATTTTAAGTGGGTGAAAATCGCGTTGAAATATTCCGTTACATAGATAGATACAAGTCAAGCTAATATAAAGCGTGTAAAATAGTGAAACTTCTATACAAAACTACTCTTTGAAATCATTCTCAACTACTTGGCAAGAAATATTATTCCCATGTTACATTTCCTGATCCTCTGTAAGTTGACTATCTCTCTTCCCAAACAATGCCGAAACTTTTGGTAGGTTTATAAATATCTTATTCCCTGTACTTGCTAGTATTATGTAACAAACCTAATGAAGGCTATATTCTTGTCACTGTGTGCCAGGGGGATATAACAGTAGTTATTTAAATCCTGTATCTCATTGTGATCTAATAATATAACAGTCTCGAATAAAAATATTAGTATGTTTTCCAACTTAGGCCTAAATACGTAAGACATTTGTTTTCTACATTCAAAATCTTTCTGTGATAGTTAAAATGTGAGTGCAGTCTTCTATTTGTACATATTTAAAGGATAGTTAAATTAGTAACAACCTCTGCTCAAGTAAATTATCTTACCTGAACATAGCAGTATTAAAAATGTGCTTTCAATTAATTATATTCAGATATTATAATTTTCTTCACATTGGGTTTTTTAGCATAGTTAATTGTTTTCCATAAAACGGGGAGTGACCCATCGTTATAACCCCCAACCTGAAAGATGAGAAGATTTTTGTTCAAGGTTCATTTCCTCGAGGCTTTAACGAATCAACATATAGGCCTACCTACAAGGCAGCAGTAGCCATATCCTGGCAAGGAGCCCTCGCAAGGTACTATCCTTATGGCCAGAATGAACCCTGTTTTTTAAAGAGGCGTTTTACTCCTCACTGCCCAATTCTGTTGACTTCTGACAGGCAGAGCCTAGTTCTCAAAAATCAGTCTAGGTTGCCAGGAAATCCCTATACTATTGTATGGTGGGTAAAAATGTACATTAAGCAGAGAGCAAGCACATAAACAATTAAACATCTGACTGCAGATGCCTGGAAACAATGCATCGAACATGTTATAAAAAAGAAGCTTTGTTCTGGGAACTGGACAATTTAAGTGACACTGTTGTTGATAAATTTTTTATCAATCTTGGTGACGAATGGAGCGATAGTGACAGTGACGAAAAAACTGATACAGATATGGATTGGATAGAACCACTTCCGGAATCTGAATAAAATTTGTTACGTGTCAAGTCTAATATTTTTTTAAAGTATGACTTACTTTAATACTGCAATTAGAATATATTGTAAAATATATGTCTAAACTGATATTTATTCTGCTAAAACTAAAATTGTAACTACTATTAATAGTAACTACAAAAAATGTCTATATAGAATATGTGATATTGTACTTGACTTCGTTCATTAAGCTAGTGAACTGCGTACTGTAGTTTACTTATATCACATGTGTTATATAGGGTGTTGCAAAATAAGTTTTGCAGACTTATAGGGGTTGTAGAGGGTACGTAGTAGATAAAGTTTTGTTAAAGAACCCATGTCCGGAAACGTACCATTTCGATGTAAAGTAAGTTTGAAGATAAAAACACAATGGGCTGATATCGTGTGTCTTATTTTTCAGAATACGTATCACGCACTTCTAGGGTTTGTACTATACCTGTCGAGTCGGAAGAATATCTTCTTGCACGAATTCTGGCGGCAGCAGAAATTATTGAGCACATACCAAGTCTTCTGGGGCGTGCATATGAAAACATACGTTCGAGGTACAGTTTGTGCAACGAACAACAGAGTCGTCATGTGGAACCACGGTTGTAGTACAACTCCTAGAAATCTGTAACACATATTCTGAAACACAGGACACACGATATCAGTCCATCATGTTTCGATCTTCAAAACTATTTTATATCAATATGGTACGTTTCCGGGTAAGGGTTCCTTATCAAAACTTTATCTATTAAGTCCCCTCTGCCACCCCTAAAGTATGCAATACTTATTCTGAATCATTCTGTATATTTCACACGTGCTCTCTGTCTATGTGACAGCAACTGTGGCGCGAATAGCGGAAGAATACTATTGGCATTTGTTTATGTTAGGTTCACTCTAAGAGCGGATAAGCTATAATTCCTTAGATGCCTACAGTATGTCTCTTTGAGGCAATGTACTAACCACATGTCACTCATTGACATCTGTAGGGAAATAAGCCTATCTTTAATGGAGAGTAATGCATTTAATGTTTGTAATAATTGTCAGTAGGTAATGATAATGAGCTACAAATATCGAGTGACAGTTATCTGAGAGACTGCTGAAAATTGATTAATGAAAAGAAACATTAGTAAATAGGCTACACGTGAAATGGGAAACAAATTAATTTAATATTTAAAGGAAGTGATACTATGAAGTTTATTTTAAATGATAGGAGTTAGATACGCACGACCCACATTATATTTGTAGGTGAGTCATGTATATCTAACTTCTATTTTATGAAATTATGTTCACGTGAATTAGCTCACCACGTGAACCACTTAAAACTTTAAAATTGAGCCCCACTTTTGTAGGAGTCCCTAGCCCTTCATGGGACATAGTGGCTACACTCATTCATCATTCATTCATTCATTCAAATTAACGGTAGGACACACAAATGCAAGTGGAATTTAAGGCTAAACAAACAAAAGTGTATGTGAAATACTAAAAATCAAACAATACATTATTTCATGGTAAAAAAAAATTATCAAATCGAGAAATCTTTTTTTTTACAGTGGAAAGTCAATTATTTTGGTATAAAGGCAGAGAAGGTATACATGGTGTTACAAAAACTATTAAGAAACAGTTGCGGGCTTTGTCGAGACTTGATGAAAATTAGCAACAGGAAACATTATTATAGTTTAAATACATTCGCGAAGACTAAATTTGCTAATATACAAGACAATATATTAAATCAGCAGTTATGTAGAGGTCATAAAATAATAGAAAACAAGAGGGGTTGTGGTATCAAAATCGGACATATATGACGGGAGATCCTGGCTCTTATGGACCATAGCACTACAAATAAGAATGATGATGATTTTCAACTACATTTACACCAAGGAACCAAAGTACAGGAAAAAACTTCCTATTGTACCAATACGCCCTAACAGTCCTTTTACCCCTGTTCAAACCGAGTCTCGAATGCACTATTGTTAAATATTGTCTTGCCATGTGTTAGATTCCTGCCACCTTGCAACAACATATACAATTTTCTGCTGCGCATCACACGCATTTATTCATCGTATGTTCCTCAGCATTGGACTATTCTGGAGAACTGATCTCTAAGTGAGTGCAGTCTAAGTCTCCGGTGACATTTATGAATTAAGCAATGTTGTAAAATCCCAGCAAGCTTCCTAGAAAAAAGGAATATATGTGATTTTATTTGATAATCAAAAGTGTCTATATTTGTTCAACATTAAATACAGGGTTGTTTCCGATCTCCGATAACGATTTGCCAAGTGCATTGTGACGTTGGAGTGTGAGTCATCAGGATAGGAGTGTGCGAGGTGATCAAACCAGTCAGTGTGCTGCTTCTGTTACACTCGCACGCGTGTTGCTCTCATAATGCCTAAGAAGATAGACCCGTTTCGGGAAAGGTACATTACTGCCCTTTCCGATGCTAATTATAGTTATTCCGCGATTATTGAGGCTCGTAAAAACGTTATTTTATGGTGTCAAAGTGTGGAATTAGCTCAGCGCTTAATGAAAAGGGAAAGAGTCGCTTGGGATTAATTCCGAAAGGGAAAAAAACGGGCAAATCCACGACCTGCTACTACCCGCACACCAGATGTAATCAGAAAGGTCAAAATCGTTATCTCTAGTGATAACCTACCACACAAAGGGTGATTGCGAACAGATTGGGAATATCCCTTAAAACTGTAAACATCATAATAAACAAAGATTTAAACATTGAGAAGCGCCACAAAAGCAGGGTTCATAAATTGTTGCCACGTCACATTGCCGAATGCCGCACCAACAGCAGGAAACTATTAAAAGCATATGGCAGGAGAAAAATGGAAATTTTTGGTCACACTTGATGAAGCATGTGTTTATATAGGAGACGGCAACAAACCCCGGACAATTTACTATAGAGAAAGGGGTGAAAAATATTTTCAAATGTGGTATGCCGAATGCAGAGAACGTTTCTCCAATGGATTTATGGTCATCGCGGGATATTGCTACTATGAAAAACTGACAATTCGTAGAGTAGCTAAAAAGGCCAAAATCAACTCCTAGTACTACCAGGAAGACGTTCTCACCCCAATTTACCGGACTGAAATCCCAGCTCTCTATGGTTTAGACAAAAACCAAGTCTGGGTGCACCAAGACAAGGCCTCCAGTCACACTTCGGGTTCAACCCTGACATTCCTGGAGAAATGGTGCAGGAAACTGGAATGCATGCTATTCCATTCAGCAACATCCTAGTGAAGTCTCCTGATGCATCACCGAAGGACTTTGTGTCTTTGGACTCATCAAAAGGGCACTGGGAAACAGGCGTCCTCGAACAATAGACTGTCTCTGGAAAGCATATAAAGAGGAGTGGGAACTTCTAGACGTGGCTGTGCTCGTAAGAGTCTTCTGTAGCGGAAACTCCGATGCCGAACCATAGCTCGGGTGAAGAGACATCAATTAGAGCATGCTCGTTGGTGGAGACACGGCTATCCTTAAGGTAAAACTTTAAAATCATTTGTTATCAGAGATCAGAAACAACCCTCCGTATACTTACTTTCTCATTGGCACTATCGACCCCGTAGGTTCATGGTCGCGCGGACATAAGCTCTCCATTCATCCCTATCCTGATCTAATGAATTCCAATCATTCCTTGTATAATCTACTTCCCCAAATCATAGTTAATGTTATTCTCCCACCTCATTCTTGGTATACTAATTGGGTGTTTTTTCCCTCTGGTTTTCCTACAAGAAGCTTTCATGCACGTCTTTCATTTCCCATTCGTGCCACATGTCCTGCCCCCGCAGTCTACGAGACTGGCTTCCTGTACATATCATGTAGCTCACTGTTATGTATATTTCTCCATTCGCCTGTCTGTTCATCTCTCTTCGGTCCAAACATTTTCGTAAGTACTTTATTCTAAGAAACTCGTATTCTCCTCTTTCTCCCTTAAAGTAAGAGTCCATGTTTCGGATCCATATAATATAACTGGTTGAATAATAGTTTTATATAAATTCAGTTTAACGTTTTTTGAAAGGAGTTGGGACATCAAAAGTCTCTGTAATGCATAATAGCGCGCATTTCCTGAATTGAGCCTATGTTTAGTTTCCTTGTGTATCTCATTCCTATTTGTGATCATTATTCTTAAGTATTTGAATTCAGCCGCTTCATCAAAATTTCCCTCATTTGTTATTAGCTGTCCATTTCCATTATATTATGTACTTCTACGCGTGACCATATATTTAGTTTTATTGATATTTACTTCCAGTCCTAATTTCTTAGTGTTACTCATTAGTGTCTGCGTGTTGTCCTTTATTATCTCCTCGCTATCGGCCAATAGTACTACATCATCAGCATAAACTAACAGTTTGTTAATACCATTGAGTTGTAGGCCTTCTTCGTCCTTTAAAGATCTGATGGCATGCTCTACTACAAAATTAAATAGTAGAGGAGATAGTGCATCTCCTTGCTTGAATTATAGATTATAGAGCCAATGCATTGTATTTATAGTGCACTCTACGAAGCAAACACCTTCTAATTAATAAAGTTTTAATTTCTCAGTAGTCATACGTTTAGGAGTAAAATATTATTTACTGTTGTATTAAAAAGGTTCCATGTAATAATAAGAAAAAAGCATAATGTATAGCAACTAGTGATATGTTACGTACACGTTATGATTAACAATGCCTATTTCATTCCCTTTCTGTTACACGTTATTCTATTCATGATATCTGCATTATCAAGTTTAATTATTTATCATCATGGATGTATTGGATTAGAACTGACCTCTAATTCCCATATAATGTTTTCACACTTGATACCAGAATATGCTATATAAATATAAAATTTTGGGTGCTTGCATACAAACGGTAAGTTGCTATTTTTATGGCGCTTCTTGTTAACTCGCTTTTAATTAATCTAGTTTCTTTATGGTAAGACGTATTATCCGATAAACTATAAACTAATCGGTGTACTCAAACTTGCAGTGTACGATAACGTAAAGTTTGGTATTCTGTTTGGACAGTGACTAATTCAGATGGGCGCCTGGCATAAAATCCCCATTTTTTTTACTGCGAAGTTACGGCAATAGTCTGAACAGACGTACTGTACACAATGCTGTTATAAGTGTAAAGTGATCCCACTACAGGCCTCAGGAGGCAGTTGGGGTGGTAGGAGGTTAAGGCTCCAAATTTTCTAGACAATAGGCAATTTATGTCAGCCGGGTTGTCAGCCCTGCGTGACGGCCGTCTTTACCCCCAGAACAAGTGTCTGGTACTCATTTCCGTTAGAGGCCGAGTCGACCCCAGGGTCATAGTGCCGCCAGAGGGTTTGGGTCAGATTAAAATCCTGACCCCAACGGGACTTGAACACTCGATCCTCCGGCTTGTAGCTCTGTGCCTTAACCACTACGCTGCGGCGTGCCCCATGCTGTTATAAAGATCACCTTTTTACACGCTTTATAGGCTATAAGCTTGCATTTATCTATCTATCTATCTATCTAACCATCTATCCATCCATCTATCTATCTATCTATCTATCTATCTATCTATCTATCTATCTATCTATCTATCTATCTATCTATCTATCTATCTATCTATCTATCTATCTATCTATCTATCTATCTATCTATCTATCTATCTATCTATCTATCTATCTATCTATCTATCTATCTATCTAGCTAGCTATCTATCTATCTATCTATCTATCTATCTACTATCTATCTATCTATCTATCTATCTATCTATCTATCTATCTATCTATCTATCTATCTATCTATCTATCTATCTATCTATCTATCTATCTATCTATCTATCTATCTATCTATCTATCTATCTATCTATCTATCTACTATCTATCTATCTATGAAACGGAATCTTTCAACGTGATTTTCATCCACTTAAAATCATTGGATAGACTTGAAACTTTGTATACATGTAAAGGACCTGTGAAAATACAACAATTTCATATTTGTTTCTAAAATCCTGCCCATAATCATCAGAAAATCAAGAGAAGTTTCTTCATATCTATGTAACGGAATCTTTGAACACGATTTTCACCCTCTTAGAAACATTGGATTGACTTGAAATATTGTATACCCGTAAAGGACAAGTGACAATACAATATTTTCAAATTTGTTTCTAAAATCCTGGCCAGAATCGTCAGAAAATAAAAAAAAGTGTATTTGTATCTACGTAACGGAATCTTCTAACACGATTTTCACCCGCAATAGAAACATTGGATCGACTTGAAACTTTGTATACTTATAAAGGACCCGTGCAAATACAGTAATGTAATATTTTGTTTCTAAAATCCTGGCCAGAATCATCAGAAAATAAAAGAAATGAAAACTGGTATAATAGGTTTGCGGACTTGTCGACTTTCTATTCAATCGTTGTAAGGGCTCAGTTGGTAGAGCGGTGAACTGTAGTGGTATATAATTTCAGTAATCTATAGGTCGCTGGTTCAAATCCGGCTGGGAGGGTTTTTTAGAAGAGTATTACTTTTAGCTCATACTACAATAGTATCGAATTTAACGATATTTACATTTTTATCTTATTCTATAAAATATTAAAACTAAAAAATAGAACATAAATAATAGTATTAAAAAATAAAACAACACACTTTATTAGAACATCGAAATAAAAAATGAAAAATAATTTTAATTTCCAACACGCTTGGGATAAAATTTAAATGGTCAACGAAAACATCATCTCCAACATGTATGGAATAAAACTAGAGTTATCAACAAAAGGAAAATAATTTTACCATCAAAAAGCGTGGGGTGCTTTTTATGATTTTTACATTTTATTCTTAGAGACTTTACTTTTACCAATATCTGTTTATTATCAAATATATTAATTGATATAGAGCACCTCACGCTTTTGATGGTAAAATTATTTTCTTTCTGTTGATAACTCTAGTTTTATTCTATATGTGTTGGAGATGATTTTTTTGTTGACCACTTTAATTTTATCCCAAGCATGTTGGAAATTATAATTATTTTTCATATTTTGGTTCGGTTTTCTAATAAAGAGTGTTGTTTTAGTTTTTAAAACTATTATTTATTCAAATATATAGTGAAAGTTGTTTAAATCTCTGATGGTTGAACAATAGTTTTTGGCTCACTGTGCTATACCATACAATATTAATATTACACTGTTGCACTATTTACTTCTTCCATTTCTACGTACTTACATTTCTTAGTATTTTAATACACTGCTCGAAAAAATTAGAGGAACACTTGTAATAAATTGAATAAGTAATTGTTGTTTAAAGCTATGATGTTGAAAGTTGGACAATATGTAAATTGAAATATTAATTTTATCATTGGATACAAATTTTAAAGATTCATGGCCTAAATACAGAGAAATTACCTCAAATAACAAATATGGAGATTTTTATTTATTTTGGAAGGCACTGGCCACTTCTAATTGGTAAGCTTCCTGATGTTGCTGTAGTGACGAATGTTGATTATTGCCTTGTTTATTGAAGTCTCTGACAAAATGAGGCATTTAATTAAGTTTGAAGTGTATCATGCTCTACATCTTAGGTCAATCTCTGCGACAAGTGGCTAGAGAGCTTGGGGTTTCTCCTTCCGTAGTGTCCAGGTTACGCAACAGTCACAGAGAGACAGGTCAGTATTGTAGAAGACGTGGCCAGGGCCGTAAATTTAAAACAAGCCCCCAGGATGACAGATACGTTGTTCCTTCTGCTCTTCTATAGCGTACAAAAACTGCAAAAGACCTGCAGAATGACCTTCATATGGCTTCCGGAATCCGGGTTTCAGACCAAACTATAAGGAACAGATTAAGGAAAGAGAATATTCGTCCAAAAAGGCCCGTTAAAAAACCACGCTTAACAAATGGGCATAAGGCAGCAAGACGTACGTATGCTGAAAACCATGGTGATTGGAACCTGAACGAATGGGAGTCTGTGCTCTTCTCGGACGAATCCAGGTATCGTCTTACACGTTGTGATGGTCGATTGAGGGTGTGGGGATGGCCTGGAGAAAGATTTTCTGCAGAGGCTGTACAGAAAATTGACAGATTTGGAGGAGGTTACATAATGGTGTGGGCCGGAGTTTTGTACAACAATCATACGGACCTTGTACTTGTTCCCGAGCGACTGAATGCTGTCCGGTACATCGAACACGTTCTGGAAGAGCATGTAGTACCTACTGCAATTGGAGTAGGCCCTGGATTTCTGTTTATGCAGGATAATGCCAGGGCACATTCTGCGGCTGTCACCAGGGATTTCCTGAGGAGGAATGAAATTGAGATAATGGAGTGGCCAGCGGTTAGCCCAAACCTCAACCCTATTGAACACTTGTGGGATCTTCTAGACAGGAAGGTCAGGAACCGACATCAAGCTCCACAAACTCGGCAGCAACTTGGTGATGCTCTGAAGGAGGAATGGGAGAATATCCCGCAAGAGGAAATCCAAAATCTTATTGTGAGCATGCCACGAAGGTGCCAAAGTGTCATCGAATGTCGTGGAGGCCATACACGATAATAACTTTATATAACGAGTGTTTAACTTTGAAAAATAAGCTCAAGATTATATTGCTTACACAGCGGAATTATTTGAAAAGTTAATTGTCAGCGTTATTCATTTGTTTTTACTGACATGAGCAATACATAAACAAATAAATAACCACAAATAATGTACTTTATTAATTTCATGTTTGTACCTTTATCCAATGAAAAAATAATTGCATATTTCATAGTGTTCCTCTAATTGTTTTGAGCAGTGTATTTGTAACGATTCTTAACACTTTTTCTTTTACATTTCTTATATACGTATCTAAGTATACAACATCTCTGAATAATTTCTTCTACGTTCTACAGACCTGAAGTGCGTGTGTATGCGAAAGGTAATGTCAATATATGACAAGACTCTCTGAGCTATCCATATGACCATTTTTTCACAATAACAAATTGAACTACTATTTTATTTTGTTAGGTTAAGAAGGAAAAGTAAGTGTACAGCAAATTAATTTATAGTTTATTTAATAATATGTGATTTACTTGATTAGGTTACTAAATTACAAATTAGTGTACACCCATTTTTTAAAAGCATGCTAGGCAACTTAGTGTGAAGATTGATCATTCCGAGAGCAGAGATATAGTCATACAATCTATCGAGCAAGTTCATAACAATTCCGTATCCACCCTACTGTTTTGTAGGAAAAACTTTAGTTTACCTTCCCTTATTCTAAGTCCTACATTATAACATGTGCATGAGCAAACATTTGTAGAGTTGTCACTAGATGGAACCACATATATGTGAATTAGTACAGAAAATTTAAAGAGTTGTGACTAGATTAACCACTTAGCTTGTGAATTCGGTATCACCAACCTTCGTAATTCATTCCCAAACAATTATTAGAAACCAATGTACACGAACTTCCCCTTCCTAACGTAACGAGATAAATTATATGCATATTATATAATGAAGCATACATTAATCTGACGTACACTAACTTGTTCCATCAGAACCTAACAAAATGAAGTGAGTGAACATCCATTTCTAAAAATATGTTTTCGAATATTGGTCATTCCAATTTTCACGGTTATCTCCGCCATCTAGCGTTCGCACATGTGCACAACAATTCTGCAGAACTTCGAAGACATCATTGTGAACTTAGATATATTTAATAATTGTGAAACAATTGTGATAAGTATCATTGCAAAACGTTTAAAACAGTACGAAATATTATTAAGGACGGAATAAGTACGTATAGCAACAGTATTAAAGGAATATAGTATGGATAATCAAGTGGAAGTTAATCTAAAGTTGAGCCATAAAAATTCATGGTGAGTCACAAACTAAGGTTTCTCCATAGCATTGTGTACTACGAGAAAGTTTTAATAATACCATAACTTAACAGTAATAACTATTTTAGGTACTCTATGCCAGGAGTCCACCTACATTAGTCACTGTTTAAACAGAATAGCCAACTTTTCCTCATGGTTCACCACATTATCAAATAAACTCTAAACTAATCTGGTATACACTTACCTGCCCATTTTCTCAGCTAATGAAATATAATAAACGTATGTGGACTCCTGGTATAGAATAGTCAATGCAATTCTAATAATAATGTGTTAATTTGGTAACAGTTTAAAAAATTTGAATTAAATATAAGTTATGAGGTCATAGTACTACAACATAATCGACCATGCATATTGAAAGTTCATACCATAACCAATACTGTGACTAAGGTTTAAAGATTATGATACAGTAATATAACCCCAAAATGTACACCTCAATGTTGTTTTGTTAAATTTTTGTAGGTTATAACATACAAGACAATTACACTTTGGATAGAAGACTATTTTTATTAATTTGTGTCCTAAATATAAAATACATAACCTAAAATTGCTGCAGATACAGTAGGACTAATAAAGCCACTGCAAGCTCATACATGTTTAAATAAGAATGATGAAACACTGCTTACAATTTTTTAAACAATGATGGCGGCAATACTAAAATAACAATGAATAAATGTTAAAATTACACCTATCTATTGCTTTATGTTGCAAATCGATGAATAATCAGATCCAGATTGAACATAATAGTTCCTTTTCCGAGGTAAAACCGAACAAAAATATCTTCATTATCATATTATTCGAGATGATCTGGTCTCTCCCTGAATTTTCTGCAGAATGTTGGGAAGTTAATTGTTACAGAATATTCCCTATCAAAAAAAAATAAGGTAGTAAATAATATAATATATTATTGTTAGAGAATATTCCATACAATAAGTTAATATAATATATATAATATAAATATCATCTAATATAATAAATATAATATAATTTAATATAATATATATAATATAATATAATATATATAATATA